>JAJHZJ010000791.1:0-142500 GCA_023548195.1 Bettongia penicillata ogilbyi | reverse complement strand
TGACTCATATGAAAAAGTGTTTAATAAGAATGTGTATGTCGAACCCATATACGATTGCAAGTCATCTTGGGAAGGGAAAGGGGCAGAAGGGAGACAAAATGTAAAACTTATGAAAGAAATCGTTGAAAACTGAAAACAAATAATTTAATTATAAAAAAATTAGATATATCAAGGGAATATATCATGCAAAAAAGGTCATGATAAAAGACAAATGGTAGGGACTTAACAGAAGCAGAAGAGATCAAAAAGAGTTGGCAAGGATACACACAAGAACTCTCCAAGAAAAATCTTAACATCACTGATAACCATTATATATTTACAGATCTAGAGCCAGACATCCTGGACAATGAAGTCAAATGGACCTTGAGAAGTGTTCCTAACAATAAGGTTAAAGGAGGCCACAGAATTCCAGTTGAGCTATTTTAAATCCAAAAAGATGATGCTGTTAAAGTGCTACATCAATATACCAGCAAATCTGAAAAGCTAAATAGTAGTCATTGGATTGAAAAAGATCAATTCACATCCCAATTTTAAAGAAGGACAATGACATAACATGTTCAAATTACCAAACAATTGTTCTCATTTCACACATCAGCAAGATTATGCTTAAAATTCTGCAAGCTAGACTTCAGACATATGTGAACCAAGATTTACTAAATCAAGCTGGTTTTTGAAGAGGCAGAGGAACAAAAGACCAAATTGCTGGCATTCAAAGAATTATGTAGAAAGCAAAGAAGTTCCAGAAAATAAAATTGTCTATTACTTTTTCATTGCTACGCTTAAAGTCACTGACTATTTGGATCACAAGAAAATGTGACAAGTCCTCAAAGAGATAAGAGTCCATATCACCTTACTTGTCTCCTGAGAAACCTACATGTGGGTCGAGACAACAGTTAGAACTGAATGTGGAACAACTGATTTAAGATTGGAAAAGGAGTACAAAAATTAACTTGTATGCAGATCACATTATGCAAAATGCCAGACTGGGTGAATCAAAAGCCAGAATTAAAGTTTCCAGAAGAAATATAAATAATCTCAGGTATGAAAATGATGCCACTCTGATAACAGAAAATAAAGAATTAAGTCTCCTGATGAGGGTAAAAGAGGAGAATATAAAATCTGGGTTGAAGCATAACACACACACACACACACACACACACACTCCACAAAATCTTGTCAACTGGTCCCATAAATTCCTGGGAAATAGAGGTAGAATAAATGGAAGCAGTGTCATATATTATCAGCTTGGGCTCAAAGAGCACTGCAGATAGCAATTGCAGCCATGAAATTAAAAGATGTTTGCTTATTGGAAAGAAAACTATGACAAATCTGGACAGCATACTTAAAAGCAGTTATCACCCAGCCAACAAATGTCCATATAGTCAGAGTTATATTTTCCCATAACTATGTACAGCTGTAAAGGCTGGCCTATTTGGAAAGCTGAGTGCCACAGAATTGATACTTTCAAATGGTTATGCTGGAGAAGATGTTTGAGTGTCCCTTGGACAGCAAGGACATAAAATCAACCAATACTTAAAGAAATTAAATTAGACCATTCATGAAAAAGTCAGATACTGAAGCTGAGACTTCAATGCTATGGCCACGTAATGAGAAGAAAAGACTCATTGGAAAATAACCTAATGTTGGGAAAAATTGAAGACCAAAACAGAAGAGTGTGGCAGAGAATGACCTGGATAGATAGTTCCATGGAAGTAATGAATATGAGCTTTGACAAACTTCAGGAGATAGTAGAGGATAGAAGGACCTGGTGTGTTATGCTCCATTGGGACAAGAAGAGTCTAACATGACTGAATGACTCAACAACAACTATTTAAAAGAACTAAAATTATTCCTACTTTTCTGTAAGGAAGAAATGTGGCATGTTAAAAAAACAACAGCAACAAAAACAAACAAACAAACAAAAAAACCAAGAACCTTTTACCAAACTTACTTCCTTTGACCTATGTTAGACATTTTAGTAGTTTTTGTCAGTTTTAAATACCTTTATAAAATATTTCTGTTTCTTTTCAACTTAAATCAAAAGGACCTTCGTACTATAAACATAAAGATAATTAGTAAATAAACATAAGTAATAACAAAGTTAGAATGTCTTAATACATCCATCTAACCATCCTCTATCCTTTCTAAATATGTCCACTGCAAACATCAGCTCAACAGCCATCTTTTATGGCATGTAGTGAAAAGAAAAGACATCTGAATAGGTATATAATCTCATTTCAAATCCTATCTCTGATATACTGAATAGTCACATAAGTTCTTTTATCTTCAATTGTCTCATGAAAGGGTTAGATTTCTAGTAGATTTAATGTATATTTCTAGTAGATTTATGTGTGTCCTTCCCTTTCTGAATCTGTCATACTCCAATGCCATTAATATGAATGTTTTGTTTACTGGTGCAGATTACAGTATGTCCACATCTTCTCCATTATGTTTTTTTCATACCTTTCCATAAATGCTAGAGAGGATGTAGATGTAGCAGGATTTCTCTAGACCTCCTCACATTAGGTAAGCAACATTGGAGTACTTGGAATGCTCCTACTATATGATCAACTCTCACTATGTGATCAACCTATCTTCTTCTGAAAATCTTGAACATCATTTCTTATAAATAATTCTTTATCACTAGTAGATTGAACCTTATTTCAACCTACACACACACATGCATACTATGATCCTTCCTATTTCTCTTTTTTGAAATGTTTCAAATATTTGGATATTTGATTATTGCATGATTTACTGATATAAAAAAGAATATTAGTCTTGAAACCAGGTCTTTGTTCCAGGAAGAATCTTGAAGATATGAATCTAAATGAACTGTTTTTTCTAGGATATTTTAGAACAAATTTATTTCCTATATATATATGACAGTTGCCACAAACAGGAAATAAATTTGTTCTAAAATATGTATGTGTATATGTATATATATACGTATACATATACACATACATATATATATACACACACATACAAACACACACAAACACACACACACACACACACACACATATATATATATATATATATATATATATATATAGATTACCAAATATGGTTTGTCCTTTCAATTTCATATTATAATTTGAGCACTCCTTCCCTCATTTACTCATTCTTTTTTTTTTTTTGGACAATAAAGGCTGATTTAAAAAAATAGCTATGGAACTCATTTAGGAGATTATGAAATGTTCCACTACTTAACTGAGACTTTAAAATACAGTGAAACATGAGAAAGGTGGTACAAAAAGAGAGAAGAACTAGGACAAAATGGAATCATAGACATATAAGTAATGAATAGTAATTAAAAAAACATTTACATAGAGACAAACTTGGCCAAGCACTGTACTTATATGTTCCCCATATCACCTGTCTGCTTTGAGATAAGTCCTCAATAAACTGTTACTACTTCTACCATTAAGGTTCTCATGACTGATATTAATTCTTCTGGTGGTCATCTTGCCTTGGGTATGGCATTTTTGATGAATGAGGATATTTAGCTTAGAAAGGATGACTATGATCAGTCCAGCACTCTGTACCACACATTGCCTTTGTCTCTTTCACATTTTGTCTGTTTCTCCTCCTTACAGTCATATAGTCCATTAGATGCCAATGTTTGCTGCAAGGGTGCATCCATGAAGTTTTACTGTGTTTTGGTAAACAGAAAATACTGTTGGTGATGAGACGGTCATGCAATGCACAAATATTCAGCAGTAAATGACAATTGCTATTTCTGTTTGAACCCCATTCCTCCCTAGAAATTACCAGATATGGTAATCTGAGTCTACCCTAGCATTAACATCACCCAGAATTATAAGCTCATCCCCTTTCAGCACATTGATGATAAGGGTCTCCAGAACTTCATAATTTTTTTTCTTGACCTCATAATAATTCGTCATGGAGGGAGCATAGTCACTGATGATGGTGGCATGACATTTTCCTGCAAGTATAAATCACATTGTCATGATCCTATCATCCACTCCTTTTGGCAGGCCTACCATCTTGCTGACTAGATTAGTTTTGATTGCAAAACCTACACCCACTTCATGGAACTCCATTTCACTGTGGATATTCCAGAAAAATGTGTATCCAACTGTGACATCAACAATCTGGCCTCCATTTGACAGCCTTGTGTCACTCAAGGTTGCTATATGGATGTGATACATGGTAAGTTCTCTTGCAGCAGGAGCATTTTATCTTTCAGGTCTACTGGATTTTGTGTTGAATAAGTGTGCACATGTTCCATGTCCTGATGGTGAGTGGAATCATCTTTGTTGATGTTTTTGTACATTTTGTTCATTTTCTTTGTGTTTCAACCATAGAGTGGGATTCACTGCCTGCCGAAGTAATCAGGATACGGTTGGGTAAGTACACAATTTTTAGGGTAACTTTCTAGCCCCCTTCCAGGAGCTGGGTACTGCAATCCTTAAAAGACTGCTCAGACACCCAGGAGGTTGCCAAATCCCACTGCTGCTTCCAGTGAGAAATGATCCTATGGTCTGGGCTGCCTTTGTGTAGGGTTGTGACTACAGCTCTCAGTGCATCCACACATGCTTCTTTATCACTCGCCTGTTGCCACAGGACTTTCAGATAGATATAATAGTAAAATGTTGTCAGTGATGTCTCTTGATTCCTGCACAAATTGGATTTAAGTGAGACAGTTACAAGAAGTCATCAGCCTCACTCTCTCTTCCAGAGTCATCATGGTCCAGTGGCAGGACAGAGTCAAGATGGTTCAGAATGCAGTGGATAAACTTGGTGTCTCTGGTGTCTAACCAAGTTCTAAGTGCTTCACATTGCCTGCTCCAGCTGCCTTTATGGCAATTGAAACAAATTGCTCTCATCTGCCCATTCCACCATGAGAAGTCTTCACATATTTGGGACAATTTCCTAACTCACCAATGGGTTTGACATCCCTTGGTTACCCTCAAACTGGTTTGGCCCATCTACTGAAGGAGTTTACCAGACCATGGTTGCTGCACATGCTACAGATTCTTGGGGCCACAGATGAAAGTGGAGTGGAACAGGTAGACACAAAGAGAGAAAGCAGTCCTGAAAAGGGATCAGCAGCCTTTATACCAAAGGTAGTGGTCCTCCCTGAACACAAGAGCTCAAAGCTCTTCTCTGAACATGAACAATTTGTTGCTAACTTGGAGGCAAAGTTGAGCCCACATACAGTTGGCAACAGTGGAGCAGAAAAGGACTGGGTAACTTTCAAAGATTTGGTGTACAGCATTGCATTTGCTCATCTAGGTCAGAACATTCAAAAAAACCAAGATTGGTCTGATAAAAATGATGGGGAAATTTAGAAACTGTTAAATAAAAAACAAAGAACTGTACAGGATTTGCCAGGAGGATAGTTCATCCATATCTAAGAAAGCAGCATTTAATTCTGTAAAGTAAAATACAAACACAACTTAGATGCAGGATTCTTGGCTCAGTAAGATGGCAGATGAAATTAAGTTTTATGCTGATAGCAACAATCCGAAGTGCTTTTATGATTACCGAAAAGCTACTTATGGACCAAAAACCTGTGGTGCATTACAACTACTCAGTGCTCATGGAGCCACATTCATTAGTGATGAGGACATGATCCCAGAAAGATGGGCCAAACACTCCCATAGTGTTCTCAACAGACCATCATCAATCAATGCTGAGGCCATTGACCATTTACAGCAAGTTGAAGTTAGGCCCTCCTTAGCTGAAATTCCAAATGAAGATGAGGTTTTAAGTGCCATTAGGCTCCTTTCATGTGGCAAAAAGCCTGGGGCTGATTCTATTCCAGTTGATATTTACAAGGTAGGGATATCATTGCTTGTACAGAAGCAGACTGAAATATTCCAAGTTATATGACAAGAAGAAGTCATTCCCTAGGAGTTCAAGGATGCCTCCATGGTCCATCTCTATAAACACAAAGAAAATAGATTGTCCTGTAACAATCATGGGGGGGAGGGGTCTCTCTCTTAGTCATTGCTGTCAAGATTCTTTTTTCTTCCAAATTTCAATTGCAAGTTTTTTTTTCCAATTTACTTATTTATTTTTAGTTTTCAGTATTCATTTCCACAAGATTTTGAGTTTCAAGCTTTATCCCCATCTATACCCAGCCCCCACCCCAAAACACTGTGCATTCTGATTACTCCTTCCCTCAACCTACCCTCCTTTTTATCATGCCCCCTCCCTTCCCTTACTTATCCCCATCCTCTCTCTTTTCTTGTAGGGTGAGATAGATTTCTATACCCCATGACCTGTATTTCTTATTTCGCAGGTACATGCAAAAACAATTCTCAAAATTCGTTCCTAAAATTTTGAGTTCTAACTTCTCTCTCCTCCTGCCTCCCCACCCATCCCCACTAGGAATGCAAGCAATTCAATATATGCTATATGTGTATAGTTTTGATGAAGACTTCCATAATAGTCATATTGTGAAAGACTAATTATATTTCCCTCCATCCCATCCTGCCCTCCCTTTTATTTTATTCTCTCTCTTGACTTTATCTCTCCCTAAAAGCATTTCATTCTAATTACCCCCAACTCTCATTTACCCTTCCTTCTATGACCCCACCCCACCCCACTTATCCTGTTATCCCCCACTTTCCTGTAGTGTAAGACAGATTTTCATACCAAATTGAGGGAGCATGTTATTCCCTCCTTAAGCCAAATGTGATGAGAGTAAGCTTCACTTTCTCTCTCTCATCTCTCCCTTTTCCCTCCATTGAAAAAGCTTTTTCTTGCCTTTTTTATGATAATTTGCCCCATTCCATTTCTCCCTATCTCCTCCAAATATATCACTCTGTCAGCCCTTAATTTTATGTTTTTTACATGTCATTCTTTTCTATGCAACTCACCCTGTGCCCTCTGTCTATATATACATATGTGTGTGTATAATCCCTCCAACTATCCAACTACTGAGAAAAGCTTCAAAAGTTTGAAATATTATATTTCCATATACTAATATAAACAGTTCAGTTTCAGTAAGTCCATTATGATTTCTCTTTCCTATTGACCTTTTCATACATCTCTTGATTCTTGTTTTTGAAAGTCAAATTTTCTATTCAGCACTGGTCTTTTCATCAAAAATGCTTGAAAGTCCTCTATTTCACTGAGTAACCATTTTTTCCCTTGAAGAATTATACTCAGTTTTCTGGAGAAGGTGATTCTTGGTTTTAATCCTAGTTCCTTTGACTTCTGGAATATCATATTCCAAGCACTTCAATCACCTAACGTAGAAGCAGCCAGATCCTGTGTTATCCTGATTGTATTTCCCCAGTACTCGAATTGTGTCTTTCTGGTTGCTTGCAATATTTTCTCCTTGAACTGGGAACTCTGGAAATTGCCTACAATATCCCTAGGAGATTTTCTTTTCAGACCTCTTTCAGGAGGTGAACAGTGAATTCTTTCATTATTTATTTTACCCTCTGGTTCTAGAATATCAGGGTAGTTTTCCTTGATAATTTCATGAAAGATGATGTCCAGGTTTTTTTTTTTTTTTTGATCATGTCTTTTGGGTAGTCCCATAATTTTTAAATTATCTCTCCTCGATCTGTTTTCCCAGTCAGTTCTTTTTCCAATGAGATATTTCACTTTGTCTTCTATTTTTTCATTCTTTGGCTTTTGTTTAGTAATTTCTTGGTTTCTCATAAAGTCATTAGATTCCATCTGCTCCATTCTAATTTTTAAAGAACTAATTTCTTCCGTAAACATTTGAACCTCCTTTTCCAGTTGGGTAATTCTACTCTTTAAAGCATTTTTCTCTTCATTGGCTTTTTTGGCCTCGTTTGGCATTTGAGATAGTCTATTTTTAAAGGTATTAATTTCTTCAGTATTTTTTGGGTCTCCTTTAGCAAGCTTTTGATTTACTTTTCATGATTTTCTTGCATCACTTTCATTTCTCTTCCCAATTTTTCCTCCACCTCTATTACTTGATTTTCAAAATCCTTTTAGAGCTCTTCCATGATTTGAAACAATTGGATAATTGTTTTGGAGGTTTTGGATGAAGAAGCCTTCACTTTTAAGTCTTCCTTTGATGGTATGCATTGTTCCTCCTCATCTGAAAGGACTGAAGAAAATATCTGCTCACCAAGAAAGTAGCTTTCTATAGTCTTATTTTCCCCCCTATTTTGTGCATTTTTCCAGCCAGCTGCTTGACTTTAGAATCCTTTGTTAAGATGAGTGTATACTCTGGGGACCTGTAATTTCTCAATTCCTCCAACATGACACAATCAAGGGAGAAGACTTTACTTCTCTCCTGGTCTGTGCTCTGGTCTGGGAGTATTCCCTCACCAATGCCTTCACCAGCTCCACCACATCAGCACTTCTCCTCACCCCAGGTCTACCAGTCAGGGCTGAGATCCAGAGCAGCTGCTCAATTCCCCTAGGATCTTTAGGCCACGGCTCAAACAATGGAAGCTTCTGCTGATTTGGACTGGGGCTAGACCACAGCATTCCCTTCTCCCCTTATTAGGCAGGTGAATGAACTTTTTCACTGACCTTAGAAGCTTTCTTTGGCATTTGTGAGTTGCAGAAGCTGGGATCCACAGCTACTGCCCATGGTGCCTTGGAGCTTGTGCCTGTCCTGTACTCGCCATGGTATGGTCAAGGCCAGGATATGTTTTTCTCTGTGCCTGCTGTGATATAACTTTCCTGTCCACCTTTCAGGCTGCTTTGGACTGGAAAAATTTTTCACTCTGTTGTTTCATGGTTTCTGTTGTTCTAGAACTTGTTTAGAGTCATCTTTTTCAGATGTTTTATAGACTTTGTGAGGAGAGCTTCTTGAGGTGCATCCTTCTATTCCACCATCTTGGCTCTCCCATGCTGGTGTCAAGATTCTTGCTGGTCATCCTTAATAGGCTGATCCTTCACCTGAAAGATGGTCAGGTACCTGAGAACCAGTCTAACTTCAGAAAGGGTCAAGGAACAGTCAATATGATGTTTGCTGCCCAGCAAGTCCAGGAGAAATGCCAGGAGTAGGACAGAGGTCTGTACACAATGTTTGTAGATTTGACCAAGGTCTTTGATACTGTTAGTCTTGAGAGCTTATGGAAAATTACGTCAAAATTTGGTTACCCAGAGAAATTAATCATTACGGTGTGTGATTTCATGATGGCATGTTTTCTTGGGTTATGGATAGTGGACAAATTCCCATGCCTTCCCAGTCACCAATAGAATGGAGCAAGGCTGTGTCCTTGCAGTCATGCTTTTTAGCATGATTCTTTCAGTCATTTTCTCAAATGCTTTTCATGAGGATGAACACAACTTCAAGGTCAGCTACCATAGTGATGGTAAATTATTCAATTTGAAAAGACTACAAGCCAAGACCAACACTGAGGGTGTGTTGGTGCATGATTTTCTGTTTGCAGATGATTGTATAGTCAATGCAAACTCTGAAGCTGAGATACAACAAGATATAAATTAATTCTTTGTTTCCTGCGCTAGTTTTGGCCTAATAATTAGAACCAAGAAAACAGGTACTCCATCAGCCATGACCACATCATCTATTTGTGGAACCATTGGTTTCAAAAGGTGGAGAAATTTTGAAGCCTTTGGATAAGTTCACTTACCTTGGTAGTGTACTTTCCAGGGATGTACTTATTGACAATGAGATTGACACCCCATTTAATTAGGTTATAGAAAATTATGTAGTATCTAGTTTGTACAATAAGAATTGTTATAAAGCAGTCCCCAAACCAAGAATACGCTCTCATTAAGTATACACAAAGTTCATATGAAAGTGGGTTCAGATATAAAGACCATTCATGGCAAAGGGATAACTCACAAGACTTTGTCTCTGAAAGTCCTTTACTCCCATTTGTACAGTCCCTATAAATTTCCTCTTACATATTATATAGATTTATACTGGTCTCCTTATGGTGTTACTGTCTTTCTTCAATATATCTAGCTTGTTCTTATAATCTAGTCAGTCTTTCATTTTCCAAGGATATTCCTATCATCACTAACAGGAATACTTAAATCTTCAGACCTTCGAAAGTTTGCATGATCTTCTTTTGATTAAAGAGGTTCTCTTCTCTGTTGGCACAAATTAGTCCATTCCAAAGACTTGGCCAATGCTGCAGTAAGCACATCAGCACAAAGTGGTCAATTTAGCCAACTCTTCAACTCATCTCAGTACACTTTCTGTGTTGCCACAGGAAGACTGATTAATTCAATATGTCAGTATCTTATTGACATCTAATTCATTCTACTGATTGATTCAGTTAAGAAGTCTGAATGTTCTTTGTTCAGTTGAAGATAGATAAACCTGCACACTTCTTTGTAGATTAATTAGTTTGATCCACACAAGAACCCTGGGAGAGATGGGTTTTAATATAAATGTTATCCCCATTTCATGGGGGAGGAAACTGTAGTTTGAAGTGGTTAAGGAGCATATCTCTAGTTCCATATTAAGCAAGTATCGAGTATCAGAAAACAATCTAATTACTATGTCACACTGGTAAAACATGGAATAAGAGAGACTAGGCATAGCCAAAGCTGAGGTAAAAAATAGTTATAACAACTTAAATGAAATTCACTTAACACTAAGTAGACACATAATAGAGGAAACAATTTAAAAAATTATTCCAATATTTATGATTTTATACATTAATCTTCAATATTAGCTAAGTGCCAGATCATCTCCCAATTACTCCCCTGGATAGAAGGTAAAGTTTCTTTTGTGTTTGCTTTGTTTTTTCCTCATGAGAGGTATCTAATTTGGGAAGAAAGTTTACTCTAATTCAAAGAATTCTGTTTGACATTGATTTTAAGACCAGTAGAAAGAACTTTTTGATTTGTCCCTCTCATGGCTGAGTGAATTAATGGTTTCACTTTTCACTGAGGCATAGTTATAAATAGTGGCTTTTCCCATGAGATATTTCACATTCTCTTCCATTTTTTCATTCTTTTGATTTTGTTTTGTGATTTCTTGGTTTCTCAGAAAGTCATTATACTCCATCTGTTCCATTCTAATTTTGAGAGAACTATTATCTTCAGTGAGCTTTTGAACCTCTTTTTCCATTTGGCTTATTCTGCTTTTGAAAGCATTCTTCTCCTCATTGCCTGTTTGAGCCTCTTTTGCCATTTGAGTGAGTCCATTTTTCAAGGTGTTATTTTCTTCAGCATTTTTTTGGGTCTCCTTTAGCAATGTATTGACCCATTTTTCATGCTTTTCTTGCATCTCTCTCATTTCTCTTCCTAGTTTTTCCTCCACCTGTCTAACTTGATTTTCAAAATCTTTTTTGAGCTCTTCCAAGGCCTGAGCCCACCAGACATCCACCTGGGATGTCTGGGATACAGAGGCCCCGACCTCCACGTCTTTCCCTGATGGTAAGAATATTTCCTTATCATCAGAAATGAAAGGCGGGAACATCTGTACCCCATCAAAGTAGCTGTCTATAGTATTATTTTTCTTCCCTTTTCTGGGCATTTTCCCAGCCAGTTACTTGACTTCTGAGATTCTTCTGCACCCCCACCTAGATCCACCCAGCTAGTGCTGGGGGTCTGAGATTCAAATGGGCTTACCACGGGGGGAGCGAGTGGCTGCTATTCAATGTGAGTTTAAGTTCTGGTGCTGGGGTGGAGGCAGGGCCACCTCCCAGGCTCAGTTCCCTCAGGGGCTTTATGGAGAGACCTTCAGTAATGGGGGGGTGGGGGCAGGGCCGTCTCCCAGGCTCAGTTCCCTCAGGGGGTTTATGCAGAGACCTAAGGCAATGGCCCTGAACTTCTGCCCGCTGGTTCAGGAGTCCCGGGGGCCCCGCCACTGCCTCTGCCGCTGCCTCCCGAGGGGGCCTGAGTCACAGAGACACCCCGCTCCCCTCTTGGCCAGCCCAGAAGTCTCTCTCACTGACCTGTAGTGTCTGTGCATGGAGGGACCTTCCCAGCCACCGGAGGTTCCTTCCCTGAAACCTGCTCGGATCTGCTCCTCTCGGGGCCGCTCGGCCAGGGCAGCACAGGGATGGACTCCGCTTTCTGGGGCACAATATACCCCTGGAAACTGCTCTCCAGGGCTCTCTGGAACGGAAATCTTTTCCACTGTGTTTCTGTGCACCTTGCAGTGCTCCAGAATTTGTGGGGAATTCTTCTTGCAGGAAATATATGGACTGTGGGTTTGGAGCTAGTATATGTGAGTCTTTCTACTCCGCCATCTTGCCTCCATCCCTATAGTTGGATAAATCAGAGAAATAATTAAAGTTATCATAGATTTCATGGACTAAAAGACAGAAAGAATTTTAGAGCC
Source organism: Bettongia penicillata ogilbyi (assembly GCA_023548195.1). Lineage (NCBI taxonomy): Eukaryota > Metazoa > Chordata > Mammalia > Diprotodontia > Potoroidae > Bettongia > Bettongia penicillata. The sequence goes on along the minus strand of JAJHZJ010000791.1, from coordinate 130,259 downwards.
ATTTTTCTTAGAGAGATCTTATAGTTTGGACTCTTTTAGAGTCCACCATTCATTTTACAAAATTATAGATTTCACCCAGAGAGTTCAATCAATCAGCAAGCACTTATTAAATACCTGATAATATGCCAGACTCTGTGCAAAATACTAGAAAAATGATTTGCCCAAGGTCATCTGGGTACTCTCTGTTGAGGAGGAATTAGAGACATAGTCCTGCTGTTTTAAAAATATCATGTGATAATCAGATAAAAAATTGTGAAACGGGAAATAATCATTCAAGTGTGCTCAGCATGGGTAAATTACCCCCCAGAAAAACAACACAGCAAAATTAGTTATGAAGGTTTTTTTGGTTAATAAAAATGTAAGTTTTATAATACTGTTGTTATAAAGTTTTAGTATTCTAATATTTGACTCCTTCAGTTGTTGTTCAGTTGTTTGTTCATTTAATTTTCACAAAACATTTTCACCTTGATCTTCTTCTTACCTGAGGGAAGTATTGGTTTCAAGTACTACCCCATGCTGGCCACCAAGATTCTGTAATGGTTGACAGATGCTTGGCAATGAGGTCGATAGTGCCCTAGGTGCCAACACATTAGCAGATAGAGTCATTTTCCTTTTACCCATAAACATTGCAACTATAATCTCTCCAAAGAAAGTTGAAAATTGCTCATTTTCTAGAATTACCTTTTTATGCTTTTCTAATAAGGAAAAACTGGAGAGTAGCCTTAAAACATTGGCTTGACTACATACTGCAACTTGTCTTTTTCTAGAGAAATAAATTTTAAAAAAATCGAATTAAATTTCAAAGTTTTCTGAAACAGGATGAATATCCCTCGCAATTACAGCAAAACAAAGATTTTAATGTAAATATTATATGGAGTTTTTAAAAATTAATTAAAAGATATTTTTAAAAGTCTGTTATGCCTGATTGATTAACTGAATTCCCTGAATTAAATACTTTACTTCTTAGGTTGATGTTTATTTTTGTTTATTCATTTTCCTTTTTTGTAATAACATTTTTTGTAATATCTTTTTCTCTGTTAATGTCACTTTGATCCTCTCCTGTTCCAAAGGAAATAAATTCAATTATGATTGACAAGGTAACTTGTTAACAAGATCAAGAATAAAATTGTTTTTATCAGTGTATTGCCAAGGCAATATTCATAGCACTGTGATGACTATGAATATGCCAGCATAGTTCTCAATCACAAAGTATAACTGATTCTCCATGTAGAAGGCAGAAGAACATTTATTCATATACTGTAAAGTCAAATCCCACAACTGGAAAGCAAAATCAGTCATAGTAGCCAAGAAGTCAATACACATTATCACTGCAAGAAACAAAGCCATTCCCAAGACTCTCACTGCCCCTGCTGGGACCTTTCCACAAACAAACACTCATGAATCAAACTATGCTTGCTAAAGTGTGTCCTTCCCAGCTCTCACTAGCCTGACTACCTTCCTCCCAGTTCTGCTCCATCTTTTGTGTTCCATTCATTCAGCAAGAACCTCAAACCCAATTCACTCTGAAGCTCATAGACTGGACAAGTTCCCATCCACCTAGCAACAGGTGGATGTAAGAACTAATTAGTAATTTTTTCTATTTTACCCAGGAACCCTTAGTGTCTTCCCCTCCCAGTATGATTTTTCTTTTTGATTATAGGGGCCATCCTTTGAGTAACTTAAAGAAGCTTATTCATTGAATGGGTATATCTCAAAATGAGAATGTGATAAGATCTTAGCCTGAAAGGGCTACAGTCTCATGTTGTGTCCTGGACTATCTCTAGTGGTTCTAATGAATATCAGGCCACTGGACCCAAATGGCTCAGGAGAAGAAATTGAGGTTGGTGACCTGGAACAGCCCTCTCTCACTCAAATCAAAGTCAATGGCAAGTTATGTCATCCTCTTGATGTCATGATCCTCTTCAAGACCAAAGGACAAACAACACAACAACCCACCACATGTGACTTAGTCTTCCATGTGATTTAAGCAGGTCATATGGACCTATTAATGAATGGGGAAGATTTTCCCATTTAAATTACCATTGCAACCAGTCATGTATTCCTTTTACTCTGATTAATCCTCCAGAGCCATTGCTCTGTTTGGCCTCAAGACTCTGGTTAGAGAAGAAACCTGGATTCAAGTATTAATAGGAAATTGGCACTCAGAAAACTAGTATAAACATATACTTTATTACTATATCACAATAAACATGAAAAAAACATACATGCACACGCAAACATTACATGGCAATACTGGCTAATTTTTCACCCTGCAGAGCCATAGTCTCTCACACAGCGGGGGGGGGGGGGGAGAGAGAGAGAGAGAGAGAGAGAGAGAGAGAGAGAGAGAGAGAGAGAGAGAGAGAGAGAGAGAGAGAGAGAGAGAGTCATGAGCCATTTATGGTGGCAAAGATCTAGGTAGGAGTACATGCTCATAGTGGGGTCTCAGCAGGCAAATATATCTTAAAGTTGAATGTTTATGAGAATAAGTCATCAATATTAGATGAAGGAGAGAACATTTCTAATAAGACTCATTTGCCATTTTCCATTCAGGATGCTAAAAGATACATTAAAAACCCATCAGTTAAATACTTGTGTGTGTAAACACATATGCATGCACACATTCATATATACATACATAACTATACATACACACACATATATGTCACAGTCATTTTTTTTCTAACCTAGGTACATATAGGGAGACCAATGTAAGTGTATGTCGACAGTGGTGCCAGGATCTGATCAGGAGCATACTAGTTCATGGAGATAGTGTGCACCAAGGCAATGGGACATTCTAGAAGTGTATAGAGTTCTCTCTGACCCATGCTAGGGTACTGAATTGTGAGAATGCCCCAACAACCAGCTGAATTGACCACTACTCATTTCCAGATAATAACACTAAGAAAAGGTGAGGTGTGTATCTGTGCCTAGGACTGAGGTTCCCTGGTAAAGAGCAGTCTCAGGATCTTTATTGGTCTTCCAAGAGAGGAACAGTTCCAGAAGCAAGTGGCAATAGTAGAACAAGCCATCAATTTCAGCTTCTATCACAGTCTGAAGCCTGAAGAGGAATAGTGAGGTAAAGACTCCCAAATCCTTCTGTACTGTGGGTTTTCCAGCTGACTAATGCTGACTGAATCCAGCAACCACCTACACTTGCTGAGATTCAAAATCAAGTCAGGACCTTGCAGAGTTCAGGGCAGAAGGACAATGATGATTTTTTTTCCCCCGAGGATAAGATCATTGGGAACACTGCAAGACTGCAACTCCCAGACTTGTCTTGAGACATTCAATACCCCAAGAAAACAGAAATAGGGCCATCTGAGACCTTCCCTACAGAATTGGACAGAGCCAAGCCCAAATATTGTCTGATGTCAGGAAATAAGTTGGAAGTATGAGAAAATAATTAAAATAATCACACCATTAAAAGCTATCATTGTGCCAAGGATGTTCAACACACAAACACAGGCAAGGAAAATGACTGCCATACATCTACAAGCAAAGCTACAAAGAAAAACACAGCTTGGACACAAATTCAGCTAGAACTTTTGGAAAAGATGAAGCAAGATTTCTGAGAGAAATTTTGTTGCATGTTTAAAATAATTTAATCACTTTGACAATAAAGTTCTTACTAAGTGTTCTGTAAGAAAGACATTTTTAAAGTTAAGCAACAGAAGAAAACATCTATTTGGTTTTGTGATACATCTCTGTGGATGTCAACCTCTCTAAATGATTTGACCATTTTGCCTCAATTTACCAGGTGAATTGTATATGGCATTAAATATTGTCCTTTGGTTATGTAGACAGAGAATTATCATCAAAAACTCTTTTCACCAATCGTTGAGTTTTTATCCTCCGTATGCATACTGTTTTTATTCCCTCATTTTATATTTTTTTTTATTACAAACGTGTGTTAGGGAGTCATTCACTATTGGTTTTGCCTCACATACTGATTAATTACATAATTCCATGATTTAGAATTTTAAGCTAACTACTTCTAGTATTCACATCTAGTTTTTAAGAGCCAATATTTTTCCCAGAGAAAAGATTACTGTTTTATCTCCTGATATTACATTCTGAATACAACATTAACGTTTTCTTATTCCATTATTAAAGTTAGATTGGATATACTTGTATCTCTACTGCATTCCAAGTGCTTTGTGGACATAACTATTTTAAAAAGTTTTATTATACGCTTAAATTTTGAAAACTCAATACTATATAATTTAGAAATGACATCGATGTTGAGAAAATATTTTAATATGTAAAATCATCATGGAAAAGTGGTTTGACTTCTCTGAACTTTATTTTCCTCATATGTATGTCACCCCTGGCTTAGTGGAAGTTATGGATCTCCCCTAAGGACCTCCAGACATATGAAATCAGGTGGATTCAGGGTAAAGATTAAGGAAAAACAATTCCTAAAAGAGCAGAATAAAACATTGTTTATACTGTGCGGCTTGTTATTTCATGCCCAGCCAACTCATCGACAGTTAGGAAATATTTCTAACACAAAATTTCATTGTGGTTCACATCTAGGGTGGCCCTTAACAAAAGGTTAGAACTACCAAAGCACAAAGAACTTCACTCTGTGTCTAAGGACTGATCCATTCCCATAAATGAAGGAAACTATTCAATAACAGTAGATTAATGGATACCCCTGATAACTCTTATTATGTTCAAATTAATCAATTGATCTATGGGATTCCATTCTATTTATTTAGCATTTATTAATAGCATTGTATTGACAAGGCACTTTGCTAGGTGCTAGGTTTACAAAACCAAAAACAAACCAAGGCTTGCCCCAAGAAGATTGCATGAATCTTGAGATCCATTTATTTTCTAGAATTCTGTACATGCAGGATTCTGTTTACATTGCACTATTCTGTACGTACTAATAAAATGGTATAAGTTCATGTGATACCAATGCACAAAGGCTGCACTGTTATTATGAAGTCACCACAAACAGATTTATTTCCTTTCTCCTTTCCTTCCTCCCTCCCTTCTTTATCTTCCTTCATTCCTTCCTCCTCCCCCTCTTATCCTTTCTTCATTTTTTATTTCTTCTTTCCTTTTCCTTCCTTCATCCACTTCCTCCCTCACTCTGTTCCTTTCCTTGATCCTTTCCTTCTTCCCTCCTCTCTCTCTTTTCCTTCCTTTCCTTCCTTCCTCCTTTCCTCCTAACTCGTTTCTTCACTTCAACTCTTTTTCTTCCTCCTTTCCTTCCTTTCTTTCCTTTCCTCCTTCCTGTATTCCTGACTTTGTCACTCCTTTCCTTCCTTTGTTCTTTCTTTTGCTTCCTCCCTCCTTTCCTTTCTTTCCTCTCTTCTTTCCTCTCTTGCTTTCTTCTATCCCTCCTCCCTTCCTTTCTGCTTTCATTACCTGGCTTCTCTTTCCTTCCTCACTCTTTGTACCCCTGCTACCTCTTTCTTTATCTTATTTTCTCCTTTTTCTTTTCTCCCTCCCTCCTTTCTTCTTCACCTCCTTCTCCCCTCCTTCCTCCTCTCCCTCCCTTCTTTCTCTTTCCTTCCTTCCCTCATTCCCTCTTTTTTATTGAGATTTGGTCCTCCTATCTTGCCCAGGTAGGAAATTCATCAGCCCTCTTCAGGCCCAATGTCATTACTATCAGACTTAATGCTGATGTCTGAAAAGTTTTAGTCCTACTGCAGCTCAGTTTTCCTGAACCCAAGCAATCCACTAACCTCAACTTCAAAGCACCGAGTTTCACCACTGTGAACCACTACACTAAATGAAATTAATTCCCAAGACTACAGTAAAATAATACACAGTACTCTTTACAATAAACTTCATTGGACTTATTTTTGTCCTAAATATTCATCTTAACACAGTGCCTGATACATAGTAGGTACTTAATAAATGTTTGTTCAGTATGCTTCAGGTCCATACATTCCTTCTAATGTATAGGAGTACCACCCCATACAAATATCTAACATTTATATCTGCATTATGTTTCAAAGACTTTTCTTTGTTCTGAAAGGAGACAAGACAAATATTATTATTATCATTTTATAGATGAAGAAACTTAGGTTTAGAGGGGTTAGAATATGATGATTTAATGGAGAGTTAATACATAAACATCTAGTAAAATGAGGCATATTTTGTGAGTGTGGTCAGTATATTCATTTGTTTGTCAGGCAGTCCACAATCTAATTGTCATCCTACATTCCTACTTTCAGGCCATATATGTGAGTATTTATTTGTTACAAGGGATTTTTCTGGGGAGAAGAGAAAGTCTTGGAAAATATCAATGAACAAGAAAAAAATCAATAATACATTTAAACATTAAACTTAAGCATTGTATACATATTTAAATATTGAATATATTTAAATATTGCATATGCTTATTTAAATATTAAGCATTTATTTTAATATAATACATACATGTTTAATATTCCTAATGATAGCATATGTTTGCTATAAATGGTTATAAACAAATATACAACATTTATTTACTGTAAAAGTGAAATACCTAGAAATTTTCTCTTTCTAGGTGTTCCAGGGATATATGTTATCACTGCAGGGACTAGGGTAGGTACTAAAGTTAGATAAGTGGAATGACAGTAGACTTTAGGATTTCTAGAATACTCATTATAATCTCTTTTTTTATTAATTTTATTTATTTTAAGTGTTCTACAATCACTGCCACATAACTTAGATTTTCTCCCTTTCTCCCCCCACCCTCCTCAAGACAGCACACAATTTTATAAAGGTTCCACACATACATTCCTATTAAATATATTTTCACTATCATCATATTGTATAGAAGAATTAAAATGAATGGGAGAAATCATAAAACAAACCAAATCATAATACAAAATAAAATGATCTGCTACATTCTGTGATTGAATTCCATAGTGCTTTCTCTGGATGTGGAAGGTATTTTGCTTTAAAAGACCATTGGGAATTTTAAGTCCTTGATTGGCAATGAAGTTCCAAGTCTACCAGAAAAAACTCTCACACACTATGGTCATTGTGATGCACAGGGTTCTCCTGGTTTTGCTCCTTTCACTTGGCATCGGATCATATAAGTCTTTCCAGGCCTCTCAGAAGTCTTCCTGTTCATTTTTTCTTATGGAAAAATAGCATTCCATTGCATTCATATGCCATAATTTATTCAGCCATTCCACTATTGATGCAACCCCCTTGATTTCCAGTTTTTGAGCACCTCAAACAGTGCTACCATAAATATTTTCGTATATGTGGGGCCCTTTCACATTTTTATGATCTCTTGGGGATAGAGTCCTAGAAGTGGTATTGCTGGGTTAAAGGGTATGCATAATTTTTGTAGCCCTTTGGATATAGTTCCAAATTGCTCTCCAGAATGTTTGGATCAGCTCACAGATCCATGAACAACGAATTGGTGTTCCAAACTCTCCCACATCCACTCCAACATTTATAATCTTCTTGTTCTGTCATGTTTGCCAATCTGATAGGTGTGATGGGGTACCTCAGAGTTGTTTTGATTTGTATCTCTCTAATCAATAGTGATTTAGAGTATTTTTTCATATGACTATAGATATCTTTAATTTCTTCCTCTGAAAACTGCCTGTTCATAACCTTTGACCATTTATGGTCAATGGAATCACTTGTATTTGTGTACATTTGACTCAGTCCTCTATATATTTTAGAAATGAGACCATTATTACAGGCACTAGTTGCAAAAATTCTTTCTCAGTTTTCTGCTTCCCTCTCAATTTTGGTTGCATTGGATATGGTTGTGCAAAAAGTTTTCAGATTAATTTAACCAAAAATATCCATCTTGCACTTTATAAAACTTTCTGTCAATTCTTTAGTAAAAAAATTCTTCCATTCTCCATAAATATGATAAATATACTATTCCTTCCTCCACAAATTTGTCCATAGTATCAAACTTTATACCTAGATTGTGTATCTATTTGGACTTTATTTCTGCATACAGTGTCAGGCACTGGTTCATGCCTAGTTTCCACCACACTGTTATCCAGTTTTCCCAGCAATTTTTGTTGAACAATGAGTTCTTATCCCAGAAGTTAGAGTCCTTGGGTATATCAAAGAGTATATTGCTGTATTTAATGCCTTCTATGTCTTGAGTACCTAGCATATTCTACTTGTCTACAATTCTGTTTCTTAGCCACTACCCAGAGGTTTTGATAATTGCTGCCTTATAATACAATTTCAGATCTGGTAGCACTAGGCCACCTTCCCTACCAATTCTTTTCATTGGTTCCCTTGTTATTCTGAACCTTTCTTTATTCCAGGTGATTTTTATTATTATTTTTTTCCAGCTCCAAAAAATACTTATCTGATAGGTTGATTGTTATGGCTCTAAATAAGTAAATTAATTTAGGTAGAGTGGTCATTTTTATTATATTGTCTTGGTCTACCCATGAGCCACTGATGTTTTTTCACTTCCTTAGATCTGACTTTATTTGTGTAAAAAGTGTCTTGTAATTTTGTTCATATACTCCCTGGGTTTGCTTTGGCAAGTTAACTTCCCAGTATTTTGTAGTGCCTATCCTAGCTTTAAATGGGATTTCTCTTTCTTTCTCTTACTCATGCTCTTTGCTACTAATATATAGAAATTAGAAGATTAGTGTGGATTTATTTTGTAACCTGCAACATTGTCAAAGCTATTTATTATTTCCAATGGTTTCCTTTATTTGAATCTCTGAGATTTTCTAAGTATATTATCATATCATTTACAAAGAGTGATAACTTAGTTTCTTCTTTGCCTGTTCTAATTCCTTCAATTTCTTTATCTTCTTTAATTGCTACAGCCAAAATTTCTAGTACCACATAGAATAAGAGTGGTGATAATGGTCATCCTTGATGGGAAATGCATCTATGTTATGTCCATTGCATGTAATGCTTGCTGAAGGTTTTAGGTAGTTACTGCTTATTATTTCATTGACAGTTCCATTTATTCCTGTGCTCTCCAGTGTTTTTAATAGGAATGGGTGTTGTATTTTTTCAAAAGCTTTTCCTGCACCTATTGAGATAATTATGTGGTGTCTGTTAGGTTTCTTGTTGATATGATCAATAATGCTAATAGTTTTCCTAATATTGAACCAACCCTGCATTCCTGATATGAATCCTGCCAGATTATAATGTATTATTCTCATCATAAGTTGCTGTATTATTTTTTCTAAAATATTATTTAAAATTTTTGCATCTATATTCATAAGAGAAATCAGTCTATAATTTTCTTTCTATTTTGTGTGTCTTCTTAGTTTAGGTATCAAATTTTTATCTGTCTCATAGAAGGAATTTGGGAGGGAGGACTTCTTCCCCAATTTTCCCAAATGGTCTGTATAGTATTGGAATTAGCTGTTTTTTAAATGTGTGATAGAATTCACTTGTAAATCAATCCTGCCCTGGAGATTTTTTCCTAGGGAGTTCAGTGACGGCTCGTTCAATTTCTTTTTCTGAGATGAGGTTGTGTAAGTATTCAACATTCTCTTCTATTATTCTGGGCAATTTATATTTTTTAAAATATTCATTCATCTCATATACATTGTCAAATTTATGGGCATAAATCTGGGCAAAGAAAATTTTAATTACTGTTTTAATTTCCTCTTCATTGTAAGTGAGGTCACCCCTTTCCTTTTTGATGTTGGTAATTTGGCTTTATTCTTTCTGTTTTTAATCAAATTGATGAAAATTGATTTATCAATTTTATTAGTTTTTTTCCCCTTAAAACTAACTGTTAGTTCTCTTTATTAGTTGAATAGATTTCTTAATTTCAATTTTTTAAAAATTTCTCCTTGGTTTTATGTATTTCAAATTTGTTATTTACTTGGGGATTTTCAATTTGTTCTTTTTCTACTTTTTTTATGCTGTGTACTCAACTTGTTGATCTCCTCTCTTTTTTCTATTTTATTCATGCAGGCATTCAAGGATATGAAACTTCCCCTAACAACTGCTTTTGCAGTATCCCATAAGATTTGGCAGGTTGTCCCTTTATTGTCATTCTCTTGAATGAAGTTGTTGGTTTTGTTTTTTTTCTGTGATTTGTTCTTTTACCCACTCCTTCTTTAAGATTAGCTTATTTATTTTCCAACTATTTTTTGGTTTACCTTTTCATGACCTTTCATTACATATATATATATTTTTTGCATTATGATCTAAAAAGGATGCATTAGTTATCTCTGCCTTCCTTCACTGTATTGTGAAGTTTTTATGCCCTCCAACATGGTCTATTTTTGTATATTTGCCATATACATCTGAGAAAAATGTATATTCCTTTCTATCCCCATTCAATTTTCTCCAGAGATCTATCACATCTACCTTATTCAGAGTTTTATTTACCTCCTTAAATTCTTCCTTCTTTATTTTAATGCTAGATTTAGCTAAAGTTCAGAGAGGGGGAGGCTGAGGACCCCCACTAGTATAGTTTGAGTATTTCTTCCAGCAACTTCCCCAATCTCTCCTCTAAGAATTTGGATACTATGCCACTTGGAGCATACATACTTAGTAATGATATCACAATTATCTATGGTACATCTTAGCAGGATATAGTTTCTTTCCTTGTGTCTTTTCATTAGATCTATTTCAGCTTTTGCTTTTTCCGAGATTAGGATTACTATCCCTGCTTTTCTTACATCAGCTGAAGCACAATATATTCTGCTCCAACTTTTTACTCCCCCCATTTCAAATATGTTTCTTGTAAACACACTGTTGGATTATGGCTTTTAATCCATTATACTATCCATCTCTGTTTTGTGGGAGAGTTCATTTCATTCACATTCACATGTGATTTTAATCTGTCTTTCCCTCTATTCTCTTCCCTACCCTTTGTTCCTTGAGTTCTCCCATCCTCCTTCAGCTCCTCAATAGAGTTTTCACTTTTGAAGACCACCTCCCACAGTCGTCCTTTTCTTCTTTCAGCTCCTTGCATTTTTATTCTCCTTTACCATCACTACTTTTTCCCTCCCTTTTAACTTCCCTCCCATTTCTTCCCCCTTCCCCTCCTACTGCCTATAGAGCTAGTTAGATTTATATACTTAACAAAGTTTATTTCTTCCTCTTTGAACCAAAGCAGATGAGAGTACCTCTCAAACAATTCCCATCTCTGTCCCGCCTTTCCCTCTACTATAATATAATTTTGCACTTCCCATGATGAAATTTAATGTTTTCTAGTTCTTCCTTTTCACATCATCTGTTACAATCTTTTCCCATGCTTGAATCATATTTTTATTGTCACATCATTTACTTTGTACCCTTTCCCTCTACCCATGTATATCCCACTTATATTTCCCAATAGATGTAAAATTCTTAGTATTAACAAGTATAATCTTCCCTGATAGGGAGGTAAACAGTTGCCCAAATTGAGTAACAAGTTTCTCTTTTCCTGTGTTTACCTTTTTATACCTCTCTTGAGACCTGCATTTGAAGATCTAATTTTCTCTTGAGTTCTGGCTTTTGTGAGGAAGGTCTGGAAATCCCTTATTTCATTGAATGTCCATCTCCTTGTATAAAAGGTTATGCCATAATTTGCTGAGTAATTGATCCTTGGTTGTAGTCCCAGTTCCTTTGCCTTATAGAACATCATATTCCAATTCCTTTGATCTTTTAATGTAGATGCTTCAAGATACTGTATGATCCTGATCGTAGCTCCTTGATATTTGAATGGTTTCTTTCTGGCTGCCTTTAGTACTTTCTCCTTCCCTTAATAGTTCTGGAATTTGGTAATAATAGTTCTTGGTATTTTTAATGTGGGATCCTTTTCCAAAGCTGAACAATGGATTCTGTTTTGCCTTCCAGATCTAGCACTTCTGGGTAGTTCTCCTTTATGATTTCTTGAAAGATATTTTCCAGACTCTTTTTTGCATCATGGCTTTCTGACAGGTCAATAATTCTTCAATTTTCTCTCCTGGATTTATTTTCCAGGTCAGTTGTTTTTCCAATTAGACACTTTAATTCTGTCTTTTCATTCTTTAGATTTTGTTTCACTGGGTCTTGATGTCTCATAGAGTCATTAGTTTCTGCTTGCCCAATTCTAATTTTTATCAAATTATTTTCTTCACTTAACTTTTGCATCTCCTTTTACATCTTTCCAATAATTCCTTTGAAAGAATTATTTTCCCCAGTTACTTTTTGTTCTTCCTTTTCCATTTGTCCAATTTAGCCAGTTAGCTTTTGTGCTTCCTTTTCCATTTCTTCAATTTTCCATTTCAAAGAGCTGTTCTCTTCATAGAATTCTTTTTTCATGGTTTTAAAATCATTGGTCAGTTTTTTTTTTCCTATTTCCCCCTTTCATCTGTTCCAGGAGAGCTCTTTGTGCATGACAGCAGTTTACTGTCCCTTCTCAAATTTCAGATGGGAGTGCAGTCTCAATACTGACCTTTTTGGTATTTGTGTTTTGGACCTTGTCCCCATAGAAAGATTCTATGGTCTTTTATTTCTTGCTTTGCTTCTTCTTACTCATAATGATGATGCTTTGTTGCACGGGGCTATCTATTCCCCGGCCTTCGCCTGGCCACTAAGCCAGGCGGTAATCTTCTCTGGGGATCTTCGCCTGGACACTATTCCAGGCGGTACTCTTGCACGGGGCTCCCCCCCCGTGCCTTCGCCCGGATAGGGTGGCACCCCTTACCCCCAGACTTCGCTTGGGCAATCTCACCCTTTCCCCGGGTCTTCGGACGTCTCCGGCCCCTGCCGTGTGATTGTGCGGCCTAGCTGCACGACAGGGCTATCCCCTCCTCCACGGAGGGAATACAACGACTACACACGCACCTGAGGATGTCAGTGCTCTTCACTTTATTGATGGCGTCCTCTACATCTCTTTCTTGGTTACATCTCTCTCTCCAATCCCTCCCCACAGCTCCTTATATCCCCAGCCAGAGCCCCGCCCATGTTCCTCCCTGAGGGCAGAGCCAGCTCCCTGAGGGTGGAGCCAGCTTCTGAAGGCTGGTCCAGAGCTTGGCCCCTAACAGCTCTCCCTTTTTGTTTAAACAGGAGTAGTATCATAAGGGGTAGGGAGTTTGGGGGAGGACAGGAAGGTGTGCAAATCTGCTTTGGCTTCTAGTATTGCCTGTCTTGTCATAGCGCAAAAGCATCTAATGCAACATGGGAGAAGGAGGCAAAGAAGAATAAAAAGGCAGCAATTCTACCTTAAACCAGCACTGCTCAGGGCAGACATGTAGCCCCAAGAAAGAAAAATATTTTGGCTTCCTTGATCTCAGAAAATCCCGGGAAAATAGCCTTGAGCAAAACAGGGGCAGAATCCTTCCTCCCAGCGCCATCTTGTTCATGCCCTACCGGTTTCCCCTCAGTTTACCTGAGCCGTGACCAGTGAATGCCGTCCAAGAGGCTGGGGGTTGGCAATTCCATTGTAAGGGAATCCTTCCTCCCAACGCCATATTATTCATGCCTTACCGGTCTCCCCTCAGTTTACCTGAGCCGTGACCAGTGAATGCCGTCCAAGAGGCTGGGGGTTGGCAATTCCCTTACAATTCCCCTTTGTTGTTTTGACTCAATCTTTCCCTCAGGACAATGATGTTCTGCCTACCGGATGTTAGGGAGTCCTGGACACTACGCAAAGCAAGGTTGATACATAGTGGCACAAGCAGCAGTACTAACAATACTACTACAAAACCTATCAGTAAAGGTGAAAAATAGGTCTTTACATGACCTCATGATCTTAAGCTATCAAAGAATTGAGGCATTTTTTAAAGCCGTTTGTTCAGGGGCAAAATCAACATCTGCTTCCTTATCTAATTCTTCTGCCAATTCAATTAATTTCTGGATTTCCAGAGTGACATGATCTGGAATTAGCCCATTCAATTGAGCTCTAATTTCTTCCCTTTGGACTTGTGACCCATTATACAATTTCGTAGTCAAACAAAAGGCATTATATCTATAATCACATTGCAATTTGTGTTGTAACTGTGAACATAAACACTTCTCCACCAATGACTTCAGCTACCTTTTGGAGTGTATGAATGGCTTCATAAAATTCACTATTTTGCTTGTTGCTTAAAGCCTTCAAATATATTTTTTCATAAGGGAATGCAATTCAGAAGCTTGAACTATTGTGTTGTGTGTATTAGAGATAGATACAGCTAATGCAGTGGATGCTAAAATAGCTTCTACTAATAACATGATTCCTAACACAAGAAACACATCCACATACTTTAGTAGTTATAGGGGTTAATTGCTTGGCCAAAATATGTAGAACTTATCATGGGGTGTTCGGTACCATCCTTTATCCTTAATTACTGTCATGGCATATCAAGGTCTTGGTAGAATAAACACTCTCACTACTATCTTTGGTCTTATACATTCTTGTGCAGAACAATTCTGGCATGTAAAATTGAAAATTCCCATCATGTTCCGATATGCCTCTGATTTAGATCTTTTGTCTCTAACCCATAGAAATATATGTTTGTTCCCTAGACATACTTTGCCCATTAAAGTAACATTGTCAGATTTACTTGGTGATGCTACAGCAGGCATTCCCCACACTGTTTGTCCTCCCATTACTAAGATAACTTTATTTATTTCCTGAACAGGCCTTCCAATTTCAGGATATCCCTTGTAATTAATATACATTTGTCTAGGAAAATTTGGCGCGTATTTTTCATCAGGCAAATATGCAAAATTGTGACATGAATACAACATTTCTGTGTGGTTTCCCATAATCAATTCTGTCTCCTGTCAAGTGCATGTGTGACAATTCTCAAATGGTAAAAACCCTATATACAGATGCCAAAGGGTTACATTTCTCATCTTTTGTAAGTTAAAAAATGGTCTATATTTCAACCCACGAGCAAGTCCCACAAAGTCCTTGTTTGACCAAACTACTATTGTCCCATGTATCCTCCATGTGAATAGATTGTAAGCAGGCCCTTAACCATGGTGGATTTGTGATGAATGCGCATCTCTGTTGTTCCTTTAGCGTTGGGTTGAAGGACGCAGTGGTGTTGTGTGTCATGATAAGTACGAGAAGAATGAGAGGAGTCATTGTGACCTAGTTGAGTGAATTTCTCCAGAAGTTTTTTCATTCGCCACTGATAGCGCCTCCTTGCTCCCTGTGACCGCTCCACCTTGACGGTTGTCCTCTATCACTCTTATCCTTTCCATTGGAACCCAAACTTCTTTATTATCATCTTAAAATACAAACATACCCTTTTCCCCACGTTAACACTGTATGAGGACCAAACCAGTTTTTATTCTCATCGTGCCACATTACTTTACTGGCTGCTTTCAGGGCACTTGTTATTGCTGATTCATTCTTTGCAGACTCTTTATTAGGAAATGTTAAGAATTTCATAGCAGCCGATAAGCCATCATTATCGAATTTTAAATAATGCAGAGTATAAGCAGCCAAACAGCCAATTGTAATTTTTCATCAGAGTATACACAATTTTAAATAATTTAGAGTATAAACAGTCGAACAGCCAATTGTAGTTTATCATCAATTTAGAGTATAAACAGCCCATCAATTTAGAGTATAAACAGCCAATTGCAAATTTATCATCAACTCCTGGTCCAACTCCCCCTTTTTGTTTGTGCAAGTAGGTGTCCAGGGAGCGATTTGCTCGTTCCACTATAACTTGACCAGTGGGATTATGGGGGATTCTAGTGACACATAAAATGGAAAATTCCACCATGAACTGTTCAATGGCTTTACTGATATAAGCTGGACCATTGTCTGGTTTAATGCTTTTCGGTACTCCATGATTTAGAATGTGACCAAGTGTGTATGATATAAATATTGTTGTTCTGGCCCTTATTGCTAGTTGAACTTCCATAGTTATCTGTGTAATACCATCTGCCCTATCAGGGATATAAACTGAGTCTAATCTAGGTAGCAATAGTGCTGTACATTTGCCATCTGTGATGGTATTGGAAGGTTCTTTAACATGCAATAATGCTTGCAACACTGCATATAATTCATGTTGCTGTGTAGAATTAAATGTTGTTTTAAATTTATGCATCTCCTTTTTGGATGGAATATACATAGGTGCCCTAAAATTTGGTTGCATCTGTAAAAACATCAACTCCTTTAGTGGTGAGGGAGAGCATTTTTCAGCCCAAGACCATGGCCACGTGGGAAATTGCTGGCTGAAAAGAATTGGGAGGTCATGTTGAATATTGTGATTGATCAATATCTGCCATTCCGCAAATTCTTGTATGCAGTTCTCTATTTGTGGACTTGTAAACATAGTATATATCGTGTGAGGTTCCTGTCTCATTGACATCCTCACTCTTTCCACTGCCTCATGTATTACTTGGGCTACTAGCACAGCAGAAGGCACACAAGCTCTGTTCCCTATGTGGGCTAAATGTACCCACTCAATAATTCCTTGTTCCTGATGAAAAACTCCAGTGGGTTTTTTCTCAGTGAATAAGATTGTGACTTCCAAGTCCTGTAATTCTAATACCCTGCTAGTAGTGCATCCCATAATCTTTTTCTGCACTAATTTCAAACATTCCAAAGCTCCACCTGTCCATCCTCTGCGTGAGTTTAATTGATAATAAATCACGTGATGGTTTCATTCGATCTGTTGTGATCCCCAATTGTGGTCCACAACACTGAATTTCTCGTATCAATTTTTTGAAAGACAATTTAAAGTTGTAACCTTTATAGAATCTAAGATAGGGGATTTCAAACTTAGACCTGACCACTGAATAGATGTACATCATTGTTTCATAGGCTAGTTTCTCCTATTCTGATTACCTATACTCTGGAAGAAAAATTCTCTAGAAATTAGGTTGCTAATAAGTTCAAATGCTAAAGTTAACTTTTGCTTGGAACTAGCTTCAGGAACGTGATAACCTGATGTTCCTGCAGATAGTGATGTTCTCTGCAGAAAAGTTGCAATTGGGTCTGGGAACTCAGGAACTATGACCCTGGAACCTGATGTTCCTGCAGATACTGATGTTCTTTGCAGGAAAGTTGCAATTGGGGCTGGGAATGAGTACAAGTTCAGATTAAAAGAGCAAGATTATTTTTTCCTGCTCTATAGAGTGTTACATATTAACTTATTGATACATTACCTTGAAAAGGAAAATTTAAAACTGTTTTAAAATTTTGTCTGTTGTTAACAGTCACCAAACTTTTATAAAAATTTTTAGTTGAAAACCTTCAAAATGATAGTTCTCTTCCCTAGATCTAATCTGGAATGATAAGAGATACAATTCACTGCAGACCCAGCTGAATGATGATTTGGGACTGCAGGGCAAAAATCTTAATGGTTCTAACATTTACTCAAATAGATTTTACTTCTGTGTCCACTTCTTAAAAAGGTCTTTGAACAAGAGGACTTTTGAAATTCATCAGCTGAAGGGGGGAGACTTCTGGACAACTGTCCAGTGGTGCCAAGTCTATTCCGTTCTGCTGCAGAGTTTCAAAAACTTTATCTCAACTGAGGTGTCTCTTTAATATGCATTTTTCCAATTTGCCTTAGTGCCAAATGATATAACAAATCCTGATCTGTTTTAAGCATCCAATTGGGAGTGACACGTTTCACTTAAAATATGGCCAGAATAACTACGTTTTGGTTATTTCTCATTATACAAAAACTTTTCTTTTAGGTGAGGCATGAGATAATGAAAATGCTAATCAGCCTGCCTCTGATCTCCTCTTGTCTTTCTCTCCACTTTCACAATCTGGCCAAGATTAGAAAGTAAAGAGAGAGAGAGAGAGAGTTTTACCAAACACTTTCCAATAATTTCCAAAACTTTTATGCTTTCCCTAAACTTCATGTCCATGTTGTCCTCCTAATGGACTTTGATTAAAGCCCCTTTAAAACTGCACAGACATTATGTCTTTGATTTTTTTTTCTAAAATTGCATTTTGCAATCATATAAACTAAATAATATGAGTAGTTCCTCTCTTTCTCTCTCCCATGTTTCTCCCTGATGCTGCAGCCATCAGAGAGAAGGGAGGAGGGGGAGGAAAAGAGATAACATTCCAAGGTCCAGCTACCATGGAGCTGACCGTAATAACTCACAAACAGACGCACACAGAACATGTAAAGACAGAACACATATACAGACAATAAAAGAATCCAAAAACTGAGAAAAAATTATCAGAAATTCTCTGTACACATTATAACTCTGGCTTACTTTCTATCACTGTGTAATTAAGCCTTGTATAAGATTCCCTGTCTACACTTTCTCCTGTACAAGATTCCTTTTTTAGACTTACTCTTGCAACTTTTTACTGCACCATAGATATGTGCCAAGTGCCAGGCCTCTGAATTCGTCACTGCGCCACAGATCCTGGGCAAATTTTTTACTGTGCCACAAATCCAGGCCCTGGGACAAATTTTTTGCTGAGCCACAAATCCAGGCCCTGGGCCAACTCTGGATGTATTTCCTGGTTGAATTTCTGACTGCACCAACTCCCTCTTTCCTCTCTGTCCTATCTGGTCATGATTGTCTCCTGAGCACCCTGACCGCCAATGCTCCAAAGATAAAAAAGGGAAAGCGGTAGGTGGGGGTCTCGACTCCTCATCAGAAATCTCCACTAGGGAGTCTCCCGTTTGTATTGCACAAGCGGCGGCCAAGCAAGTTGGATGGGGGGGGCTCCCACAAGGGCTGCTTTTTCCACCCCATACATGACAAAATCAGTCTCAATGAGCAACCCAGGGGTGGCATCCACATAAGAGGCTATCCGTTGGCTCACTATCTCCCAACTGCGTTCAACAAAGCTGTGGCATGTCTTACTATGAGGACGCATCCCTTCCTTTTTACATAATTTATACAGGTGACATGCCAGCACTTCTTTATCCTCGGGCAGGATCAGTGGAACGCTACTTCTCTGACCCATAATACTCCCTTCCCGGCTTCCCGCTGCTCAACAGCGAGGTTGTGTAGTCCTTCCAAGCGGTACCCTAAACTCCACCCCACGTTGGGCGCCAACTGCACGGGGCTATCTATTCCCCGGCCTTCGCCTGGCCACTAAGCCAGGCGGTAATCTTCTCTGGGGATCTTCGCCTGGACACTATTCCAGGCGGTACTCTTGCACAGGGCTCCCCCCCGCTGTGCCTTCGCCCGGATACGGCGGCACCCCTTACCCCCAGACTTCGCTTGGGCAATCTCACCCTTTCCCCGGGTCTTCGGACGTCTCTGGCCCCTGCCGCGCGACCGAGCAGCCTAGCTGCACGACAGGGCTATCCCCTCCTCCACGGAGGGAATACAACGACTACACACGCACCTGAGGATGTCAGTGCTCTTCATTTTGTTGATGGCGTCCTCTACATCTCTTTCTTGGTTACATCTCTCTCTCCAATCCCTCCCCACAGCTCCTTATATCCCCAGCCAGAGCCCTGCCCATGTTCTTCCCTGAGGGCAGAGCCAGCTCCCTGAGGGTGGAGCCAGCTCCTGAAGGCTGGTCCAGAGCTTGGCCCCTAACACTTTGTGTATTGTGGCCTCTGGTTCTTTCAGCTAGCAGCTGGTGTTGATGTGACTGGTGTGAGAAAGCAAAGGGAAGGTTTCTTTTTTTTTTTCCTTTTTGTTTGTTGTTTCCCCAGATTAGCTCTGGACCTAGCTTGTTAAGTGTGGAGGCGGGGTGGTCTCGTCATTGAAGATCTCCTCAGCTGAGTTAGAGGTAAGGTAAGCTCAGTGCTTGGTGATCCTGGCTGCCTTCCCCTTTCCCCTGGAGACCTGAGGCATACCTGACTCCTAGTGCAAGGGTCCACACCTCTGAGCTCCAGATCTCCTCTAGTTTGGTTTGCTTAGGTGATGCTCCAGTCCTCCACCACAGTAAAAGGAATATTCCTAGCCTCAGGTGCTATAAGACTGTTTGCCCCTCCTGCTGACTCCACTACTCCAGAATTTTTCTGGGGAAATATTTTATGGTTCTTTCAAGGTGAGCACAGGAAGTGGGAGAAAGTATTTACCATTCACCACCATTTTTGTTCCCAGAAGTTCAAGTAGGTGGCTTATAGATGTTTAATCTTCTGACTGATATTTTCAGGAATGACTGTGGCTGATACCTTGGCTCAGCGACTGTCATTCACTAGGCTCCACTGGTCTCCTGACCTGGCCTGCCCCTCTGCCATTCTGCCTTGCTGTCACTGCCTTAGGCAGCCCTGGGGCTTTCCTGCTCAACGTGCTGTGGTAGGATGTACAGTGTTGTATGCTGTGGGCCTTTCCACTCCTATGGGACAGATCCTTCCCATTGACCTTCCAGTCTGTCTTGGTCTGTGAATCTGCCACAGTCTGTCTCCTGTTGGATTCTGCCCCTCCAAAATTTGGTGAGATTTTGTTTTTAGAGGTTATCTGAAGGAGTTTGTCTAAAAGCTTAGGTGAGCAGTTGCTCTCACTTTGCATCTTGGCTCTGTCCCCCTATTCATCATGATCTTAAGCAGGTCTCAAGGGCCCAGAGAGACTGCGGATTTTGGAGAAAAACGTTTCTCTAAGGGTCCAATAAAAGTAAATTAGAAGCAATAACTGCATCTATTTGAATAAGGGTTGTATATATGAGTTCAATAATCTTTCACAAAAGGATATTTGATTTCTTATTCCCACCTATTTCAACATGCATTTAGCAACCTCTCAAAAATGAATGATTATAAAGTATATAAAAGAAAGAGAAAAATTTCTGATGCATTATTAATGATTCCACTTTAAATTTACTAAAAGCTATTCTTTATAGTCAGAGAGAGATGAGATTCTGTAGTTCTCCAAGTCTGCATTCTGACAGGGGTAGTGATAGCATTTCCCCCAGTTAAGGGCATTGCAATTAGCAACTCTAAATATGTTTGTCCAAAACTTTGTTCTTTTATATAAGAAACTGCTGTCTCTTAAATGTTTTAGAGCTTTTTCTAGATTTTCTGGGGTTCTAGAAGAAAGGTTATCTATTACCTCCTTTTCCAGAACTACATTTACAATTTTTGAACATTAGAGAAGTTGAGGAAAATATGACTAAAATCATATCTGACTTTCTTGTTTCTCATAGAGTCAGAGCTTTGTTGCTACGAGGTCTTCTCCATGCCAACCCATTCTCCACTCAGCTTGCCAAGGGAATTTCCTAAAGTACATGTCTGCTTATGTCAGTCAGTGAGCTCCATTGATTACCCATTACCTTCAGAATCAAATATAAAGTTCTCTGCTTGACATTTTATGCTTTTTATAACCTGGCCCTTCAAATATTTCCAATATTCTTATACTTTTCTCTGCACCTCACAATTTTGATCTAGCTACATTGACCTATTTGCCATTACTTAAATATAGCACTCGACCTCTCATTTTTATTGCATCAAATGTTCTCTCCCCCTCCCTTACGTTTGCCTCTTAATTTTCCTGATTTCTATCAATATCTAATTTAAATTCCTCCCACAGAAGGTCTTCTCTTGATCCTGAGGCCGCTAATGTCTTTGCTTCTGAGATATACTTTCCACCTAATCTGTACATATTTTGCACATACCTAATGATTTCTAAGTTGTTTTTTTTTTTTTTCCACATTGGAATGTAACTTCCTTGAGAGCATGGACTGTTTTGGTTTTGTTTGTATAACCTGAACATAACACAGTACCTATATACTAGTAATACTTAACAAGTACACTATTGTTAGCTCATTGTTCTTAATGACCCTGGTTAGATTTCTGAGAAACTTCTCTGCTAAGGTTTTAATGAACTCATAAAAAAAAAAACAAAAGAGGCAAAGAGTATGCCCCTCAGCTGCTAGGGTCCTTCCCACCCAAATTATTCTTTTTTTGTTTTGAATATATTTTATATATACCAAATATCTCTTCTAATTGAATAAAAGTCTCTCACGGTCTGGGACCACATAGTACCTGGTAGTGATAATAATTTTTTTTTAAATTTTTTCCTCTATTTCTAATCTAAATGCCTGCTTTAACTTTTAATTCTTTATAATCTTTCTCTAGATTCTAAAGCATATTATAATTACAGCAAACAGGATTGTTCTCACATCTAAGAAATGGGCCAACAAGCAAATACTTGGGGTTATGATTGACTCAAACACAGTTAATTATGTGAGTCACAAAACTAGTGATGAAAATTAATAATGTATGATAACTGATCAGATCACCATCAGAGGAGAAAGAAAGAGAAAGAGGGCCCAGGAAATAGCCTTGAGGTATGCCCAAAGTTAGGGGGGAAATCATTAGATTTGCCTATTTAGAGATCATTGGTAACTTTGTGGTAATGAATTCATAGTCTAGGCAGCAATAGATTGAGGAATAAGAGAAGAAACAAAAGAGTTTTTTCTTAAAAAAAAAGTCTCAAAGTATAGTTATGTGTCCTTAGGGTAGTGGCATAAGATTGATTTTTTTTTCCCCTGAAAAGTACGTAAACATCATCTACTGATGCAAGATTCGAAATTTAGAATCTAAAATCCATAGTGGCATGTTCCTTGTTGAAGGTTATAATTGCATGAACTCTTCTCATACTGGAAATGAAACAAGTCAAAAGGATGAAACAAAGAAAAGAAAATTTCTGTAACAAACTTCAATATCATGGTATTTCAACGGTTGCCATGCATTTAATTCTCTAGTAACTTGTGGAAAATGCTCCCTTCTGTGATCAAAATAACTCTGTTGTCATGAAATGTTAATGCTCTTGGGGGAAAAAAGCATATAAGACATTGAAAATGAGAAAGAATGTTTTGTGAAACCTCATTCTTAGGACAGACTTATAAATCATTTATTGCAGGTTTCTGAGCAAAGCAGTAGCACTGTCAGACTATTTTCAGTGATTCAATAATCTCTGAGGTCATTCTTAAAGGAAAATCATCGCTGAAATGAAAACCGAAACCAATGTTTTAAAGACATTGTTACTACTAGTGTGGAAGAAATATTATCAAAAAAGAAAAAAAAGTCTCTGATTTCTTATCTCTTCATGTCCCTTGAAAATACAAAGGCTGTTTCCACACTGACAATATAAATATAGTGTGAAAGAAAAGATTCTCTCACCTATTCATTTAGAAATTAGTTCTGTCCCTCTTTATGTGAAAGAAAATTATTCTTTGAGAATTCATTATTTGGGGATTTTTTATGGGCCATAATTATTCTCATAAGAAGCCATGTCATGTGGGCTGTATGTCAGTATTGTCTTTGTCTCTGAGAAGGATGAGGCAGGATCAAATGAATACAGGCTCAAATGAAGCAATTCTAACAGAAGACGAGATACATCACACTCTCTCTTCTCTCATGAGGATCTGAAATAGGACCCTAAAAATACAGAAAGGACAATCAGGTAAAGTATTTTCTAATGTTACAAAGATAAAATGGTTTTGATTGAACTAACCAATAATTTCTAAAACTCTTCATAAAATATGGAAGCACTTTGGTTAGCATGAGAAGATCTGAGTTCAAATTTTGAATCTCTAACTTAAAATCGTCTTCCTAATATAACTTGGAGAAAATCACTTCATCTCTCTGAGTCAGAGGTTTTTTATCTGACCAATGAGGGCTTTAATTATAACTCAAAAATCATGTCTAGTTTATATCCTATGACCAATTTACTGAGAATTTCTCATTAACTTATTTGATGTGTATTTATTTACTAAACATCTACTATAAACAGACAGCATATGAGGAGCAGAGGTTGGTGGAAAGATATATGAAAGACACCTTTTCCTAATTTCAGAGATGTGTAGATAAATAATTTTTTTTTACATCCATAGAAGAAATACAAAATAGAGTGTAAGTTCAGGGGAGGATTAGATACTTTCATCCTGGAAAGATTAGTGAAAGATTCATGGAGGAAAAGGTGTTCCTCTTACCCTCGAATCATGTGTGGCATTTAAAAAAGGCAGGGAGATAAGATCCCTGGGAATGGAATTAGTGCATCCGATATTTCTTCTTTTAAAATCGGATCAGGAATCAAGTCATTGAATTGCATGTGAAAACAATTTTACAGCTGTAAAATTTGGACAGGTGGCTCTTTCGCATGTGTCTTTCTTAGGAACTTGGGTGCAGCTTTTTAACTGATTCCATGTTTTACAGAACAAATCATTTTAGTAAAGGGATTGATTGGTTCTGTGAAGTCTGGATTCAGTCAAAGGGCCACATTTGAGGGCCAGGTAAAATTTAATCATATTTGTAGTTAATTCAATGTATCTTTTAGATAGAAGCAGTCATTCAAATAAACCAAGGAAATAAATGTATTTACTATGTTGTCTTTATTATTATATCATGTATTATATTATAAATGTCTACTATGTGCAATTGGACATGTGATTAGTAGTTAAAATATTATTTTTATAAACTTTGAAATTTTCATTGCATTTCCATGCAAATTATCTCATTTGACCCTCATAACAGGTTTGTTGAGTAGGTAGCAGACCTATTATAATCTCACTTATCAGATAAGGAAAATGAGCTTTAGATAATTAAAGCATCATTCCCAATGTTGCATAGTTAGTAGGCAGAGATACTATTTGATCTCTCTATGTAGAATTGGGGTTTGTGTTTTTCATTTCTAGAGAAAGCTTTAACCAAATATAAAGTCCCATGATATCAATTAGTACCAAAGAGAGGTAAGATTCCCCAGGAAAAGGAATGGGGGCCACTCAAACCACTGCCACTCTTCCTTCTATCTTCTTGCTACATTCTCCCAGCCTTCTTGAACAAGAGAGTGACAGTTTCTGAGAAAAAATCTAAATAAACTGGAGCAGGGGAGAATAGACATTAATTAAATAAGGGCAACTTCCTCAAGATTGTTGATCAACCAGATCCAAAACCTTCATATAAAGAAGAGATAACCTCATTCCATTTGTAAGCATCACCTGTAAACTGAAGAAGAAAAATAAATGGCTTTGGAGAAATGACGACAATGCTATTAAGATAACCAATCAACTTCTAGATAGAGACCAGAATAGAGTAAGTAAAGCTCTACTAAACTTGAGTACAAGATATGATATCTCCTAGGAGATTCAATCTTTGTGTTTGACTTGGAGAGGGGAATATAGCTCCAAGGACGTATTCCACATCTGCTTATATAGCAATATTTCTAGATCTTTTCTTTAGATCTTCAACATTTAATAATGTTGCTGATTAGGCTAACTGCAATATATTACGGCTTTGTCTTGATCTTGTCCTGCTTATTTCTTTAAATCTTTTTTATTGCAAAGAATTATTTTTATTCAGATTTAAATAACCCATTTATCATATTGAATGAAAACTTTTAGAATTATTTGTATATAACGATTAATCTAATTACATCAGTTAATATCTTGATTTAGCTGCATAACAAGAGAGAAAGGCTGGTGTAGTGGACCAGAAAAAAATGAATTAGAATTCAGATGACATGGATTCAAACCCTAACTTTGCTCCTTAACAGAGGGTCAAAAGATCATAAATTTAGAAATGGAAAACCAAATAGAATCAAAGCCAAATAGTCCAAGGGATACACGTTGCCAAAGGTCACATAAGTAGTAAGAAGCATAGTTAAGATTTGAATGGGCATCTTTTTAGTACTCCAAAAGCAATTTTCTTCCACAGAAAATTTGGCCTCAACTTATCTGATATGTGTTCATGTGTAAAACCCTCTGGGCAGGATTGTGTTGATAAATGCCTAAATTAGCTTTCCAAAAAAAAAAATATGCAATTAGCATATACAAGTTTAATTTTCATTATTAATATTTTCTTTATCATCTTCTATTTTAAGTCTAGACAATCAAGAAATCGATATACCAAGCTCTGATTTGCAGCACTTGCTAATTTCCAAGTCATAAATGCTGAACCTGAAAATCCAATAGTGGGCTCTTGTGAACTTGGTCCAACTGGCTCCAGAATACTTTTGAGACACCTGGGCATCAGATATTTCTTCTGTTAAAACACAATTAGGAATCAAGTTATTGAATGTATATGAAAACAAGTTAGTAAATGTAAAATTTTTATGGGTGACTATCTTTCGCAAACTTCCCCATAACCATCATCCTTACATAATCACAAACTATTAGAAAAGATCTTGAAGATCAAATAGATTGACCCCTTTCTCTATTTTACAGACAAAAAAATCTGAAAGCCAAAGAGATAATCTGATGTATCCAAGTCTTCAAACAAGTTAGTGGTACATGCAGAATTAGCACCTTTATCTTCTGACTTGTGCTTATTTTATGATTAATTATGTTTCATTGTCATGTACTATTTTGACTCATCTAATTATATAGCTTTGAATCTAGTTTGGAGGTGTAGAAATGGATATATGGGTTACAATATCAAATTCAGGGTTATCATTCTTTTCTCCAAACTGAACGGAAAAGCTCCAATACACCTTCTAATTGTTTGCTCCATCATATCTCAAGTCATGCATAATTGTAGCATAGATGCTACCTGAAACCAGAAATAATATTTGAGAGTGAAAGCACAAAAAGAGAGATATTAATGACTGCTTTCAAAATACTTCATCTATCCTGAATATAAAACATTTCACTGCATAAAAGAGACTCTATTGATATAATGCCTTCCACAGTGAGAATTGAAGTTGCTTAATTAGACTAATTAGGCACCACTTAATGACATTCATTTATGATCATCATCCTGAGCACTGTCCTGAGCTGAAACTTCTATCAGCTCACTTATGAATGTCTCATTGCATTTTAACAGGGTTTATTATCATTTTCTATTCTTTCCATTTAATTGAAGCTAAGATGTTTTTAATCAGTCATTTGTCCTTCTCTAAAGATTTTGCTTACAGAATCACAAATAACCCAGGTAAGGTGACAATCCTATTATTATGAACTGTGCTTTTCAGTTTAATCAGTTAAGAGGTTTTTATTGAGTGCCTACTAAGTATCAGACACCATGTGAAGTACTGATCATGATAGCAGCTGAAATAGCAACTCTTTGTTTGCCAGTATCAGGAAGAATATTGAGTTGGGCACAGCAAAAGATGAGGAAGAACAGATTCTAGAAACAAAACAGATCATAGTGGCAAATTTATGGCTACAGAATGGAGATGGCACATGACATTGTAATGACTGAAGGAAGGTCAGTAGTGATCAATCAATAAATACTTACTAAATGCCTACGATACACCAGGTACTGTGCTAAGGAGGATAAGACAAGGCATTTGCAGGGGTGAAAGACATCAAGATTTGCATGTGAGACCAAGACTCCAAGAGTGTGTAGTGTGCATGAAAATGCACCAGTTGGGGGGATGAGCCAAGATGGCAGAGTAGAAGGACTTATGTATGCTAGCTCCGAATCCGTACCCCATAAATTTCCTGTAAAAAGAATTCCCCACAAATTCTGGAGTAGTGGAACCCACGCAGAAACACACTGGAAGAGATTTCCATTCCAGAGAGCCCTGGAAAGCTGTCCCTGGGGGTCCGTCAAGCTCCGGACAGTGGAGCCCAGCCCTGCATTGCCCTGGCCATGCGGCCCCAGAGGAGCAGATCTGAGAAGGCTTCAGGGACGGAATCTCCGGGGGCCACGAAGGTCCCTCCGGCCACAGGCGCTACAGGTCAGTGAGAGAGACTTCTGGGCTGGCCGAGAGGGGAGCAGGGTGTCTCCATGACTCGGGCCCCCTTGGGAGGTAGCAGCAGAGGCAGCTCCAGAGGGCTGGGACTCCCCAAGCAGGCAGAAGTTCCATTACCGAAGGTCTCTGCATAAACCCCCTGAGGGAACTGAGCCTGGGAGGTGGCCCTGCCCCCACCTAAGCACAAGAACTTAAGCAGGGAGGGAGGGATGGTGGAAGGGAGGGTAATGGGAGGAGGGAGCAATTTGAAGTCAACACTCTTGGGGAGGGACAGGATCAAAAGACAGAATAGAAACAATGGAGGGCAGAATAGGATGGAGGGATATACAGTTAGTCTTACCCAACGCAACTGTTATTGAAGTCATTTGCAAAACTACACAGATATGGCCTATATTGACTTGCCTGCCTTCCCAAAGGGAATGGGTGGGGAGGGAGGGATGGGGAGAATTTGGAAATCAATGTTTTAGGAACAACTGTTGAGTATTGTTGTTGCTACTAGGAAAGAAGACATACAGTTAATGGGGAATAGAAAGTCATCTGGCCCTACAGGACAAAAGAGAAGATGAGGACAAGAGAAGGAAGGGATGATAGAAGAAAGGACAGATTGGTGATAAGGAAAATTAGAATGCTTGGTGTATTGGGGTGGGAGAGAGCATAAAAGGGGAGAAAATTTGGAACCCAAAATTTTGTGAAAATGAATGTAAAAAGTTAAATAAATACATTTATATTTAAAAAAAAAGAAAAAAGGAAATGCACCAGCTGGTAAGATTGGATTGGATGATGAAACTTATAATAACCAGTGGCATTTTCCACTTCTTTTCTCCCTCTTTTAGAGAAGCCAATATCTGTAAGCTGAAAATGAGTAGTGAATACCATTCTGAATTCTTGAGCATATCTACAGGCCAGAAGATGACAGGAACCGAAGACGATTGGAAAAAGTGGACACTATTCAATCATTCTGTGTTGTAGTCCCATTATCCTCTATTTTCTGTGTTTTAATAAATTATATGGCCTTCTATATAATTACATTTAAATACCCAGTGCTTAAATGATATGAATAATCAGTTTACAAAAAATAAATCCAAACTATCAAATTATCACATTAAAGAAATCATCTAAATTATTAACATTCAGAAACAAAAAAAGTAAAGCAACTCTGAGGATACATCTCACTTCCAACAGATTTGCAAAGTTGATTTTTAAAAAAGCAAAAATGACGAATGTTGAAAGGAATGTGTGAAAACACTTATGCTAATACACTGTTGATGAACTGAAAAATGGGTTCAACAAGTTAGGAAAAAAATTTGTAACTGTTCTTCTAAAGTTACTGAACTATGCATACCTGTTGACACAACAGTTTTACTAGACACAAAGTGTGTATGTGTGTGTGTATGTGTATGTGTATCTGTGTATATACACACACATACACTCACGTCTTTCTATTTTTTTAAAATTTATTATCAAGGTTCCACAATCACTACCATACATCCCAGACTTTTTCTTCTTTCCCTCCCTCCCCCTTCTTTCCCCTCCACCTCACCCTCCCTTCATGAGACAGCATAAAATTTTATGTATGTTCTATATATACATTCCTATTAAATAAATTTTCACCATAGTCATGTTGTTATAGAAGAATTAAAATGAATGGGAGAAATCATAAGAAACCAAACATAATTTTAAAAAAATGATCTGCTACAATTTGTGATTGAATTCCATAATTCTTTCTCCGGATGTGGAAGGAATTTTGCTGTCAAAGACCATTGGGTATTTTTTAAATCTTTGCATTGCAATGAAGTTCTAAATCTACCAGAAAAAATCCTGGCACACTGTGGTCATGGCTGTGTACAAAGTTCTCCTGGTTCTTCTCCTTTCCCTTAGCATCAGATCACATACATGTTTCGAGGCCTCTCTGAAGTCTTCCTTTTCATCATTTCTTATAGCACAATAATATTCTATTATATTATTATACCATGATTTATCCAGCCATTCCCCAATTGATGGGAATCCCTTTGATTCCCAGTTTTTGGCCTCCAAAAAGAGTGCTGCTATAAATATTTTTGTACATGTGGAACCCTTTCCCATTTCTATGATGTCTTGGGGTTACAGTCCTAGAAGCTGTAGCCCTTTGGGCACAGTTCCAAATTGATCTCCAGCATGATTGGAACAACTCAGAGCTCCACAAAAAATGAATTAGTGTTACAACTCTCCCACATCTCCAGCATTTATCATCTTCCTGTTTATCATGTCAGTCAATCTGATAGGTATATGTGGTATCTCAGAGTTTAATTGATTTGCATCTCTCTAATCAATAGTGATTTAGAGGGTTTTTTCATATGATTATAGATATCTTTAATTTCTTCCTCTGAAAACTGCCTGTTCATATCCTTTGACCATTTATCAATTGGGGAATGACTTGTGTTCTTGTACATTTGACTCAGTTCTCTATATATTTTAGAAATGAGGTCACTATCACAAACACTACTTGCAAAAATTCTTTCCCAATTTTCTGATTCCCTCCTAATCTTCATTGCATTGGATTTACTTGTGCAAAAACTTTTCAGTTTAAGGTAATCAAAATTTTCTAGTTTGCATTTGATAATGATTTCTATCTCTTCTTTAGTCAATAATTCTTCCTTTCTCCATAAATATGATAAATACACTGTTTCTTGTTCCATGAATTTCTTTATAGGATCACACTTTATATCTAGATCATTTACCCATTTGGACTTTATTTTTGTGTACATTGTCAGGCATTGGTCTATGCCTATTTTCCACCACACTGTTATCCAGATTTCCCCACAATTTTTGTTGAACAGTGAATTCTTATCCCAGAATATGGGGTCCTTTGGTTTATCAAATCGTAGATTGCTATATACATTGCCTACTGCATCTTGAGTGCCAAGCATATTCAACTTGTCTACCCTTCTGTTTCTTAGCCAGTACCAAGTGGTTTTGATAATTGTTGCTTTATAACACAGTTGGAGATCTGGTAGGGATAAGTCACCTTCCCTAGCAGTATTTTTTATTACTTTCCTTGCTATTTAGGATCATTTGTTTTTCCAGATGAACTGTGATATTATTTTTTCCAACTCTTTGATTGGTATGGCACTAAATAAGTAAGTTAATTTAGGTAGAATTGTAATTTTTATTATATTGGTTCTGCCTACCCCCAAGCAACTGATGTTTTTCCACTTACTTACATCTGACTTTATTTGTATGAAAAGTGTCTTGTACTTGTGTTCATATAGTTCCTGGGTTTGTTTTGGCAGGTAAACCCCTAAGTATTTTATAGTGTCTACCCTAGCTTTAAATGGGATTTCTCTTTCTCTCTCTTGCTTTGTTACTAACATATAAAAATACAGATTTGTGTGGGTTTATTTTGTAACCTGCAATTTTGTCCAAGTTCTTTATTATTTCAAGGAGTTTTATACTTGAACCTCTGGGATTCTCTAAGTGTATCATGATATCATTGACAAAGAGTGATAACTTAGTTTCTTCTTTGCCTATTCTAATTCCTTCAATTTCTTTATCTTCTCTAATTGCTACAGTCAAAATTTCTAGTACCATATAGAACAAGAGTGGTGAAAATGGGCATCCTTGTTTCACCCTTGAGCTTATGGAAAATGTATCTATGTTATGTCCATTGCATATAATGTTTACGGAAGGTTTTAGGTAGATACGGCTTATTATTTTATTGACAATTCCATTTATTCCTTTGCTCTCCCATGTTTTTAATAGGAATGGGTGTTGTATTTTTTAAAAAGCTTTTTCTTCACCTGTTGAGATAATCATATGGTGTTTGTTAGGTTTCTTGTTGATACAATCAATAATGCTAATGGTTTTCCTTACATTGAACCAGCCCTGCATTCCTGTTATGAATCTTACCTCATCATAATGTATTATTCTCATTATAAGTTGTTGTATTCTTTTTGCTAAAATCTTATTTAAATTTTTTGCATCTATAATCATTAAAGGCATTGGTTTACAATTTTCTTTCTCTGTTTTGTCTCTTCCTGGTTTGGGTATCAAAACCATATTTCTATCATAAAAAGAATTTGTTAGGATTCCTTCTTCCCCAATTTTCCAAAATAGCCTTTATAGTATTGGAATTAACTCTTCTTTAAATGTTTGATAGAACTCACATGTAAATTCATGCTTCCCTGGAGATTTTTTCCTAGGAAGTTCATTGATGGCTTCTTCCATTTCTTTTTCCACGATGGGGTTGTTTAAGTATTCAACTTCCTCCTCTTTTAATTTGGGAAATTTAGTTCACTCCTTTCATTTTTGATATTGGTAATTTGGTTTTCTTTTCTCTTTTTTAATAAATTGACCAAAGGTTTATAAATTTTAATGGGTTTTTCCCAGTAAACCAACTTTTCCTTTTATTTATTAGTTAAAGGTTTTCTTAATTTCAATTGTATTAATCTCTCTTCTAGTTTTCAGTATTTCTAATTGTGTATTTACTTGGGGATTTTCAATTTGTTCTTTTTCAAGCTTTTTCAGCTGCATGCCCAATTCATTGGTCTCCTTTTTTCTCTATTTTATTTATGTAGGCATTCAAAGATATAAAGCTTCCTCTATCAATTGCTTTTGTAGTATCTCATAAGATTGGTAGGTTATCCCATTATTTTCATTCGCTTGAATGAAGTTGTTGATTGTTTCTATGATTTGTTGTGTAACAAACTCCTTCTTTAGGATTAGATTACTTAGCTTCCAATTAATTTTTGGTCTATCTTTCAATGACCTTTTATTACACATAATTTTTATTACATTATGACCTGAGAAGGATATATTGACTATCTTTGCCTTTCTGCACTGAATTATGAGGTTTTTATGCCCTTTTACATGGTCAATTTTTGTATTTGTGGATCGTTCCTCTGAGAAAAAAAGGTATATTCATTTCTATCCCCATTCAGTTTTCTCCAGAGGTCTATCATATCTTCCTCATGCAGACTTTTATTCACCTTCTTAACTTCTTGTTTATTTTAAGGTTAGATTTATCAAGTTCAGAGAGGGGGAGGTTAAGGTCCCCCCTCCCACCCCAGTGTAGTTCTGATGTCTATTTCTTCTTGTAATTCCCTTCACTTCTCCCCTAGGAATTGTGATGCCATACGACTAGAAGAATAGGTGTTTAGTAAAGATGTTGCTTCATTTTCTATGGTGCCTTTTAGCAGGAAATAGTTTCCTTGCTTATCTCTTTTGATTAGATCTATTTCATCCTTTGCTTTGTCTGAGATTAGAATTGCTATCTCTGCTTTTCTTATATCAACTGAAGCACAATATGCTCTGCTCCAACCTTTTATCTTTACTCCTTTCTGTATTCCCCTATTTCAAATGTGTTTCTTGTAACCAACATATTGTTGGATTACAGCTTTTAATCCATTTGCTTTGCATCTCCATTTTATGGGAGAATTCATCCCATTCCCACCCACAGTTATGATTATTTTCTGTGTCTCTCTCTTCTTCCTCTGTCCCACTGGTTGTTTTTTTTAGTTCTCCCTTCTACTTTCCCCTCCACAATAGAGTTTGAATTTTTGGGCACCAGTTCCCTTAGTTTTTCTTTCCTTCTTTCAGTCCCCTTCTCTTTTACTGCACTTTACCTTCACTACTTTTCCCCCCTTTTAGCCTCCTCTCTCCTTTCTTTCCCCTTTTCCCTTCCTACTGACTGTAGAGCTAGTTAGATTTATATACTTATTTAGGTTTGTTGCTCCCTCCTTGCACCAAATCAGATGAGAGTACCTCTCAAACAATGCTCATCTTCTTCCCCTCTTTCCCTCTACTGTAATATAATTTTATACTTCTTCCTGAGATATAATTTACCATTTTCTGCTTCCTCCTTTTCACATCTCCTGTTACAATCCCTTTGCATGCTCAAATCACATTTTTATTATCACATCATTTACGTTATACTTGTTCCCTTCTCAAGATTAACAAGTATCATCTTCCCTTATAAGGAGGTAAATGGATTGCCCAAATAGAGTAACAAGTTCTCTTTCCCCTGTTTACCTTTTTATGTCTCTCTTGAGATCTGCGTTTGAAGATCAAATTTTTTATTGAATTCTGGCTTTTTTATCAGGAAGGTCTGGAAATCCCTTATTTCATTGAAAATCCATTTCCTTGCGTGAAATATTATGCTCAGTTTTGATGGGTAATTGATCTTGTTTGTAGTCCCAGGTCCTTTGCCTTACAGAATATTATATTCCAATTCCTTCAATCTTTTAATGTAGAAACTGCAAGGTACTGTGTGATCATGACCATAGCTCCTCAATATTTGAATGTTTTCTCTCTGACTGCCTGTAGTATTTTCTCCTTCACTTGATAGTTTTGGAATTTGGTACAATATTTCTTGATGTTTTTAGTTTGAGGTCCCTTTCCAGAGGTGAACAGTACATTCTTTCAATGACTATTTTCCCCTCTTTCTCTAGCACTTCAGGAAGGTTTGCCTTGATGATTTCTTGGAAGATATTGTCCAGACTCTTCTTGTCATCATGACTTTCTGGTAAGCCAATAATTCTTAAATTTTCTCTCCTGGATCTATTCTCCAGGTCAATTGTTTTTCTAATTAGATATTTTACATTTTATTCTATGTTTTCATTCTTTAGATTTTGTTTGACTGTGATGTCTCAAAGAGTCATTAGCTTCTATTTGTTCAATTCTAATTTTCATCAAAGTGTTTTCTTCAACTAACTTTTACATCTCCTTCTCCATCTGTCCAATTATTCCTTTTAAAAAATTATTTTCTCCTGTTAGGTTTTGTATTTCCTTTTCAATTTTGCCAGTTTTCCCAGTTAGTCTTTGTGCTTATTTTTCCATTTCTCCAATTTTCCCAGTTACGTTTTGTGTTTCCTTTTCCTTTTGTGTTCCTTGTGTTCAATTTTCCTTTTTTTTACAACTGTTCTATTCAGTAATTTTTTTTTTTGCACTTTTAAATTTATTGGCCATTTTTTTCTTCTATTTCCTTCTTCAGCTCTTCCCAGAGCTCTCTTTGTGCATGTGAACAGTTCATAGTTCCCTCTGAAGCTTCAGATGGGAGCACAGTCTCAATACTTACCTCTTTGGTATTCATTTTTTGGTCCTTCTCCCCATAAAAAGGTTCTATGATCTTTTCCTTCCTCCTTTGTTTCTTACTCATGATGGTGAGGCTTTGTGTGTTGTAGCCTCTGGTTCTTTCACCTGGAAACTAAAGAACCTGGTGGGGAACTGGCTGGTGTGAGAAAGCAAATCTGGGTGAATTATATTTGTGTTTCCCTGGTTTAATCCTGGAACTAGCTTGGTAAATGTGGGAGAAGAGTGGTTTTGTCATGTGAGATCTCCTCAGGTGAGCTAAAGCAAAGACAAGCTCAGTGGTTGATGATCCTGGCTCTTTTACTGTCTTCCCATTTTCCATGGAGCACTGAGGGAATCCTGGGCTCCTGGTGTTGCTGGTTGCAGGCTCCACCAACTTGGGGCTCCTCTCCTCCTGGTTCACTGAGGTCAGGCTCTCTGGGACAGTTCTGCTTCTCAGTCACATGAACAGGAATCCTCCTTAACGATTTTCCTCTCCTCAGGTGCTAGGAAACTGTTTGCCCCTTTTGTTGATTCCCTTGATCCAGAATTTTTCTGGTGAAGTGTTTTATGGTTCTTTTAAGGTCAACAAGGGGAGGGGGAGAGAGCATTTACAAGTTACTCTGTCGTTTTGGCTCCCAGAAGTTCAAGTAGGTGACTTACAGACTTCTAATCTTCAGGCTGAAAATCTCAGATGCAGCTCCTGCAGAGATTCCTGGGGCTCTATCCACAGCTCTCACTTCCCCAGGCTCTGCTGGACTCCTGCCTTAGACTGCCATTCCACCTGCTGCTTTTTCCTCAAACCCCCCCCCCCCCCGGGCTTTCCTGCTCAACCCTGCTGAGGCCAGGATGTGCTAGGCTGTGTGCTGCGTGCTCCTCCAACCCTGGGGAACAGATTCTTCCTGTCGATCTCCCAGTCTGTCCTTGGCTGTGAGACTTCCACAGTCTGTCTCCTATTGGACTCTGCACCTCCAAAATTTGGTCAAATTCTCTTTTCAGAAGTATCTGAGGGAATATGTCTAAGAGCTTTGGTGAGTAGTTGCTCTCACTATCCCATCTTGGTTCTGCCACACACTTCTTTTAATGGGAAATAACTGAAAACTAAGGAGTGATCTTGCCTGCTGGAAAAACACTAAAGAAATGATTTTGTAGAAATGTAAAGAGATGTGTTGCCATAAAAATGATTTGAAAGTGTAGTTTCAAAGAAACTTACATTGGATATAGAATAAAATGAGCAGAACTAGAAAAATAACTTATAGGAAAAGATAAGTGTATAAATAAACAACTGTAAAAGACAATTTAAATAAATGCCATGATCAACCATAATTCCAGAGTACATGTAACTTTGACAGTGTTACTTAATCCAATTTGACCTCAATTTCTTAAAACATCAAATGAGGTAGTTTCGCAGTATCTGACATAATTTTCAACTCTAAATCAGGTAAGTAGTTCTGTCTTCTATATTCAATTCATCATGCATATTTATCACAAGCAACAGAACTTAGAAAGTAAGAGGAAGAGTAGAGCCAGCCCACAAGCACTTAATATACTCTGATAGGACCATTAGATTGGTGATTTAAGAACAACATCACCTTGGGATTAAATTATAAACAGTATTCCATAGTCAAATAATTAATTGGGGTATAGAAATAACAGGAATGAGCCAAGTTTGGGCAACTATTGCTATTATCCTACAGCCAAGTATATAACTAGAACATGCCACTGGTCACATTAAGAAGAAGAAAAAGCTACATATAATTTCTTCAACAGCCATTTCAATTTAGCAAGCACTTAACAAATTATTAAATATTCATATATGACTAGTTCTTTATGAAACTCTATATACACAATAAAAACAAAACATAGCAAAAGTATTTTCTATTATCAAAGACATAATCATCCTTTTCTTGTTTATTCTTTTGAGCTCTGGGCTCAGGTCTCAAATTCTAGTCATATTTACTAGATTTGTAAATTTCAGTTAAATACCATCAAAGGGCACCTAACAATTCTATAAGACATGTCACAGACTAATGAAAAGAAGGACCCAAAATGTACCTAAGTTCATATCCACTCCCGGGGTGAAGTAGATATGACTCTGAGGTCATAT
The DNA here is from genome assembly GCA_023548195.1 of Bettongia penicillata ogilbyi. Classification (NCBI taxonomy): domain Eukaryota; kingdom Metazoa; phylum Chordata; class Mammalia; order Diprotodontia; family Potoroidae; genus Bettongia; species Bettongia penicillata. Next base: position 93,703 of record JAJHZJ010000791.1, on the reverse strand, counting down.
TGTGAGTATGTTTTAAGTCAGTATACATTTTTTAAAATTTGTCGAAAATAAAATTGTTTAGAAAGTTCCAAGTGAACTCTTTTTTATTAATTTATTATTTTCCAAGACCATTTAAAGTTCCAGACTAGGAGCTATTCATCCATTTTTAACAAATGATTCATCTACTTAAAGCAAATAATACCTGCCTAATACTGTGTGGCAGTTCATATTAAAACACCAAGTTTTTCTTACCCATATCTCATTTTAATATCTTCATTTCTTGCCCAAAGGAGTAGTAAAAGTATCCAAGGCACTTATTTATGTAAAAAATTATAGGGAATACTTTCAAATAGCCACTGACATATAATGAAATATTTGTGTTTCTAAAATGGTCATATTTACTTCATAGTTATATTTAGAAAATGAAATGGTAATTATTTTTTATAATATTAACAATATATAAAGTTAAGTTATTCCTCATACTTAGTGATATAATAAATAGAGGGCTGGATAGAGTCAGTAAAACCTGAATTAAATCTTATATTAGATAATTATTAGCTAGGTAAATGTAGTCAACTCATACATGTTCTTAACTTTGCTTTTTTAATCTATAAAATGGAAATATTAATATCCCTGATGTTGAAAACTTGTTTTGAAGATAAAAAATTTATATATTTCTACCTGTATATATACACATATATGCATATATATGTGTGTGTATGTATACATATTTATATATGTATATTTATATATGTATATTTGTGTATATATAAACCTTAAACCATTAAACAAAAATTACGGTAATCAATTATTGCTGCTGCTACTAACATTACTACTATTAATGCCAATGCTGTGACCACTAGTTCAATTATTATTATTATCAATTATTTTATGCAATAGAAAATGAGGATGCTTGGTCAAATTTCTCCACTTTTTCAATGAATGAAATTATACTACACATGATCAAGAGAAATTTCCTTAAAAACCAGTTATCTTGATGTCAGCTTTTGTCTAAAGTCAGGCTAGAATCAAATTTAAAAGACTGTCTTGTCAGAATATTCCAAAATAATGTAGGAATTAGAAAGATATTAAAAATATTTCACTATTACATTGCATATTCAAATGAAATATTTTTGATACAAAATTCTATCCTGGGGTTTTAAATTATTTAGCTTGGTCTCCTAGAAATAAAATATTGAATTTCAGAATTTAAAGTTATCTTTACTTTCCCCTTGTTCTTGGAGTCAGGGGACCAGTGTGCATACAAGAATTTAAGGTTATTCAAGGAGGTCCTCGGCTTTTGCTTGTGACATCTTGGCTTATTGCTAAGACACAGCCTTGTCTTTGTTAAGTATTTCCCCCCTTTTAAGGAGAGAATTCATTCTAGTCTCTTCCCTTTTCAATCCACTCCTCCCCTCCCATCTACACAAATACATATCTTAAAACTCTCTATAATCAGTCTCCTGAACACTTTGCCCCTTTTTTTGTTATTATTAAATCTCACTTTATTTCAGCCCAACTGTACATGGACCCAAAAGTTCCATACTTGACCTTCACATCATTTAACAGGCCATTCACTGTGTAAATAATTAAATTATTCCTCATCCATATCTTTAAGAAACTTGTCTTTCTTCAAAGTTCACGTCACATGTGACTTTTTTCATGAAAACCACCCAGATCATCTCACTTATAGGTGGTCACTACATCCTTCATTTTCCATTTGCTGAAATTATTTCTACCTGTGTTTTGCTGGTTTCCAACCTACTCTCTCTCAGTAGCTCCTCAAAGGCAAAGATGGTTCTATTCGTACCTTTTTATCCCTGCCATTGCACAGGTAAAATACTGTAGAAGCAGAAGATTCTTAATAAATGTTTGCTGAATCAAAGACTTCCATTAATAGACACAGTTTCCTTGTTTTAATGGCCCCTAGTAAAGAGTACCTGCATATTATTAGTTGTCTTTATTTATTTGCCCATCTGTCTATTTTCTCTAGCATATTGTAAACATTTAATAAAGGCTTGTTAACTTATTGGCTACAAATTTCCCAGAAGAAATAAGATAGTAGTGATGACTCAGCTGTCTCTAGAAGGCTTTGATATTTTTGTACAATAATCACCATTCTTATGACTATCCCTTTCTTTGCTATAGAAGACAGTACTTTTTTTCTCTATTTGAGCAGCTATTGATGTTTGATGCTCACTTTGAAAGTAATGTCAAGGGTCAACAAATTCTTTTTAAGTACCTACTAAAAACTAGGCATTGTAGTATTTACATTACTTGCTTAAAAGACTTGTTGGACAAGTGGTTTATACCACAATATAAATAAGATATGTTACTATACATTTCTAGAGGCTAGCCAATCTATGTGTGTGTGTGCAGCATAACATCTAGTAAAGATGGTAAAAAGGAGGAAGACCAGGATTTGTAGTGACAGCACCTGTATTTGAATTCCAACTTGGCCACTTATAAGTTTAATGCTCCTTTACAAATCAAATCAATTACAAATCATCTCATTTCACGTCTTAGTTTCTGCATTTCTAAGAGGGAGATAATTAGACCATTTATCCTGCAAAATTACATGTAAGTATTAGATAGGATATAAAGTACTAAATAATTTTATATTTCCCCATAAATGTGAGTTATTATTATCTTTAATATATGTTTTGGATATGTTAATAATACTGTATTATCACAAAAAATACACTATTGAGGGAGATAACCCTAATACTCCTTAAAGGCACTTGATCAAAATCTAGAAATCAGTAACAGCTTCTTGTTTACATACATCACTTAAAATGTTTTGGGTAATCATGAAATATAGAAGGAGAAGGAGGAGAAAGAGAAAGAGGAGAAAGAGGTAGATGAGATGCAGAGACTAGTATATTCAAATTTAAGTTTTGTGCAACTATTAACGTAGACATGAGACAACAGGGCAGTGTAGTAGGCAATTCATTTTACCTGGAATCTGAAAGAACTTAGTTCAATTCTCCTTTCAAATACTTGACTATGGGACCCTGGGTAAGTATTTATTTTCTGTCTCATTCAGTTTGCTCATTGGTAAAATGAAGATAAAAGCTCCTACCTTCCAGGATTGTTTCTGAGGATAAAATGTAATAACATTGAATAAGATATATAGGTCTTGAAACCTTATATATTTTGATATATATGTGTTTATAATTACATAGAGAGATTATGGAAATAAATTCTAGTTATTACTTTTTTGTCATTAATAGCAATGATGATGATAATTATGATAATAATAATATCTAACTTAAGTGACATTATAATCATTAGGTAAGTGCTAAAGGCATTATTAAACCACTTTTAAAGTTGAAGAAATGGAGTTTTAATGAGGTTAAGTGTCATGTTGGCACAGATGTAAGTGAATGAGGTGAGATTTAAATTTATTTTCTTTCCTTGGCATTAGCTGATGTGTCATGAATGAATATGCCTTTATACCAAAATATATGAGTGAATTTAGATAAGACCTCTGTTAATATATTTCCAAATCCCAACAATTAATCCAACACCTTATTGCTTAAAGGGCTCACCTCTACCAAATTCCTTTTAAAAAGATATATGGTGCTGATATCCAAACCAGGAAGGGTCAAAACTGAGAAAAAAAATAGGCCAAATTCCCTAATGAAAAGTGATACAAATATTTTACATAAAATACTAGGAAGGAAATTACAGTAACATATCACAAGGTTTATACTATGATCACATGGTATTTACACCAGGAATGCAGGATTGGTTCAACATTAGGAAAACTATCAACATAATTGGCCATTTCAATAACAAAATCATGTGATTATTTCAAAAGATTAAAAAAAACCCTTTGATAAATACAGTCCACAATCCTATTAAAAACTAAGGAACATAGGAATAAATCGTGCTTACTTTAAAATGATTAAAAGTAGTATTTATCTAAAACCATCACTAAGCAACATCTGTAATGGGGATAAGCTAGAAGGTTTCCCAGTACAATTAGGGGTGAAGCAAGGAAGTCTATTATCATGTGTTCCTTAATATTATACTAGAAATGCTAGCAATAGCAAGAAAAAATAAATTAAAGGAATTATAATAAGCAATGGGGAAACAAAACCACCACTCTTTGCATATATGATGTTATACTTAGAAAATCCTACACAATTAGGTAAAAAACTACTTGAAATAATTAACAACTTTAGCAAAGTTGCCGGATAGGAAATAGACCCATATAAATCATCAGCACTTCTATATATTTCCAACAAATTCCAGCAGCATGAAATAGAGAAATTCTATTTAAAATAACTGTAGTCAATATAAAATACTTGGGAATTTACACCCCAAGACATATCCAGGAACAAAACTACAAAACTGCTGTATACACAACTATAAAACAGTTTTCAAACAAATAAATTCAATTCTAAATAATGGGAAAAATATTAATTCCTATGTGTAGGCTGAGCCAATGTAACAACAATGACAGTTCTAGCCAATTTAATCTATTTATTCATTGCCATACCAATTAAACTATCAAAATTATTTCATAAAACTAGAAAAAATAATTAAAAAATTATGTGGAAAAATAAAAGCTCAAGATTATCAAGGGAATCAATGCAAAAAATGTGAAAGAAGGTAGTCTAGCCATACCCGATCTCAAACTATGTTACAGAACAGTAATTATCAAAACAATTTGTTACTAGCTAAGAAACAGAGTGGTAGATCAGTTGTAGACATTAAGTACAAATTATTTTTTATTAAATGATTATAGCAATATAGCACATGATAAATTCCAGTATCCAAGCTATTGGAACAAAAGTTCATTAACAAAAACTATTGGTAAAAATGGAAAAGAGTATAGCAAAAATTAGATATAGACCAACACATTATGTTATATACTGAGATAAAGTCATAATGGGTACATGATTTTTCCATAAAGGGTGATACCATAGGCAAATTAAGAGAGTGTGGAATAATTTATCTGTCAGATTTATGGATATGGGAAGAAATTGGAATGAAAGAAGATGTAGACAACATTATAAAATAGATAATTTTGATTACGTAAAATTAAAAAAAATTTGCTAACTAAACAAATATAGCTAAAAGTATAAGGAAAGCAGAAAACTGGGGGGGGGCATTTGCAACAAATACCTCTGATAAAGTCATAATTTATCAGATAGAGGACTGAGTCAAATTTATAAAACTAGAAGTCATTCTCCAATTAATAAATGGTCCAAGGAAATGAAACGGCAGTTTTTAGACAAATCAATGCTATTTATAGTTATATGAAAAAATTCTCTAAATCACTATTTATCGGAGAAGTATAAACTAAAACAGTTCTGAGGTAACATCTTACACCTTTCACAGTGGATAAATGATTAAAAAGGGAAATGTTGGGTTTGGAGGGGATGTTGGAAAATTGAGATACTAATGCCTTGCTGGTGGAACTGTAAACTTATGCAAACATTCTAGAGAACAATTTGGAACTATGCCCAAAGAGTTATAAAACTGTGCATACCCTTGATCTAGCAATATCACTGCTAGGTCTGTTTCCCAGAGACATACAAAAATAAAAAGGGTAAAGCACCTATTTCTACAAAAATGTTTATAATAACTCTTTTTGTGATAACTAAGAATTGAAAATCAAAAGAATGTCCTTCAATTAGAGAATGCTTAAGCAAGCTGGTGAATATGATTGTAATGGAATATTACTATGCCGTAAGAAATGGCAAGCAGCATGACTTCAGAAAAATCTGGTAAAGCTTGGATGAACTGATGCATAGTGAGGTGAACAAAACCAGGAGACTATTGTACAGAGTAACACCAATATTCGGTGAAGAACTGTGAATCCCTTTGCTGATCTCACCAATACAATGATACAAGACAATGCCAAAGGAATAATGATGAAGCATACTATTTGCTCCCAAAGAAAGAACTCATATTGATTTAATACAGACTGAGGCATGATATTTTTCACTTTCTTTCATTTTTTATTAGCGTCTCCTTGTACAAAATGACTAATATAGAAATATTTTACATAAGTTCACATGTATAACCTATATCTGATTGCTTACCTTCTCAGGGAAGGAGTGTGATAAGGAAGAGAGGGAAAATAGAATTTTGAAATAAAACTTTAAATAAAAATGTTATGTTTTTTTAAAAAGTACTAAGCATCCTTAAAATAATAGCTCATGTCTATTTCATTGTGTAGTCACTTATCTCCTTTCCTCAGGTGCCAGCATTCTAGGGAAAAAGGTTATTGTTATTATTTTCATGAAACTTCTCTTATAGAATTAGAGAGGCATCATAAATCACCACTTGAATGGTCTTTTAAAAAAGCAAAATGATATATAATTTCATATAAAGTCTTTCGGATGTGGAATCAAGAACGTGGCCATGAGTATGAACACTATTACTCACTACCCATGTGATCTTAGAGCCATAGGCATTTGGCTCATGCACAGATCACTTCAAATTGAAACAACTGAGTGAGAGATGCTAAGGATATATGTCTTAAAAAAAAAGATCTGGTGTAAGCATGAACACTCTACATTGGCCTACCATGTGATTGGGAACAATTCCAATCATTGTGTTATGAAAGCTCTCCGTCCATATGTTTACCTGAGTGAGGCAGCCTCTTTTTGATGATATCCTTTATTGACAACAAGTGACACTATTCAGTAATCAGGAAAGGACTCGAGGGACACATCTACCCTGCCCTATATCCTGTGAATATGAGAAATGAACATGAGATTTTGATCTTATTTCATTTGTTTTCAGTTCTAGATGCAAGAAATGGAATCCTGAACCTCTGAACTGAAGTATAAGTGTCTTAGAGTCTAAGTTTTTAAGTCAGATGCTGCCCCCAGACCAGCAGTTAAACTTTTAAAAGTTAGGGCCTGAGCAAGAGAAAGGGGCAGAGCCAAGTTGGACATGCAAATTTTTGAGACTAACACTATATAGGAATTGAGCTAAACTTTGAATCCTTTTTCTTTGTTCAGAGACAGAAGTGGTATAGGGGGAGATAAAGCTGCCTAAGGATTTTGCGGAAAAGTTTGCATATTTCCTCTTATTATATTTCAGAACTAAATATCCCTCTGTCAAAGCTAATATATAATGAGTAATTAAATGGAATTTTAGTGCTTGGGCATCTAAAACCGTGGAATCAAAATCATAGGGTTTGAGTCAATGGGAGAGACAAGAGTCTCTTCCATTCCCTTCAGGATCCTGGAGAACCATGAGGGAAGGAAACTGGCTAATCATATGTTGCATCAAATGAAGGTCATTTCCTGTATGTATACACACATATGTAAATATATGTATATGCATATATATACATACATATGTGCATATGTGTATGTATGTGTGTGTGTGTATTAAGGCAGCAGTGGATAGAGTACTGTACCTGAAGCCAGGGAAACCTGACTCTATATATGACCTTGCATATCTCTTTACTTTGTGACCAGTGACCACATCAAGTCCATTAACATTTGTCTGCCTCAGTTTAATTATCAGTAAAATAGGAGTAATAATAGCATTTATTGCTCAGAGGTTTTGTGAGGATAAATTAAGATAATATCTGTAAAGTGGCGAACTTTAAAGCACTTAATAAATGATCATTATTATATTATTACTATTATTATTATCATCATCAGTAGTAATTTATAATAAATTTTACCATATAAGGCCAGTACTACCAGACGTTTTTCTCAAGCTTATCTGCAGAGGAAACATAATATGCATAATACCAATCTGTGATGACTCATTTCCCTTGTGAATGTCTATCTTAGCAAAGTGTTCACCTGTAGAGATGAAAAGAGACTTTAGTCTCCAGATGAAGTCCTTCCTTGGCCTCAGTTCTGAGAATGCCAACAAAGCTTCCAATTAGTGTCAATTTTAAACGTGACATGTGTCCACTAGGGACTCAGTGGAAGTGATCAAATACTTTAATGTGTGACTTCCTGATGAAATGTCAGAAGGTAACAGCCGTTAAGTCAATCTGTCTATTTTTCCCCAGGACAGAGGGTTTTATCTTCCCTTCTTAATTATACTATTTAACACCATCTTAAACAAGAAGAATGATGAAACTTATTTTGCCATGTGGAAGTAGTGAAAGAAACTTATTGATTCTTTTATTTTTCACATAACTGCTACTCCTAAATACAGACATTTTTCTTAAATAATTACAAATAGTTACCATTCAGAAAGTTGGACCAAGTCATTGTTGCACCAACAGTGTTTTATTATGCAGTTCTCTCACACCCCCTCCAACACTTAATTATATTATTGTTGCCATAGCAATTAATAATAAGATACTAGTTAAATAAAATATAGTTCTTGCAGTAATGGGATTTACCATAATGTTGTTACATTAATTAAATAATAATGATAATATGAAGGAAAATGTCGTCCTTAGCAATGTAAAGTTAGAGGTGGAAATTTCAGAGATTGCAGTACATTTTCTTTCCGTTTTGTCTTAGCATTTATCCAGATTACAAAAATAAATATAAAATATTTTCTCCCTGTAGATAGCAACATAGAGTCTTTGGGTGTCTGAGGTGGAAGGTATTTATACTTTGTAATAAGAGTATTATTTTGAGATAAAAGAAGAAAAAAACTAGCTACAGATTTGGCAGATTTAACATGAAATAAAAGGATAATTTTACACAAGCACAACATATAAAAACTGATATGATATTTACCACAGAACTCTGCAACTTCCTGTAAGAGAGGGTAGGTATCACAAAGGAAGTTTGAGAAACTTATATCCACAGTAGCAAAGAAATACAGCTGAAGCATAAATAATTCCAAATATTCATGTCATTGGTAATCCTTATTTATTCTATTTTCCACAATGTGTGATTAGCAAAGTCATTAAAAATTGGCAAACTTTGTTGATTTGGTTCTCTTAAATGTTACTTTTTCAAACTACAGGTAAATATTACTAGAGGAAATGCCAACGAAAAGTTTGATCAGTTACTCATAGCATTACTTTCCCTAGACTACTCAGACTTTTTATCATGTTATAGAGAAAACCTCATGTTTTTAAAAGCTATGAGAATGGATCGTAAGCTCTCATATGTTTGTAAATTTTGGTATGTTCTTCGTAATGAAAGCCTATACTGGTTTCTGCTGTCTGAGGATCAGCATAACTACTTTGAGGGACTAATCCTGGAAAGAATGACCATTAATGATGGAGTACTGTGTCCCAAACAACCCCTGAAATAGACTAAAAATAAGCAAACAAAAAAAATTCCTGATTCCATGTAACCATTCATCTTCACATACAGCAGTGACAGTAGCAAGTGATAGAAAAGGAGCCAAAGGATGATAATCTAAGGCAATTCTTAATTTCTGCATATGCATTAAATAAGCTCTGTTTGTGAGATTTAAATCTAATAATCAATAAATAGATACCTTTTGGGAAACTTAAATATACCCGTGTTAATGCATCCATCTTAACTAACATATTAACCAATCTATTATCGATCTGCTGAAGTATCCCTTTTCACTTTCTGATAGTGGTCAAATATTTGGAATCATTTCCCTATATGGAAATTAAACCTGTCTTTTTAACACCCACTCACACTCCTAATTTTATTGTCTATAGGATGTAGAAAGTTTAATCCCCCTTAAACTATGGTAGAACTTCAAATCCTTCATAACTTCAATCATATTTCTGTCTATTTTCCAGTCTTTTGTCCTGATTGACCAGATCAGCATCTGACATGGTCTTAATGTGCTTCCTCATTTTTGTCACTATCTTCTTCATAGAGTCTTTTGTATCATCACAAAATGCCATGTAGAGAACTAAAACAGAATGGTAAGCATCATCAGATCAGAACTGAGTAAAGGAGAATTATCATCTATTTTGAACAAGTACCTCTTCCTCTTAGTACAGTCTAAGATTGGCTTTTGGTCACTCTATCACACCATTGACTTATATTTACCTAATATTATACTAAAATATTTATATCTTTTTTCACATAAACTACAATCCAGTTGTGATCACACCATTTTGAATGTGTGAAAATTGAATCCCAATTGAAGTGTTACATTTATTACTATTATTACTCCAATTATTTTCTCCACATAACTATTGAAGTGATTTTCCTAAAGTACAACTCTCACTATATTATTCCACTGTTCAATGAAGTCCAGTGGCTGATTTCTTTGTTGTTTCTTGTATTTTTTTTTAATTAAATGCTTCATTTTTATTATAGAACCCAAAATACAAAACTCATTCCAAAGTTTCAATTTAGATTGGCATCACTGAATATGTTCCATTTTCTCACTATTCTGGTGGTCATCAACACAACATTACCTGATTAATGACTTTTGTCTTGATATGCTTCCTTCCCAACAAGAATACTTTGCCTACAGTGGATTTACAAAGCTCATCAAAGATGAAATAAACAGAATCCAGCTTTCTTTTTTCCACAATCACCTTGTCACCTTTTTAAAGCATGGTTACCATTCCCATGCATGTTAAGTAATATAGTCTTTTAACAACTGCATTCAATTGATACTCAGTCTACATAAATTAAAATTCTATTCGATTGACAGATCATACCCAGGAAAAATGTACAACACTCGTGATTTTTTTTCCTCAACTTTACCCCTTCTTCCACAGGCCACCTTAAGTAAGGTACACTACTTAGCTACAGTGAAAACTTTTTGCTTAACTGTCCAAATTAGATATACTCACACCTTTTAACTGTATTACTGAGTTGTGACCAGTCATCTAACAGTAGCACAAAGTTTTTAACCTGTCCAGCTAGCTTTACTCTGTAAAATATATGACTCATGTATCTTACTGATATGTTTGAAATACATTTTTAAAACAACCAGTAATAAAAACATGAAGGCTATTTAAATAGTAACATGGTACACATCTACTGAAGACCTTACAAAACTGGTCTTAAAATGCTTATTGTAAACAAAGGATAAGAGATCATTTGCTTAGATACTTGAAATGCAACTTTTTTATGATCTAAAGGAAAAGGCAATGGGAATGAGAGTAATAAACAAGATTCACCACTGAATATTGTGATGGAACTGCAGCAGTCTTATATTTGAAACTCAGGGAGAAGTAATTGCAGTCCAAAACAGAAAAATATGCAGGTACAAAATATGAATTATATATTTTTAAAGCTGCAGCATTCACTCTGAAACCCATTCATTTTCTTCAGCATCTCAAAGATTAAGCACATGTTCAGCTCAGCGATATAATAAAGTGGCAAACACACTATACCAGTGACATCACAAGACAGTTACCTGTAAAACTAGACCTCTGATACTGGGCTCTAACTTCATATCCTACAGGTCCTCATCTTCATCAAAGAGCATAGTAGTCTGAGCAATCTGTAAGTCCTGCTTACAGGATCCAGTTTTGGATCCATGACAACCTATGGAGGTGCAAGAGCAGGCATAGCAGCAAACTCCAAATTAGGGCCTCCAATATGTTTTCTAACAAGTCAAAGGAAGGCCTTCTCAAAGCTGTAGCTACTTCTGACTGAGATGTCATAGGAATGGAGATTCATCTTTTTGTGGAAGGCAATTGATTTCACCTCGACTTTTCTGTCCTTAATATGCACTTTGTTGCCCCACAACACTATAGTGATATTTTCACATGCTCATACCAGATCTCTGTGCCAATTAGGTACATCCTTGTAAGTAACTATTGATATTGCATCAATCATTACAATGGCACACTGAGGTTGGCTGTAATAACCATCTCTCGGACCACCAAATTTCTCTTGGCAGGCTGTATCCCATACATTGAATTTAATAGGACCTCTGTCAGCATAGAACACAAGAGAATGGACATCAACACCTAGGGTAACTACATACTTCTCAGATTCACTAGTCAAGTGATGTTTTACAAATGTGATTTTCCCAGTACCTCCATCTCTAACTAATGCAAGTTTGAACTGCACTTGGGGTTCTTTTTGGGCAGCCATCGCGCTGGTTCCTCCATAAGTGTCTCCATCTCTGCCTGACTGAATGATGGAAAGATCATGGAAGAGTGATTCAAAAATGTTATTGCTTCTTATATTAAACAAAAACTCCTTCGTTTGGCTTTAAAAGCCTTTCACATTCTCACCCCAACCTATTTTTCCAAACCTTCTTCTGCCTTGCTCCCTCTCCTGAACTCCATAATTGTATAACTGGTTTACCCTCTGTTCAACCACACATAGAACACACCATATTCCATGTCCATTCCATTGCCCTGGGTTTTCCTCATAACTCCAATAAACTTTCTACTTGTTTTCATTCCCTCTCATTGATTGACTCAGCTTAAGAATCACTTTCCACACAAAACCTTTCCAGATACCTTTACTTGTTTATGTGCTCCATCCTTAGCTATACTATATTTATGTGCCTAGTATTTGTTCGTAGTGTAAGATGCAGTTCCTTCAAGATATCTCCTTATGTGTGCAGTTTATTTTGAAAGGAGTCAGAGAAAGAAATTTCACATTAAAATTGTATCATCTGATAAAAATACAATATAAAATATTATTTTGTAATGAGATAAACATCTTGATAACTGAAAGGAGTACCAAAAAGTCTTTGACTTAATTTAAAAAAAAAACTCCCCAATATACGTTTGAAGAAACAGGGTTTTCAATCAGAATCAGAACAGTTTAGGGCTCACAATGAACTGTGGATCAGTATAAAGAGCCAAAACACCTTTTTTAAAATGTGAAGCGATACCTCTTTTTTTTATAATCAATTTGATGGCTTAAATCAGTGGTGTCAAGTTCAAATAGAAACAGGGGCCAATACACTTCAACAAAAGTATTTCTGTGGGGGCAGAGGCAAGTGCAAGAATAGAAGGATGGACCTGTAAATCCTCTACCCCCACAGCCCATAAAATACCTGTAGAAATGACTCTAAACAAATTCTAGAATAGTAGAAGCCACAAAAAGACAGAGCGAAAGAAATTTCCAGCCCAAGACAGGCTGGAAGGCCAACAGGAAAGGTCAATTGCACTGGGGAGACCTGGAATAGAGCCCAGTCTTGACCCTGTCACAGTAGGGACAGTAATGGAGCAGGTTGCAGTGTGGAATCCCCAGCAGAAGCTGCAACTCTCAGGTTACTCAACCCACAAACATCAAAGGCTACTTCAAAGGTCAGTGAGAAAGCTCTTTCTTACTTGGGTAAGAAGGGAATGCAGTGTAGCCCCAGTCCCTGGTGGCAGCATCCACTTTTGTAGCCCTTGGCTTAAAGACCCTGGGGAAATCATGCTGCTGATCTGGGCCTCAGCCCTGAATGGTAGCCCTGGGCTGAGGAGGAGCACTGATTGCTGGAGGTTCTGCACAGGAAATTCTGCTCACAGGTCTTGGACAGAAGAGTACTTATGGCTGCTCCCAGACAAAAATGCAGGCCAGGAGAGGAGTAATCTCCTCTCTCTTGAATGGGCTACCTTGGAGGAACTGACAACTTACCTATCCCTAGAGTATACCCTCCTCTTGACAAAGGACTCACATGTCAAGTAGCTGGCTGGAAAAATGCCCAAAAAAGGAAAAAAATAAAACTATAGAAAGTTATTTCCTCGGTGCACAGGTATTTTCTTCCATCCTATTCGATGAAGAAGAGTAATGCATACCATTAGAGGAAGTCATAAAATTCAAGGCTCCTGCCTTCAAAACCTCCAAAATAAATATGCAATGGTCTCAAGCCATGGAAGAGCTCCTAAAGCATTTTGAAATCAAATAAGAAAGGCAGAGGAAAAATTGGGAAGAGAAATGAGAGTGGTGCAAGGAAATCATGAAAAGTGAGTCAGCAGGTTGCTAAAAGAGACCCAAAAAAATGCTGAAGAAAATAACATCTTTCAAAATAGATTAACTCAAATGGAAAAAGAGGTCCCATAAACTAATGAGGAGAGAATGCTTTAAAGAGCAGAATTAGCCAAATGGAAAAGGAGGTTCAAAAGTTCACTGAAGAAAATAGTTCTTTAAAAATGACAATGAAATAGATGGAAGCTAGTGACTTTATGAGAAATGAAGAAATTATAAAATAAAACCAAAAGAATGAAAAAATAGGTGACAGTGTGAAATCTTTTATTGGAAAAATAACTGACCTGGAAAACATATCAGGAGAGACAATTTAAAAATTATGGGACTACCTGAAAGCCATAATCAAAAATAGAAGCTAGACATTATCTTTCATGAAATTTTCAAAGAAAACTGTCCTGACATTCTAGAACAAGAGGGCAAAATAAATATTGAAAAAAATACACTAATCATCTGCTGAAAGGGACCTGAAAAGAAAAACTCCTAAGAACATTGCAGCCAAATTTCAGAGTTCTCAGGTCAAGGAGAAAATATTGCAAGCAGGAAGAAAGAAACAATTTGAATATTTTGGAAATAAAATCAACATAGCACAATATCCAGCAGCTTCTACATTAAAGAATCAAAGGACTTGGCATATAATATTCCAGAAGTCAAAGGAACTAGGATTAAAATCAAGAATCACCTACACAGAAAAACTGAATATAATATTTCAGGGTAAAAAAAAATAGTCATTCAATGAAATAGAGGACTTTCAAGCATTCCTGATGAAAAGACTAGAGCTGAATAGAAAATTTGACTTTCAAATGCAAGAATCAAGAGAAGCAAGAAAAGGTAAACAAGAAATAGAAATTATAAGGGACTTACTAAATTTGAACTGTTTACATTTCTACATGGAAAGATAATATTTGTAACTCTTGAAACTTTTCTCAGTATTTGAGTAGTTGGAGAGATTATACATACATACATACATACATACATATATATATATATATACATACACACATATAAATATATATATATATATAGAGAGAGAGAGACAGACAGACAGACAGAGACAGAGAAGGGCACAGGGTGAGTTGAATAGGAAGGGATGGTAGCTGAGAAAATGAAATTAAGGGGTGAGAAGGGAATATATTAGGAGGAGAAAGAGATACATGGAAAGGGGAAAATTATCTTTCAGAAAAGATGCAAAAAAAACTTGTTCAATAGAAGGACAAAATGGGGAGGTGAGAGAGAAAAAGTAAAGCTTACTCTCTTTCCATTTGGCTTAAAGAGGGAATAACATGCACACTCAATTTGGTATGACAATTTATCTTACACTACAGGAAAGTAGGGGAGAAAGGGATGAGTGGTGTATGGGGGGGCTCATAGAAGGGAGGGCAAATGAGAGGAGGGTGTAATTAGAAGTAAACACTAGAGGAGGGTCAAGGTCAAAAGAAAAAATAGAATAAATGGGGGCAGGAAAGGATGGAGGGAAATATAGTGTCTTTCAGAACATGACTATTTAGGAAGTATTTTACAAAACTACACATATATAGCCTATATATAATTACTTACCTTCTAAATGGGGATGGATTAGGAAGGAAGAAGGGAGAGAATTTGGAACTCACAGTTTTAGGAACACATGTTGAGAATTGTTTTTGCATGCAACCAGGAAATAATAAATACAGAGGCAATGGGGTATAGAAATATATCTTACCCTACAAGAAAAGAGAGGAGATAGGAATAAGGGAAGGGAGGAGTGTGATAGAAGGGAGGTCAGGTTAGGGGAACGGGTAGTCAGAATTCACGATGTTTTGGGATGTGGGGAAGGGAGAGATAGGGAGAAAATTTGTAACTCAAAACCATGTGGAAATAAATGTTGAAAACTAAAATTGAATAAATTAATTAAAATTTAAAAAAAATCCCTGTTGTTCAAATATTGACTTAGAAAAGCGTACATTTGTACATTTCATTTTTTTATTATTAATGTATCAATACATTAAAATCATATACAATTACATTTTAATCTGGTCACCACACTTGAGAGTTTTGTGCACTGTATACTGCCATGGACCTAGTGCATGATCCTTTTGCTTACAAGACTGTTTTTTGTTTTGTTTTTTATGAAAACTAAGCTTGACATCCCACAGATACCTTAAACTCAATACATCCAAAACTGAACTGGTTGTATCTTACCTCACACTCTCCTCTCTTTCTAATTTCCCTATTACTGTTGAAGGCGCCATCATACTTTCAGTCATCCAGGCTTGCAATCTAGATCTCATTTTTGTCTCCTCACTCACACACCATCTGTACTCCATCTTTAGACAAGTCCTGTTATTTCTACTTTCATGATATCTTTGATAAATGCCTCCTTTTCTTCTCTAAGACTACAACCACCCTGGTCCAGGACCCCATCTCGTTATGACTACACTATTACAATATCATGTTGGCTGGTCTGACTGCTACAAATCTCTCTGAACTCCAGACATCCTCCACTAAGTTATCAAAATGATTTTCTTAAAGTGTAGAGGTGACCATTTTTTTCCTCCTATTTAAGGGGCTATTGCCTCCATGATCAAATATAAAATTCTCCATTTGCCTTTTGAAGTCCTGAATAGCATGACCCCTTCCTACCTTTCTAATTTATATTTTTATTCTTTGGGAAGTCAAACACGCAGTCAATGAGTCACATGTTTTCCACAAGACTCCTGAGTACAGCCTGAAACAGATTAAAATGTAATTGGGAAACAAAATGCAATAGAACACATACTGTTAATATGTGCTTTTCTAAGTCAGTAAGCAATCCACAGGCATCCTTATGCATGGTTTAATGACATCTTTCTATTTTTTTTTTTTACATCACTGCTCTTACATTTTACTCCTCTCCACTTAGTCTACAACCAATGATATTGGTTTCCATGTTCGTCCTTGTTATGATACACCACCTCTCCACATTGGGAATTTTCACTGTCTATCCTCTGCCTATAAAGTTCTTCCTTCCCTTTTCTACCTCTTGACTCTTTTCAAGTCTCATCTAAAGTGCTATTTTCTGCAAGACAAATTTTCCTGATCCTACTTAATGGTGATATATTCCTTCTGATATTATCTCCAGTTCATACTGATCGTATCTTGTTTCTATGTAGTTTTTTATTGTTTGCAAGTTACCTCCATCTTTCACCAGATTGAGTTCCTTGAGGGCAGGGACTGTTATTATCTTTGTTTGCATAGTCAACACTTTGCACAGTGCCTGAAACATAATTAGAAGATTAATATATTCTTATTGGCTTGATTTAAAAATGAGAAAAATATGAATAATTAGAAATAGTTTTAAGCACATGGAATATGATGTTGTATTCTGTTGAGAACTTGGAGTTACCCATTCTTATTATTTCTCAGTTCATTTGCCTTTAGGGTTTAGGGCTAAATGGTGTAAAACTAATTTAAAAAATCATAAATGTTTTAAAACTTAATGTGAAAATTTTAAGAAGAGAAATCATGTGTTTGTACAGATAATTAGATAGGGTGTGTAAGTTTTATAGAAGATAAGTATTGAGTTGATATAGCTTAAGTGAAAGGTGAAACACTGAATACCAGGAGTCTCTGATTTAAGCCAATGGAAGTGAAGAACCTGTCAAGTGAAAATTGTACAAAGCAGCAACAGAATAAAAAAAAAATAACGCTGCCTGAGCTGCATGTGAAGGGGAAGCTGGAGGTTCCAGATGATAGATGGCTTCAACTGTGTCATTCCTGAGTGTTTGGAGAGATATTGAACTTCTCTGGACACAAACTAGAGTTCTAGAAATGTTCTTCATTAACGTCCACTCTTTCACGCAGGTTAAGTCTAACAAAAAAGTCATAGCTTTTTGTTTCCACTTTTGGTTGAAAGGGGGAAATCCACCGAAAAGAACAGAAACCAAGGTAAAAGATTTGAATCTACTCTGTAGAAGTTTAGAAGGGAAAAGATATTGGAATCTGTTATGCTCACTCTGAGATGTAATCCAATAATGAAGACTCCATCACTGATGGAAAAGATACTGTTTATTTACCATGCTCAGCTTTAACTAGAGTTGTTTTGCAGTGAGTTTTGTTTGCTAGAGTCAGACCTCATCTTGACCAAGGACTTTCTGTCCCTCTTGAGACTATCTCCAAAAACTCTTCCAACATTAAGTTCTTTCCCTCTGCCAGCCATCACAAGGGAGAAGGTCAGGGCCATCTACACCCAAAGGACCTGTTGAAGTTAAACCAAATCTGTGGAACTGACCAGCACCCTCTGCCCAGCCAGAAAATCAGTTCCCATCACTATTCTACCTCTTTTTCTTCCTCTGTCCTTATTAGTCTTTCAAAATGAAATGATTTATTTGGCTTCCTTGTTTTTGCCTGTTTGCTTTCTCCCCAAAATATCCTTTATTGATCAGAGCAGAATCCTCATCTTCCCAGGTGAATACTCATACCTGAATTTTATTCACTTTCTCTATGTGTCTCTATCTTTCTGTCTCTCTCTCTCTCTCTCTCTCTTCCTCTGCCTCTGTCTCTCTGTCTCTCTCTCTTCCTCTGCCTCTGTCTCTCTGTCTCTCTGTCACACACACACACACACACACACACACACACACACACACACACACACACTGTTGCCCTAAGGCATCTCCTCCTTTTTCTCCTCATCTCTGTAATGATTAGTTAGTGAATGTAAGAGAAAAGAAATACCTTGGCTTTCTTCATGTTTTCTCATTCCAATCCATCTCAACCTGGTAGGACACCATTCCAAAACACCCTGCCTGCCCCTTCTACTCTACCCTCCAGAATTCTCACTCCATGGTGAACAAACTTCTTGTCATCATGAGTGTCTTTCTCTCAGTTATTCCACCTAATTGTCTGACGCAGAGAACTGTCTCCATTCTGATGACACTGCATCCAGAGTTTTGTTGATTTAGAGAAATCTGTTCTTTCTTTTTATTTTTTCTTTATTTCTATTTTTTGTTTCCTTTTATAATTGAATTATTTTATTTGTTTTCAGTGTTCAACAATCACTTCTATGTATATTAGATTTTTTCCATTCCATCCCCCTGATTGCCCCCACTCCCTACTCCCTGCTGAGATGGTGTACAATCTTATGTATGTTCTACACATACATTCCTCTTAAATACATGTTGCATAGAAGAATTAAAATAAATGGAAGAAACCATTAAACAAAACATGATACAAAAGAAAATGATCTGTGTCTTTCTGTGATGCAGTTCCATAGTTCTTTCTCTGAACGTGGAAGATGTTTTCCTCGAGTCCGTTGGAAATTTTTTAAGCTCATACATTGTAATGAAGTACTAAGTCTCCCAGAAAAATTCCTCACACACTCTGGTTGTCGCTGTGTACAGAGTTCTCCTGTTACTGCTCCTTCACTCAGCATCAGCTCATATAAGTCTTTCCAGGCTTCACTGAAGTCTTTCTCCTCCTCATTTCTCATAGCACAATAGTATTCCATTATATTCATATACCACAAATTCTTCAGCCATTACTCAATTGCTGGGAATCCCCTTGATTTCCAGTTTTTGGTCATCACAAAGAGAGCTGCAATAAATATTTTTGTACATGTGGGACCTTTTCCCATTTCTCTGATCTCTTTGGGATAGAATCCCAGAAGCAATCTTCCTGTGTCAAAAGATATACACATTTTTGTAGCCCTTTGGACATAGTTCCAAATTACTCTCAAGAATTATTGGATCAGCTCAAAGCTCCACTAACAATGATTTATTGTTCCAACTCTCCCCCATCTACTCCAACATTTTTCATCTTCCTCTTTTGTCATATTGACCAATCTAAAAGGTGTGATGTGATACCTCAGAGTTTTTTTGATTTGCCTCTCTCTGATCAATAGTGATTTAGAGCATTTTTTCATATGATTATAGATAGTGGTAATTTCTTCCTCTGAATATTCCCTGTTCATATCCTTTGACCATTTATCAATTGAGGAATGACTGGTATTCTTGCACATTTGACTCAGTTCTCTATCTGTTTTAGAAACGAGGCCTTTCTAACAACCACTAGTTGCAGAAATTCTTTCCCTCCTAATCTTGGTTGCATTGGGTTTGTTTGTGCAGACCCTTTCCAATTGAATATAATCACAGTAATCCATTTTGTTCTTCTTAATGTTCTCTATCTCTTGTTTGGTCATAAATTTCTCCATTCTCCATAAATCTGACAAATAACTATTCCTTGCTCCTTTAATTTGTTTATAATATCAATCTTTATACTTAGATCATATAATGATTTGGATTTTATTCTTGTGTACAATGTCAGGCATTGCTCTCTGTCCAGTTTCTGTCACACTGTTACCCAGTTTTCCGAGGAATTTTTGTCAAACAGTGAGTTCTTATTATAGAAGCTGGGGTCTTTGGGTTTATCAGATGATAGATTGCTGTATTCATTAAGTACTGGGCTTGAGTACCTAACTTATTGCACTGGTCTACCCCTCTGTTGCTTAGCCAGCACCATAATTGCTGGTTTATAATTGCTGCTTTATAACACAATTTGAGATCTGATAGGGATAGGACACTTTCCCTAGCACTTCTTTAATTTGTTCTCTTGATATTCTGGACCTTTGGTTCTTCCAGATGAAATCTGACTTATTTTTTCTAGCTCTAGAAAATAATTATCTAGTATATTGATTTGTATGGCACTGAATAAGCAAATTAATTTAGGTAGAATTGCCATTATTATTATATTAGCATTCCCACAAGCAACTAATGTTTTTTTCTGCTTGCTTAGATCTGAAAGTGGTTTGTACTTGTGTTCATATAGTCCCTGGATTTGTTTTGGCAAGTAGACTCCCAATTAATTTATAGTGTCTCTTGTAATTTTAAACAGGATTTCTCTTTCTATCTCTTGTTGTTGGCTTTGTTAGTAATATATAGAAATGCAGAAGACTTACTTGGGTTTATTTTGTAACCTGCAACTTTCCCAAAGTCGTTTATTATTTCAAGTAGTTTTTTTTCACTTGATTCTCTGGGATTTCCTAAGTATATAGTCATATCATCTGCAAAGAATGATAACTTACTTTCTCCTTTGCCTATTCTAATTCTTTCAGTTTATTTTTCTTCTCTTATTGCTACTGCTAGCATTTCTAATGTCATATTGAATAACGGTGGTGGTAATGGACACCCTTGTTTTACCTCTGTTGTTATTGGAAATGCATCTAGCCTGCCCCCATTGCATATAATGCTTGCTGATGTTTATAGGTAGATACTGCTTATTATTTTATGGAAAGTCCCATTTATTCCTATACTTTCAGTGTTATCAATAGGAACACGTGTTGTACTTTGTCAAAACCTTTTTCTGCATCTACTGAGATAAACATTTGGTTTCTGTTAGTTCTGTTGTTTATATGATCAACAATACCAATAGTGTTTTGTTTTGTTTTTTTAATATTGAACCAGCCCTGCATTCCTGGTAAAAACCTTACCTGATCATAATGTATTATTTTCGTGATAAGTTGCTGTATCCTTTTTGCTAATATCTTATTTAAAATCTTTGCATCTATGTTCATTAATGGAATTAGTCTATAATTTTCTTTCTCTCTTTTGTCTCTCCATAGTTTAGGTATCAAACATATTTGTATCATAAAAAGAGTTTGGGAGGACTCTCCAATTTTTCCAAATACTCTATGTAGTATTGGAATTAACTTTTCTTTAAATGTTTGATAGAATTCATTTGTAAATCCAGTTGTCCCTGGAGATTTTTTTTCCTATGGAGGTCACTGATGGCATGTTCAACTTCTTTTACTGGGTTATATACATACTCAACTTCTTCTTCTGTTAATCTGGGCAATTTATGTTATTTGAAACAATCATCCATCCCATTTAGATTCGGATGTTCATGGTATATTGTTGGAAAAAGTAATTTCTAATTATTGTTTTACTTTCCTTCTCATTAGAGGTGACTTCACACACTTCATTTTTGATATTGGTAATTTGGTTTTCTTCTTTATCTTTTTTAAATCAAACTGACCAAAGGTTAATCAATTTTGTTGTTCTTTATTGTAAAACCAACTCAGTTTTATTTATTACTTCAATAGTTTTTTTTTTTTATTTCAATTTTATTAAGCTCTCCTTTGAATTTCAGTATTTCTAATTTGGTATTTACTTGGGGATTTTCAATTTGTTATTTTTCTAGCTTTTTCAGCTGTATGCCCAAGTCATTGATCTCCCCTTTCTCTATTTCATTCATGGAGACACTCAAACATATAAAACTTCCCCTAAGAACCGTTTTTGCAGCATCCCTATAGATTTGGTAGGTTGTATCATTATTGATACACATCTCTTGAATGACATTGTTGATTGTTTCTGTGCTTTGTTATTTAATCCACTCATTCTTTAGGATTGGATTGTTTAGTTTCCAATTAGTTTTTGATTTATATTTCCAAGGCCTTTGATTATGTATAGTTTTTATGGCATTATGACCCGAGAAGGATGCATTGATTATCCCTACCTTTCTGCTCTGGATTGTGATGTTTTTCTGGCCTAGTACATGATCAATCTTTTTATATATACCATTTGCCACTGTGAAAAATGCATATTCCTTTCTATCCCCATTCAGTTTTCTCCAGAGATCGATCATATCTACCTTATGCAGAGTTTTATTCAATTTCTTAACTTCTTTCTTGTTGATTTTGAGGTTAGATTCGTCAAGGTCAGAGGGGGGGGGGGTTTAGGTCTCCCACTAGTGTAGTTTTGCTGTCCATTTGTTCCTGTAAATCTCTTAACTTCCCCAAATTCATGGAGGAATTTTGGTGCTATATAACTTGAAGCATATATGTTTAGTAATGATATTGCTCCGTTTTCCATGGTGCCTTTTAGCAAAGTATATTTTCCTTCTTTATCTCTTTTAATTAGATCTAATTCTGCTTTTGCTTTGCTTGTGATTAGGATTGTTACTGCTGCTTTTTTAATTTTTTCTTTTTACATCAACTGAAACACAAAATATTCTGCTCCAACCTTTTATCTTTACCTTGTGTGTATGCCCCTGTTTCAAATGTGTTTCTTGTAAACAACATATTGGTGAATTATGTTTTTTAATCCATTCAGCTATCCATCTTCATTTTATGGCAGAATTCATCCCATTCACTTTTACATTTATGATTACTTTCTTTGTCTTTCCCTCCATCCCCTTTTCCCCTATTTATACTTTCAGCTCTTCCGTCTCCTTTCCCCTCCACAATAGTTTTATTTTTGACCACTTCTTCCCTCAGACTTTCCTCCCTTCTTTTACCCCCCTCCCTTTTAATCCCCTTTTCCCTTACTACTTCTTCCCTCCCTTTTCTTTCCACATTCTCCTCCTACTGCTTATAGAGCTAGCTGTATTTCCGTATATAACTGAGTTTGTTGTTTCCTCCTTAAACCGAATTAGAAGAGAGTACCTCTCAAACAATGCTTGTCTCTTTGCCCTCTTTCCCTCTGCTGTAATATATTTTTGTGCCTGTTCTTGTGATGGAATTTCTTTTTTTCTGCCTCCTCATTTTCACATCTCCTATTACAATCCCTTCACATCCTTATATCACATTTGTTATCATGACATCATTTAATGTATATTCACTCCCTTTATCTATGTATATCCATGTTAAATTTCATAATAAATATACAATTATCAAGATTAACAAATACCATCTTCTCTCATATAGATGTAAACCATTTGCTCATATGGAGTAACAAGTTTTATTTTCCCCTGTTTTATCTTTTTATGCCTCCCTTGAGACCTGCATTTGAAGATCCAGTTTTCTATTGAGTTCTCGCCTTTTCATCAGGAAGGTATGGAGATCCCTTATTTAATTGAATGTCCCTCTCTTTGGCTGATATATTATGCTCAGGTTTGCTGGATAATTTATCCTTGATTATCATCCCAGCTACTTTGCCTTATAGAGTATTGTATTCCAATTCCTTTCATCTTTTAATGCAGATGCTGCAAGGTACTGTGTGATCCTAACTGTAGTTCCTCAATAATGAATTGTTTCTTTCTGGCTTCCTGCAGTATTTTCTCCTTCACTTAATTGATGTGGAATTTGGCAACAATATTACTTGGTATTTTTAGTTTGAGGTCTTGTTCAGGAGGTGAACTGTGGATTCTTTTGATGTCTATTTTTCTCTCTGAATCTAGGACTTTGGGGCTATTTTCCTTGATTATTTTTTGGGTGATATTGTCCAGGCTATTTTTCTCATCATGGCTTTCTTGTAGACCAATAATCCTCAGATTTTCTCTCCTCAATCTGCTTTCCAAGTTAGTTGTTCATCCAATTAGATATTTTATATTTTTTCTATCTTTTCATTCTTATTCTTTAGATTCTGTTTGTCTGACTCTTGATGTCTCAAAAAATCATTAGCTCCTTCTTGCCCGATTCTATTTTTTATCAAATTGTTTTCTTCAGTTAACTTTTGCATCTCCTTTTCCATCTGTCCAGTTTTTCCTTTTAAGGAGTTATTTTCTCCTGTTAGATTTTGTCTTTCCTTTACCATTTGTCCAATTGTCCTTTTAAATTCTTCTGTGATTTCTTTTTCATATATTTAAAGTCATTGTTCAGTTTTTCTTCTATTTCTCTACTTTGGCTTTTAAAATTCTTCCTGAGCTCTTCAAAGAATGCTCTTTATTCTTCAGACCATTTCATATTTCCTCCTGAAGTTTCAGATGGGAGTACAGTCTCAATGCTGACCTCTTTAGCATTTGTGTTTTGGTCCTTTTTCCCACAGAAAGATTCTATGATGTTTTCTGCTTTGCTTGTTACTCATAATAATGACAATTTTCCTGGCTTTTACAGTAAATCTCTGCATCTGTGTCATAGGGGACTCCGTCCCACAGTTCTCGTGCATAAAACTTGAGGCACTGTGTGTTGCAGCCTCTGGTTCTTTGAGCTGGAAGCTAAAGTGCTGCAACTTACCTGGTGCTGAACTGGTTGGTGTTGGAAAGCAGAGGCCAGTTGTAGCCTTTAGGTTTTCCTGAAGTTACCCTGGGTCTAGCTCATTAAGTGTGGGAGAGGGGTAGTCTGGCAATAGGAGGTCTCCTCTGCTGAGCCAGAACATAGGCAAGCTCAGTAGTTTGTGATCTCTTCTGCACTAGCATTTTCCACATTCCCTTGGGTTGCAGAGGGACTCCTGGGCTCCTAGTGTTAGCAATTACTGGCTTCACCCCCGACCCAGGCCTCTGAATCTTCTCCTGGTTAGTTGAGGTTGGGCTGTCTGGGACAACTCTGATCCTGCACTAGTCCCCTTCAGCCACAGCAAGAGTTACCCTCCTTACCAATGTTCCTAGCTTTACAGGCTAAGAGTCTGTTTACCCCTTCAGGTACTCCCACTCTTTCACGGTTTTTCGTGGAGTAATATTCTCTGGACTCGTTAAGGTCAATAATGGGAGAGGGATAGCAATTTCTGATCACCCTGCCATCTTGGCTACTGGAACCAGAAGATATTTTTTTTTCTTTAAAATTATTATTTGTCACATGAGATAACTTCCTAGGAGAGGAGATGAGGAGGGGTCTTGGGAGATGTTTTGACATTGCAAAAATGAAAGGTATCTCTACATTTTTATTTTTTTAAACAATAATTATTCAGCTTGGACTTGTCACTGAAATCTGTAAACCTATCCTTTTCCACTCACATATTTTATGCTTTTTTAGCCTTTTATTTTCATCTACCTACCTGCATATCTATCTCTCTATTTGCATTTATGTGTAACTATGTGTGTGTGTGTATATGTATATATGTGTGTGTGATGATCTCTATACCTATTTATATCTACTTACACACATATCTACATACTCACACACACACATACATACACACACACGAATATATGTTTTTATTGTTTAGAGAATTCCTCACCATTCTCAGCTTATGCTGAAATTCAGTTTCTGGTCTTCAGGACTGTGACACTATTCTTAGAGATCCAAACCTTCTTTGCATTTCTTCCTCAAACACTTGCCCTTGCTTTGGCTATGTGCCTTTGGGGAAAAGAAATATTAGTTGAACAAGGAATTCCTTTTGATTCTCAAGAATTCTTAAAAAAAAAAGAAAGAAAGAAACAACTCAGTGCCCCCCTTTCTTCTTTACCAGATTTCTTTTGTCTTCTCTTTGTGCCTTTATGCTTCTTATTCTGGTGGACTTCCTCTACCTGTTGAGATGACTTTTCCTATGGCATTTTATGCCATAAAAGACAAAATTTCTTTTTTTAATCTTGTGAAATCTTCTCTCCTAAAATTATTGTTCATTTTTCTAAGTTGTATACTTCAATATCCTTCCCCCACCCTGTCTCCTACTCCCCCACCACATTAGACTTGTATCGTTCCTACTTCAGCATCCACATCTTGTTTGTTGCTTAAAAGTAATTCAAGAATAGATATTTTAGACATTAACATTTTGAAATGTGAAATTATCTGTTTTTAGTAAGAGGAGGGTAGAAATAAAGAAAGGAAAAAAGAAAGAAAAAGAGGAGAGAGAGGAGAGAGAATCCCTATATGTCCATATTTTTAGCAAAGTCTCCTATTACTGCTATTTCATCCCATTGATCCAGTTGCTCTGTGTAGGACAATGACATTATTAGCTAAATATCTACTTCTGTTATTCTGTACCATACTTATCTTTTCTGATTCCAGTATTTCCCTTTCTTTTCAGTATTACAATATATCCAGAAACCTCTTGCCATTGGCCAGGATTCCCCTTTCCCCTTTCATATCCCTTTTCTTCTTTGATTTGATCTTAAAGTTTTTCTTCCATTTCTAAAAAAGTCACATTTCATTCTTCCTGAAAACCTGGAGAGTGAAGAGGTTCTTCATATTCCTTTTTGTGAGACTAGATTGCATTCTAATCAATAACAATAATAACTTTTCTTTAGTAGAAAGATGGTGTTCCTTCTACACTGAAAAACTCCCCCTGTTTTCTGTACTTGCTAGAATTGAGAAAGTCACAATTATGTTGTTCTTGGAGAAATTCTCATTAGTGTGCCATTCCTACCATTTGTATAACATTTTTACAAAAATATTCTGCATGTGTTGAAGGGATACACAATTAAAATATAAGAAATCAAGATCCAATTTTTTTCTTCCACATAATTTTCTATAGGAGATCACTTAATCACAGTCACATGACAGATTGAAAGGTATACAGACTGCAATATTCTTGCTATGTTTGTTCATTACACACACATGTGCACACACACACACACATTACACACACCATTTCGTTCAAAAGACCAAATGAAAACTTAGAAGTGATCTTGTTGAATTTATGTTTTCTCCTGACAATTTAGACTTCCTCTATTGTAGCATTTATTAATTTTTATATTGAATTATAATTGTTTGTGCATGGATCTTATGTCATCAGTAAAATTAAAAAATTTTGAAGACAAAAGAATAGGTCAATCATTTTCAAATCAACACATATATACACATATATGTATGTATTTATGTATGAACGTATGAATATATTATCACATCCGATAAAGCACTGGACCTAGAGTCAGAAGGACTTGAGATAAAATCCAGCCTCAAACACTTTGGAGATATGTGACCTCTTATCTTTTTCACCTCAGTTTCCTAAACTATAAAATAAAGATAATAACACCAACTCATAGCAATGTCATATCAAAGAAAGTATTTGTAAAACACTTAGCATAATGCCTGACGTGGTAGCCATATAAATCTTTGTTTCATTTTATGCATAATGTGTTCAGTTGTAGTTTGTTGCATCAGGGGAAGGTGATCATGAAGGATGATACAAAGTGACCAAGGCTTCAGAAATAATCATATATTTTGCCTTCTTTGTCTTCCCTGCTACATAGAATAAAGAGTTATTTGAGGGGGAAAGCTATCAAAACATAAAATTTAGGTATCTGGAGTCAACTGTATTGAGAAGAAATGTTGGAGCTTAGTTTTCTAGTCCTTGGTCTCAAACTGAAAGGAGTCTGACTGCTGAAAATTGGGCACCAATGTACTGTTGTTTCAGATCTCAGTCTTCTTCTATGTACGGTGTCTCTTCCTTGGGGCTACTGATGGTCAATGCCAGTATAGATATTAAGAAAAGAAGCAGAAACCCTAGAAGTCTGCATTAGTTCCAGTAGGAAGCTTTGATATTTCCTTGTATACAGGAAGGAGTTATTCTTCTTTCCCTGGTGTAGGAGGACTCTAACATTTCTAAATTCTGGACATATGAGGCTCATTAGGCTAAAATCCAAAGTTGCAGATATTGGACCTGGATCTGTGAAAGGTCTTTATTCGTCTGCTCAAGTAAAGATGGGAGATGGCCCATTAGAAGGAGCTTAATCTGTGAACTCAAAGTTATTGCATTAATCAATAAGGGGTGATGGAGATAAAATCAATCTAAGGAATTCAAGGTAAATGAAAAAAGATTATCCATTGGACTATTTTTTTTTAATTTTCCCATCAGAAGGATATAGTCCATACCATCAGGAGAAGAAGATATGTGTTTGTGTGTATATGCATGTGTGTACATATATGTATATATAAATATATAGTATGTGTCTTTATGTATATGTGTGCAAGTGTATTTGTGTGTACACACATATGTATACATTTATATGCTCATTGCATGCATGTATGTATTATGTATATAATTATGCATGTATTTGTATATGTGTGCATAATGGCTATTCTTGCTTTATATATTCCTTTCTTTGCTTTCTGTTAAAATAATCTATATCTAAAGGATGATCAAAGTAATGATGACCCCTCTTGATTAGAAACATGTTTTATTATTAATTCCTGAAATTAGGTGAAATTTTCTACAGCTGGAATTCTTTAGGAGAAGAGTTAGCAAATTTTACCTAAGTTTAGTCACTGCTACTAAAACACATTTCTAAAAAAAAAGAAGGTATCATCGTCTCCCTTTTACACTAGATCCAAACTGTTTTAATTGAAAACCAAAAATCCCCAATAAAGCAGTCAGGCCACTACTGAGATTTTATTTAATTTTTGTCTTCTGGGGGTAGAACCAAGTAGGGATATGACTTGTTTTCATGATGCTGTGGAAAAAAATGTTTTATTCAAAATGTAAATTCAACGCACACATACGCATGCATACACACACACACACACACACACACACATACACACATTGAAATATCCCAGTCTGAATAGTTCTTGTTGCTGAGAGTTTTTCCATCAGAGTTTCAATTTGAGTGACTCTCCTAGAAATCAGGAACAGACATTGACAATATTTTCCCTTAACTGTTTATCCTACAGAGTAGGGAAGCTATTATCAACCATCCTGTCATGAACATTATCTTAAGCAACTCAAAATTTAATAGATGAAAAAAAAAGAAAAAGACAGTTCAATTTTTGCCACTTATTGCCATTTTTAAGAAAGGAAATATTGGTGAGCAATGTGAAGGTGGGCAATTATTGTGAAAGAAAATGTAGCTTGTAGTTATTAATATTATGGTAATTATTATTATATTTCTTATTATTTTGCATAAAATACATTATTATGTGCTCTTTCATCTCCTAGTGAAACCTTTGTTCATAAAGTGTAATGGCAGAAAAATTTAAAAATTAAAAAATAATTAAGAAAAAGCCACACTTACAAAATACCTCTCATTTATCCATTTTGACTGCAGTGCAAAGATCAAAATGGAAAGCAATGTATGACTGGCTTTTGCAACAGATGAAAACAGTAACTTGATTAATAAATTTTCAAATTAAATTTATTTCAATTTTGGTCTTTACTAATCAATTTATATATAGTTCTGTTTAGCTAAAATATAGAATGATATCCACCTCTAGGTTGGAGGGGCAGAGAAGGAATATGTGTGTGTGTGTGTATATTATGTGTATATGCATATATATATATATATATATATTTAAATTATATATATATAAATAATTAAAATTGATAATTTTGCTGTATATTTGAAAGAAATAGTAAGTTGAGCATAGTAGATTTGCAGTTTTATGAACAATCATTTTTTTTTGTACTATGGTATGGAAAGATCCCTTTTAATTCATAAACTAAAAATTAAGTCAAATTGAGTTTTAAAAAAACCTGCCTATTGTGCTTTTAAAAAATATCCTCAGGCACTCTATAAATGTTTTCCAAATCAGACTTAATTAAATTAATTCTTTGGCAGCTTTTTGGGGGGAGGGATGATTTAATATTATTTTCCCCCACTTACACGTCAAGACAGTTCTTAGCATTTGTTTTACAAGATTTTGAGTTGTGTTTTTCCCACCCTCCCTCTACTCCTCTCTTCTGAAAATGATAGATAATTTGATATAAGTTATATATGGTCTATCATGTAAGATACATTTTCATATTAGTCACAATTTGGAAAGAAGAAACAGATCAAAAGAAAAAAACACAAATAAAGAATAAAATGAAAAAAATGTACTTTGATCTGCATTCAAACCACATCAATTTTTTTACCTGAGAAAAGCTGAGTCATTCGTAGTTAATCATCACACAATGTTATGATTCTATGTACAATGTTTTCTTGTTTCTGTTCATTTCACTTTTCATCGGTTCATCCAAATCTTTCCAAGTTTTTCTGAAATGTGATTTTTTATCATCTCATTTACTCAATATTATTCCATCACATTAATATAACATGGTCATTCCTCAACTGATGGGTATCTCCCCTACCTGAAATTCCAATATTTTACCACCACAGGAAAGACTGTTATAAATATTTTTGTATATAGAGGTCCTCTTCCATTTTTTTAAAATCTTGTTTTTGGGATAAAGACCTTATAGTAGCATTGCTAAGTCAAAGGGCATGCATGGTTCACATGAGTTCCATGTAAACAATGTATTGTAGGATTCTGATTTTTAATTAACTTTGCTATTCACCTTTGTTTTATGGGAGAGTTCTTTCCATTTACATTCGCAGTTATGATTACTAACTGTGTATTTCCCTCTATCCTATTTTTCTTCTGCTTATTCTTTCTCCTTTTACCCTTTCCTTCCTCATCACTATTTTGTTTCTGTCTAACCTTCCCCTGATTTGCCCTCTCTTGTGTGAGTCTCCCACTTTTATTAGTTTTCCTTGTAGGGTAAGGTAGATTTCTATATTCAACTGGTTGTATATATTATTCCCTCTTTGATCCAATATTAGTGAGGGTAAGGTTCAAGTGATGCCCATCACCCACCCTTCCATCTTCCCCTATATTATAATGGGACTTTCTCACCTTTTAATGTGAAATAATTTACCTTTGCCTTCATTCTGCAGCCACTATACTCATCTTTCTCATCCCTTAATTTTTATGCCATTTCCTCAAATTCACCTTATACCTGTAATCTTTATGTATATTCCTTCTTGCTATACTATTAGTGATACATTTTTAAAGAATTGCAAGTATAATCTTCTCATGTAGGGATGTAATTCAGCTCTATTTAATCCCTTATGTTACCTTTCTGCTTTTTACTTGTTTATGCTTCTCTTGGATCTTGATATTAGAGATCTTTTGGTTTAATTCTGGTATTCTTATGAAAGCTTAAAATCCTTCTTTTTTGTGGAATGACCATTTTTCACCTTAATATACTCTGCTTAATTTCACTAGGTTAATGGTATTGATTGTAGTCCTAGCTTTCTCTGTCCAGAATATTATGCCCCATGACCTCCAATTTTTTAATATTTCAGCTTCTAAATCCGATGTAATCTTTATTGTGATTTCTTGTTATTTGAATTGTTTCTTTCTGACTACTTACAGTATTTTTACCTTGACCCAATAGTTGTGAAATTTGGCTATGATGATCCTGGCAGTTTTTTTTTTTGTTGTTTTTGGTTTTTTTTTTTTTTTTTATAGATCTCTTTCCTGAAGTGTTCAGTGGAGTCTTTCAATATCCATTTGGTTTTCTGGTTCCAGGACTTCAAGACAGTTTTTCTACATAATTTCTAGAAATTTCTAGAAAGATACTGTCCAGGTCCTCCTTTTGATCATCAGTTAGTTCAACGATTCTGATATTGTCTCTTCTGGATCTGTTTCCCAGTTCAGTTTTTGTTTGTTGTTTATTTGTTTCTATGAGATATTTAACACTTTCTGCTATTTTTTTCATTCTTCTGAATTTGATTTATTCTTGATGTCTCATATAGTAGTTAGCTTCCACTAGCCCAACCTTAACTTTAAAAGAGTTTTCTACAATTACCATTTGTACTTTCTTTTCTAGTTGGCCAATTTTAATTTTTAAGCAGTTGTTTTCTTTCTCCAAACTGTTGACTCTTTCATCCATAATTCTCTTGTATCATTCTTATTTATTTCCCCAATTTAGCTTTTGCCTCTCTTGTATTATTTTTAAAATCCTATTTGAACTCATCTGTTAGTTCTTTATGGGCTTGAGACCACTTTCTGTGTTTTTTGGTGGGTAACTTTGCCCATAGGTGTTTTGAGATTATTACTCTCATTTGAGTTCAGGTTTTGTCTTTCTTGTCATATAATAATTTTCTATTGTCAAATCATTTTTTGTTTGTTTTTCCCCATTTTTTCACCCTCTTCCTTGTGTGTTTTTTTTTTTTAAATCTGAGGTCTGCTTCTAGGGTGGAAGGAGCACTGTCTCTGGCTTCTTGTACTAGTGTCTGTAGGACTGGCTCTTTACCAAGTGCTGCATTGATGTTATCCTTAGGGCCACAGGAAACCCACTTATCTGGTGCTGAGGTGAAGTGATGGGATGGGGGTTGGCTGATACTGTTGGAGGCAGTGGGGATGTGATAGCTTACCTGGTACTGAGCGAAGTCTTGATGCAAGTGTCCGACATGTGATGAATCTGGTAGTGTGTTTCTGAGTATCCTTTGTGCTACACTGAAGCACATGGCTCTCTGGCATTTGGAAGTTGCCTGTGTGTCCAGGGCAATGCTGAAGGATACGACAGGTCTTGGAATTGTTGTCTGTCCATCCCCCTGGTTATACTGAGGCACATGGTGGGGTTCTGGTGTGGGTGTTTACCTGTTCCACCACACTGGAACTCAGGGTCTACCGCTTATTTGCTGAGGTGGGGCTTGCTGCTAGTCTGTTGAGATTTTTCTTGTCTGGGACTGTGCTCCATTTTTACCTGAATGAGACAGATCTTTCCCAGAGATATTTCAAGTTTCTTGGATTCAAAGATTGTTTCACCCTGATTAGTCTGATATTTTAAAGAGATGCAGAAAATGCTATTTAATTGATCCACTTTCCCTGCATCTGTCTACCCTGTGAATAGCTACTATTTCCCTGTCCAAGTGCAGTCAACATGTGGGTACCATGATGGGCAATGGATATTTTTGTTGAAAAACAATCTCAGATTTGGGGGGGAGGGATAGAGAGACATTGTTATTCTGGTCTATAATCACCAATTTTTTTAAAGTGACAGTAATGAAATTTATTTCATTAATAAAAATGGAAAGTATCCTTAAATACGGCAATAGCAAGCTGAGTTTTAGAAAGAACTTGTGGAACACACAGAAAACTAGTGAATAAAGTATCATTGTCAACGATTAACAACATCTAAAATTTAGGTGAATACTTCCAATTCTCAACTTGCTAGTAAAGTACTTGAATTGAAGCAACTACTTACCCTTTGATAGTAGGAATAAAAGATTTTTTCCTCCTCCAGAGATAATCCCAAATTCCTCAAAACAAAACCTGAGCTGCTTTATAAACTAATGCAATACCCAATTTCGCAGAAAGTGATTTTGAAAGGATTGCACTGACTTTTGTGTATGATCAAATACTATTATTGACAATATCCTACAAAAATTATTTGTATGTTTCAGTGAACATCAGAGTAATTAACAAAGTTGAAACTTATACCATTTATTTGAATATGTCATTTAAATATAAGTTGTTTGTCCACAAGTAGATTCAAATCATTAAAAAGGAAAGACAAAACAAAACTAAAACTTCTCAAATATTTTCTTAACTTTAGCTGGTAAGTAGTTATGCCTTACAGACTATGGAGCTTGCATAAGGGAATACCAGTAAATATTATTTGGTAAGTGCTAAAGAATGAAGAAAGACAAAATCTGTGCATAAATGTGTTTTTGCAAAAGTGCAAGATCACAATAAAGATTTTCCTTCCCTCAATTATATAAAGGAATGAAAGTTATGCCAAACAGTCGTTGATTGTGCGAAGTAAAATCTATAAGCTCTACTCTCAGACCCCCAGGTAAGATAGAAGAAAGGATGGTATGTAGCTGAGTAAAGAATCCCTCCAGTTGTTGTTGTTTATATAGTAGTGGTGTATTCTGTCTTCCCACTCTAAATGAGTGATAAATGAATGACTCCGCAGGACAACAATTATGTCCCGCATTGATGATCAGGAGGATGCATATGAAAGTGAACTTCAAGACATCACCACACCATTACTATTCTGTATTTGAAACGATGTGTAGTTTCTTTTTAAAATAAGTAAGGGGTAAAATGAATATTTTACTATGAGTATTTCCAAACATGGAAAATTAAATTGAAAAGAATTTCCTTTATTGTCTTTTATAAACTAGTTAATGTAATGAGGAACTCATGATATTTCTCAACATTTTAAATATCTAATTAATTAATTAATTGATGAGAAGTTAAAGGATTTTTTTTTTGTTTCTTTGACTTTTAATTAATTAATGGAACCTAGTTCCCACATCTATTTTGGGTTCTATGTTATGACATGGGAAATCTCATGTCACAACTGACATCATTACCATCAAGGCACTAGAACTACTCAGGAGCTTATTATTTTAAACTTTATATCTGTATTAAAATCAAATAAATATACACATAACTTTAGCTTCTCACTTTTTGACTAATTGCTTTTCTGAACATTCTCAAGGAATAGCTCTGTGTGTAAAAGAATCTATCAACATAATATAGATGCATGCAAATAACTCACAATTCAAACATAAAAATTTCCTTACCCAGTTTTTTTATGTATTTAGAATTTTTTAAAAGTCTAATATATTATTAACATGTCCTTGAACAGGAATGTTAAGTATCTTTCCAAGTCCCAAATCATTACATCTTGATTTATGACCTGTCTTTATCATGGTTATCTTCCACTCCTAAAATCAAATGATTGTACTTCTGATTTTCTGTCTCCTTTTCTATAACTATCAATCCTAGTGGAGTAGGATTGGAATGGGAAGCAAAGTAGCATCTTTCGCTATTTTTATTTTAGCATAATCAAGTGCCTGTGATTGAAAAATGTGATTAAAGAAGATCTTCCCCAACCATTAATGGGTCTGGAAAGATTTGTAGGAAGGCCCATACTTTTCTGTAATGAGATACTGGTTCAGAAGGATTATGATGCCCTCTGGCACTAGAAAAAAAATGTATAAATACACTCACAGTGAGGTTTTATTTGGGACTTTGTTTTTGGAAAAAGCTTTGTGTGCCAGGTAAGATTCTGGAAAGCTGCTAAGGAGCCCTCTGGCTTTGAAACCCCAAATATTTGTGCTTCTTTCTCTGGTAACTATTTATATAGTGTCAGGCAATTGCATTTGTCTGTGGATTTGTGATGTATATATTGCTTACTGTCAGACAGTTTGAAAGTGCCATCTGTTGATTTAGATTTGTCTGTATTTTTCTCTGAAGTTCAGGATGCTTTCTCCTCTGAGCTAAGTGAATGATACATGTGCTTGATTAAAGTAATTGTTGACTCCTCAAAAGTTACCTTTCCTTTTATAAATGCAGATCTAAGAACCTGTGACAGCAGGCCTCCTCTGTGTATCTCAAGGTGCTTACTGTTACAATGATAGATTGATGTTTCATGTTTCAACTCTTTCCCAAGGATTATCTATAATTATTTTGTGTTGTATGCATGTATGCATTGGTAAGTGATACAAAAGAAGACAGAATAATGTTTACTATTGAAGAAGTCATAGTCTAATATTAGTCCATTTGTGACTTATTCAACATCCAGTGACTGAGGTGTTTAGATTCTCTCTATTTCATTCTTTGGTAATTTGGGTATCATATTTTTGTAGCTATTATATCAATCAATAAGGGCTAGCAGTCTTGCTAATATAGGCTTCTGTATAGTAAGTTCTGAAAGCTATATTTTCTTTTCTGTTATCATTATGCCTTTATTTTGTGAAATTTAAATTTCTTTCTACAACATTAAAACTATAACAATTTTACTAGTTTTTTCAAAGAATTAGATTTTAATTTTCTTTATGAGTTTTATACTCTTTTTATGTTCCTTTTAATCTCTTGTTTTATTCTCTGTTCTTTGATCAATTCATTATTCAGCTTGTCTTGGTTAAGTTTGCATTCATCTCTGTAACTCTTTCTTGTGCTATATGTACTGATTCCATTTTATTTCAATAAAATCAATGAAGAATCTGATTGCTATTTCTGCTGTTTTAAAATTATAAATTTTTTGTGCTATAGTTTATGGGTATTTTTTTTGTAAAAAAAATCTATAGTAAGGTTTGTGAGCTACATTTTAATCAAGTTTTCTCCTTGGAATTTCAGTCTACCAGTCTTTCTATTCGATTACCAATCTATTATTTCTATTTTTTCCCTGCAAAATCCAAGATTTAAAAAAAAATTGCAGTCATTTATGCCATGAATTTGTAGGGGATTGGTTCCAATATCTCAGATTCCTTGCCATTGATTCTCACAAAGTGTAATTCTTTGGCTGGAACAGGTTGGTGTTGCATATGAAGTCAAGTGTCTTTTTCTTTGGCTTCTTTCTTCTTCTGATCATTTTCCTTTACTTGATTCAGAAAGCCATCTCTGTTTGTAGCATACTTAATATGCTCAACATGCACATTAATTCTCTTGGCTAGAATCTTGCCCTTAACATGTTTGTTTGCAATAATGCCTACAGCATATTGAATAACATTATAGGCTCATCCAATCTTGCCATGGTAACATTTGTGAGGTATCCCTTGCTGGACTGTACCCATTCCCTTGATATCTACAGTATCATTTTTCTTGTAAATTTACATATATGTAGCCAAAGAGACAACACCATGTTTTCAAAAGGGCCTAGAAGACATGTATTGTGTCCCTCTCCTTTTTTCCTTTTGTGTTCATTATTTTGATAATTCACTGGAATGTGGTGGAGCCAGTGGCAAATTATTGTATCTGATTTTAAACAATACTCTGATACTTTCCCTTTTCGCTGTTACACTGACTGTAACAGCTGATTTACCATCAACCTTATTTTGAGAATTTTAAAGACCTGGCTCTACAGTCTGCCAGAGTAAAATCTGAGGGCAGAATGTTGGTTCCTCCTGAGTTTTCAAGCCCGTTTCCCTCACACATGGAAAATCTTTTCCATTTATTCAATGACTGTGTGCTGTACTCTCACCCACTGACATATGATTTCCTCTTCTCCAGTTGACTTCTCTTTACTTCAGATGACTATGCAGAAATCAACATCTAGTTCTTATGAGATTAGGAGGATCCTTTCAGGTTGAAGCACAGTTATGTGGAGACAGAATTAGAACCCCTCTATACAGAACCTGAAATACAAGCCTAATTATTCTCACTGTACCCATAAGGTGGAATGGGGTAAGAAGAGGGGTTGTGGTCGTCTGGGGAGGGTTAGTAAAAGGTCTTAGTACTGACATGGTCAGATGTTATTGCATGAGGATTTGTTTTACATTGTGTGCTGCTAGTGCTAATCGTATGGATTCATCTCTAGTTACTGTTAATTTAAGGCATTATTTTTGTTTTGGGGTTGGAAAAGTTTACAGAAAAATAGTGTGCTCTCATGCTGAGCATGATGTTTGTGCTGGAGATCAAAATGCTTTAGTTTTTATCACAGTAAATAATGTTTTCTCTAACATAATAGTTAATCCACCAAGAATATTTTTTATTACATATAGATTTTGAAGCAAATATGAGCAACAGTTAAGCAAATTGCTGAGAAACCACAGCTGTTGAGGAACACTGTAATGGAAAGATCTACAGTGCATGCATGAAAGCTATAAAAATGCAATTGAAATTATTATATAATAATCAAATTTATCAAAAATATTAATGTGTATGGAAGCCAATATTCTCATGATGCAGTTATGATTAAATAAATAAAATCAAATCAATACCAGATATAGCTATAAGTTACCAAATATGTGATCTAATAAAAATGTAAAGAGATAGAGTTTAAAGTTTTTGATGATTTCATAGGAACCTGGGGAAAATTGTATGAACTGCTGGAGAGTTGTAATGGTAATTTAAATGGGCAGATCTTTCCCTTTCATTAATAGGCACATGTGACCTGCTTAAGTCACATGGAAGCTTAAGTCATATGAGTTTGAGTCCCAAGAAGCCTGTAGCAGGAGGAGTTTGCTGAAAGGTGGAGCAGAAACGGCTAAACAGGGAGAGACAGAGCTAGAGCAAAACAGAGAGGTAGTTAGTCAGACAGCTGTCAGGTAGGAAGAAGGCAGGCAGCTGGATAGCATGAGTGAGAAAGCTCTGACTGTGATTTTGTTTAAGGGAGCAGGTTTGTGGGAAGCCTAGGAGGGGGAAGGCTTGGGGATGTATTGTTGTTATGTATAGATGTTTGTTACTATGATCGATTTGCCTTTCTGGTGTTGGAATAAATGCTTTTATTCCGTCTTCCATGTGGGGAGTCTGTAGTATTTCATGACTAGGAATTGCACTGGGGTATTCATGGCCATTGTAGGTTCTGTGAATATTACATTGACACTACAAGAGTGAAATAGGAAGAATGTGAAAGAAAAAAATTATAAAGCAATGAAAATGTTAGAAACACAAAACTTTTAAAGACATAAGAACTCTGATCACTGCAATGGTCAACCAAAAATCCAGGAAATAAGAGATTAATTATTGTACCCAAGGGATGAAACAGAATTTTGGACGTTAACAATTTTGGAATTTGCTTTACTTGACTATGTATTCATTACAAGAGTTGCAGTTTTGTCTTTTCTTTTTTACATGGGGGAATAATATTATTAATTGGTTAATTAATTAATATTAATACACAATTAATATTAATATTATACACAAAATCCCTAGTATCTACATATTCATTATGTTTTATGATACCCATGTACCACATTTATCACAAAATGTCCATCTTATTGTCTGAATCAAAATCCAGTTTCATTTCTCTTGATTCTTGATGTTCACCTGAAAATGTTAGCCTCTTCAGGCTCTTTTTCTCTTGATGATCCCTCTGCATTCTTACTTTTATCCCTCAGTTTAATCTTTCTTTCTAACTCTATCTCTGTTGGTCTCTATTTTCATTGCTGTCTCTCTGCCTTTCTCTGTCTCTGTCTCTGTCTCTCTCCCTCTCTCTCCCTCTCTCTCTCTCCCCCTCTCTGTCTCCCCCTCTCTGTCTCTCTCTCTCTGTCTCTTTGTCTCTCTCTCTCTCTCTTTCTCTTTTTCTTTCTTTCAATTGTAATCCGATGAAATTATGGTTTCTCATTGATATTTATTCCATTCTTCCTGTTAGTTATGCTGCTTGGTCTTATTTGCATATCTAATGTTTGGCCTATTTAAAAAAAAATTTCTGCCCCCAGCAATGAATCACATGATGTAATTTGTTCGATAATATATGCTTTATAATGATGATTAGACGCAGAATTATAGGATGCTCTGTGTTTTCTCTATTGACAGGAGTAACAACATTTTAAAATCAGTCTTTATTTCAGTATAATTTGAACAATTTTCACCTATCTCTGTTGCTTATATTTGATTCATTCTTCTCTTTCCTGTGTCTTTCACAAGGCCTTTCAATAAAATGTTCTTAGTATATCCAGGGTTGCTCTTATCACTGTGACAAGCAAAGCTTTAAAATGTCATGAAGTCACATCTGAGAACTGTGTTCTCTGTCTTTGTATGGAACATTGTCATCCTGCACTTAGTAACAATTTGTGATGCAGCATAACTGTTCCCTATTTTCTCTTCATTTTATTCTCTACCAGTGAGAAAATGACTTGTGTTGAAACCTAACTTGACCCAAAGATTTTTTTATTTTCTTTATAAGACAAAAGCCTTTCCCCTGTTATGGTCATTGATATTAATAAAGTCGTTTTTCCCTCTGACTTGTTCTCTGAATTTTAAGGACTGGATATTTTTATTCATAACAAAAAGATTATTGAAAATGGTAGGGGGAGGAGCCAAGATGCTGGAGTAGAAAGACCCACGTATGCTAGCTCCGAACCCACAGCCCATAAATTTCCTGTAAGAAGAACTCCCCACAAAATCTGGATCACTTCAAGGTGCACAGAAACACAGTGGAAGAGATTTCCGTTCCAGAGAGCCCTGGAGAGCCATCCCCAGGGTCCGTCATGCCCCAGAAAGTGGAGCCCACACCAGCACTGTCCTGGCCTCGGCCCCAGAGGAGCAGATCCCAGCAGGCTTCAGGGACAGAATCTCCAGCGGCTGGGAAGGTCCCTCCACCCACAGATGCTACTGGTCAGTGAGAGAGACGTCTGGGCTGGCCAAGAGGGGAGCGGGATGTCTCGGTGGCTCGAGGCCCCCTCGGGAGGCTGCGGGGGACGGACTCGCAGAGGCAGCAGTGGCCCGGGACAGCAGGCAGAAGTTCAGGTCTCTGCAAAAAACCCCTGAGGGAACAGAGCCTGGGAGGTGGCCCTGCCCCTACCCGTTCCGTTATTGAAGGTCTCTGCATAAAGCCCCTGAGGGAACTGAGCCTGGGAGGCAGCCTTGCCCCCACCCCAGCACCAGAACTTAAGCTCACATTGAATAGCAGCCACGCCCGCCAAGGAAAGCCCTGAGACTGGAAGCAGCATTTGAATCTCAGACCCCAAGCAATAGCTGGGCAGATCTAGGCAGGGGTGGAGAGGTATCTCAGAAGTCAGGTAACTTGCTGGGAAAATGCCCAGAAAAAGGAAGCAGAATAAGACCATAGAGAGCTACTTTATTGGGGAAGAGAT
Organism: Bettongia penicillata ogilbyi; assembly: GCA_023548195.1. Lineage (NCBI taxonomy): Eukaryota > Metazoa > Chordata > Mammalia > Diprotodontia > Potoroidae > Bettongia > Bettongia penicillata. Next base: position 53,138 of record JAJHZJ010000791.1, on the reverse strand, counting down.
GTTCCTTCCCCCCTTCATTTCTGATGACGAAGTACAATGCCTGCCATCAGAGAAAAACGTGGAGGTAGGGGCCTCTCTATCCCAGACATCCGAGGTGGATGTCCGGTGGGTTCGGGCCATGGAAGAGCTCAAAAAGGATTTTGAAAATCAAGTTAGAAAGGTGGAGGAAAAACTCAGAAGAGAAATGAGAGAGATGCAAAAAAAGCATGAAAAACAGGTCAATACCTTGGTAAAGGAGACACAAAAAAATGCTGAAGAAAATAACACCTTGAAAAATAGACTCACTCAATTGGCAAAAGAGGTTTAAAAAGCCAATGAAGAGAAGAATGCTTTCAAAAGCAAAATTAGCCAAATGGAAAAGAGGTTCAAAAGCTCACTGAAGAAAATAGTTCTCTCAAGATTAGAATGGAACAGATGGAGTCTAATGACTTTCTGAGAAACCAATAAATCACCAAACAAAACCAAAAGAATGAAAAAATGGAAGAGAATGTGAAATATCTCATTGGAAAAACAACTGACCTGGAAAATAGATCCAGGAGAGACAATGTAAAAATTATGGGACTACCTGAAAGCCATGATCAAAAAAAGAGCTTAGACATCATCTTTCATGAAATTATCAAGGAAACCTGCCCTGAGATTCTAGAACCAGAGGCCAAAATAAGTACTGAAGGAATCCATCGATCACCACCTGAAAGAGATCCAAAAAGAGAAACTCCTAGGAACATTATGGCCAAATTCCAGAATTTCCAGGTCAAGGAGAAAATATTGTAAGCATCTAGAAAGAAACAATTCCAGTATTGTGGAAATACAATCAGGATAACTCAAGATCTAGCAGCTTCTACATTAAGGGATCAAAGGTCATGGAATATGATATTCCAGAAGTCAAAGGAACTAGGACTCAAACCAAGAATCACCTACCCAGCAAAACTGAGTAGAATACTTCAGGGGAAAATATGGCCTTTCAATGAAACAGAGGACTTTCAAGCATTCTTGAGGAAAAGACCAGAGCTGAAAAGAAAATTTGACTTTCAAACACAAGAATGAGAAGAAGCATGAAATAGTAAACAGCAAAGAGAAGTCATAAGGGACTTACCAAAGGTGAACTGTTTACATTCCTACATGGAAAGACAATATTTGTAACTCTTAAAACGTTTCAGTATCTGGGTAGTTGGTGGGACCACACACAGATGTACACACACACACACACACACACACACGTACATGAGTGCTTGCACACACACATACACACAAGCATGCACACACAGAGACAGAGAGCACAGAGTGAATTGAATAGGATGGGACCATATCTTAAAAGAAATTAAGGTAAATGGTGAGAAAGAAATGTAGTGGGAGGAGAGAGGGTGAAATGGAATGGGGTTAATTATATCTCATTCAAGAGTCAAGCAGAAAACATTTTAGTGGAGGGAAAAAGAGGAGAGCTGAGAAAAAACATGAAGTTTACCCTCATCACATTCGACTAAAGGAAGGAATAAAATGCACACTCATTTTGGCATGAAAACCTATCTTACAGTACAGAAAAATTGGGAACAAGGAGATAAGCAGGAAGGGTGGGATGATGGAAAGGAGGGCAATGGAAGAAGGGAGCAATTTGAGGTCAACACTCTTGGGGAGGGACAGGATCAAAAGACAGAATAGAAACAATGGGAGGCAGAATAGGATATTGGTAAATACAGTTAGTCTTACACAACATGATAATTATTGAAGTCATTTGCAAAACTACACAGATATGGCCTATATTGAATTGCCTGCCTTCCCAAAGGGAAGGGGTGGGGAGAATTTGGAACTCAGAGTTTTAGGAACAACTGTTGAGTATTGTTCTTGCTACTAGGAAATAAGAAATACAGTTAATGGGGAATAGAAAGTCATCTGGCCCTACAGGACAAAAGAGAAGATGGGGACAACAGAAGGGAGGAATAATAGAAGAGAGGGAAGATTGGTGATAGGGAAAATTAGAATGCTTGGTGTAGTGGGGTGGGGGGAGGGGATAAATGAGGAGAAAATTTTGAACCCAAAATTTTGTGAAAATGAATGTAAATGAATGTAAATGAAATGAATGTAAATGAAATGAATGTAAATGAAATGAATGTAAAAATTTAAATAAATAAATAAATTTTAAAAAAAAGAAAATGGTAAAATGTACTAATGATGATTCAATTGAAAACATTTATTAAATATCTACTTACACACTGGGCTCAATGCTGAGGATAAAAAGACAAAGAATAAAGTAATATATCCCATCAATGAGCTTACATTCTATTCTAACAATGGAGATAAAAAGCACTTACACAAAAATTATAAGTAACTAAGTTGATATAGCCAACTCTTGACTTAGGGTTAACCAATTCTGGTTAACAATTCTGAACAGAACCTAGTACTATGAGAATAACTTCCATGGGGACACATAGTCTATGACTAATAAAATGTCATGACTAATGACTAATATGTCTAATAATGACTAATAAAATGTCTAATAATGACTAATAAAACTAAGAATGACTAATAAAATAGTAATGTAAATAAATCTGAAGTTGCTAAAATAAAGGGATTTGGTGAACAGGTATTAATTTAATGGCATCGGCAAAAGTTTCAAGTAAAAAAGTAATGATTTACCTACAAGTGAAGATTAAAATACACAACATACTCTATACATTTTTGGTGGGGTGGAGTGGGAGAGTTCAGGAATTTAAGTTTTGGTTAGTAGATATAGATATCTCTCACTCCGGGGTTGCTTGGGGAACTCTAAAAGTGAATTGTAATAGTGAGTCTGCTCTGTTAATACACTGCAATAACGTGCCAGTGTACTGTGAGCATTGTGCTAGTCCTTAAATTACCTTTCTCTGAAGTGGAGTGGGATCACTCAACCCACTTGCACTCGTACTGATGATTCTACATGGTTCTCCAAACGGAAAATTGCAGTTACAAATTAGTCTTAGAGTCCTGTTGGCAAGCTCTAATTCCTAAACTACTGTTATTATTCTTTTCATTTAGACATATCAGCAAATTGGAGTTGATGTAATAGTGTAGCAGGGAGAAGTATAGCCTAGCTCCAAAAATATACCTCTATGACAAAATTCACCAGTATGAGTACTGATCCAGAAATCCAAAGGAAAAATAAGCCAGATGAGTTCAGTGAAAGATAGAGAGATGTCTGTGAGCACTAGTGATTAGATCTGGCATATGGGCTGTGCACTTGTAGCATGAAGTAGAAAGAGTCCCAGAGAGGTCATAAATTAGGGTAGTATGTAGAAAGAGATAGTACTTGGAAGTGTGGTCACTTCATACACAATTCTGGATCAGGAGTCCAGAAAGGACTGAGAAAGAAATGTTAAATTAGGAGTGGTCACAGGCCTGCTTCAGCCTATGGAGTGAAGAAAAATTTCAGAAGTAATAGCAACTATGTGCTTCTGATCCCTGGATCATAATAGAGTCTCAGTTCTACACTCCAGCCCAGACTGAGAACTGCAGTAAAATAAACAGGGCAGGACTCTTAGGACAAAGAACTTTCACTCTCATGTTGTGAGAGAAGAGTCACAAGAAAAGGGAAAAAAAAATGGGAAAGAAAAAATGGTGGAGGGTTAAGGGGAATATAGTATGCTTCAACATGCATTCTGATTCCATAGATCTTTTTCAGAATGTGGATAGCATTTTCTGTCAAGAGTCTTTAGTAGTTGTCTTGAGTCCTTGTATTGCTGATAAGAGCTAAGTCTATCAAAGTTGATGATCTCATGATGTTGATGATACTCTATAGCATGTACTCACAGTTCTGCTCACTTCATTCAGCAACAGTTCATGTAAGTCTTTGCAGGTCTTTCTGATGTCCACATGCTTATCATTGCCTTTAGTATTCCATTACATTAATATACCACAAGTTGTTCAGCCATTTCTCAATTGACAGGCATCCCCTAAATTTCTAATTCTTTGCCAAAGCATTCTCACTTTGAGTGAGACACACCAATTTTCTCATTGCATCCTGGGCCACCTCCAGTCCTCCTGATGAATATCAGGTCACTGGATCTAGATGGCACAAGAGAAGAAAGTGAGATCAGTGCCCTGGAACAGCTCTCCCTCACTCAAATCAAAGTCAACTGCAAGTTATGTCATCATCTTGATGTCATTGTCCTCCTTGAGAACTAAGGACAAACACAACAACAAAAACAACAACAAATACAACTATTCTTTCCCACCACAAAAGGAAGTTTTATACACACACACACACATACATATATATACACATACATACGTACACATATTAGTGAGTTCTTTTATTTTTTTCATGATCTCTTTGAAATACAAACCTAGTAGCAGTATTGCTGGATAAAAGGTTATACACAGTTTTATAACTATTTTGGATTATTCTAAATTACTCTCCAGAATAGCTGAATAAGTTCACAATTTCATAAACCATGCATTTGTGTCATATATATATGCATGTATATATACATATACACACAGACACACATACACACATTATATATATATATATATATTGAGAAATGAGACCTTTATCAAAAACATTGACCATAAAAAATGTTTACAACCTTTCTACTTTCCTTCTAATCTTGGTTGGGTTGGGTTTATGGTTGGGTTTATTTACTAAATAATCTCGTCATAAATACTTTACACCCTTGACATCTAAATCATGAATTCATTTTGACTTTTAAATGATATGAGATATTGGTCTATGTTTATTTTCTGGCATACTGTTTTCCAGTTTTCCCAGCAGCTTTTTTTTTTTTTTTTCAAATAGTAAGTTCTTATCACAAAAGCTGGAGCTTTGAGGTTTATCAAAGAGTAGATTACCATAGTCATTTCCTAGTGGGTCTTGCATACCTTAACCTATTTCATTGATTGAGCACTCTATTTCTTAGCCAGTATCAAATCATTTTGATTCCCTTTGATATGCTTCATCTTTTTCTCTTCCAGATGACTTTTTAAAAATTTTTTCTGGCTTTACATTTTTGTTGCTTTGATTGCTACAGCATTGAATAAACAATTTGATTTAGGAAGGATTGTATTTTTTTCTTAAGTTGACTCAGCTTACTCCTTAGCAATTGATACTTTTCCAGTTGCTTAGACATGACTTTATTTGTGTTAAAAGCACTTTGTAATTGTGTTTATATAGTTCCTGGGTTTGTCTTGGCAGGTAGAATCACAACTATTTTATATTGTGTACAGTTATTTTAAATGGAATTTCTTTTTCTGTCTCTTGATGCTGGACATTTTTTGTTAATTTATAGAGGTGTTGTTAACAACTTTGATAAAGTTGTTACTTATTTCAAGTAGATTTTTTAGTTAATTCTGTAAATATAACATACCTTCTGCGAAGAGGAATAGTTTTGTTTCCTCCTTGCCAAGATAGTTTTCCATTTCTTTTTCTTCTCTTATTGCCAGAACTAATATTTCTAGTACAATACTGAGTAATAGTGGTGATAACGAGCATGCGTGTTTCACCCCTCATCGAATTGGAAATTAGCTAGAAGCTGGAGCTCTAGCTTATCCCCATTACACATAATGCTTATTGATGCTTTTAGATATATACTGCTTATTTTGAGGAAATCACCATTTATTCCTCTTCTCTCTCATTTTAATAGGAATGGATGTTATATTTTGTTAAAAAAACATTTTCAGCATCTATTGAGGGAATCATGATTTCTGTTAGTTTTCTTATCGATATGGTCAATTATGCTCATAAATTTCCTAATGTTGAACCAGTCCTGCATTATGATATAAATTCCACCAGGTCATAATGTATTATCCTCATGATAAATTTCTGTGATCTCTTTGATAGTATTTTATTTATTTATTTTTGCATTAATATTCATTAGGAAACTTGGTCTGTGCTTGTCTTTTTCTGTTTTGTCTCTTCCTGGTTTAGATATTAACAATATAATTGTGTTGTAAAAGGAGTTTGGTGGACTCCTTCTTTGTCTAATTTCCCCAATAGTTTATGTAGTATTGGAATTAATAGTTCTTTTAATGTTTGGTAGAATTCACTTGTGAATGCATCTGACCCTGGAGATTCTTTCTTAGGGAGTTCTTTGAAAGCTTTTTCAATTTATTTCTCTAATGTTGGGTTAAGTATTTTATTCCACTTCTCTTAATATGGACAATTTATATTTTTCATCCATTTCACTTATGTTATCAGATTTACTGGCAAAACAACTCCTAATTATGCCTCCTAATTTGTGATGAATTCACCCTTTTCATTTTTGATACAGGTAATCTGTTTTTCTTCTTTCTTTTTTTTTTAAATCAAATTAACCAAAGGTTCATCTATTTCATTTTGTCCCACCATAAAACTAGCTCTTAGTTTTGTTTATTAGTGCAACTTCCTTGGAATTTTATTAATCTCTCCTCTGATATTCAAAATGCTTTATTTGGTATATAGTTGGGGATTTTTAATTTGTTCTTTTTGTAACTTTTTTAAAAAATTCGCATTCATATTCACAGCTCTCCTTTTTCTCTCTTTTACTGGTGCAAACAATTAATGATATAAATTTTCCTCTAAGTACTGCTTTGACTCCATCCATAAATTTTGGTGTGCTGTCTCATTATTGTCATTCTCTTTGATGAAATTAATTATTTTTCCTACAATTTGTTGTTTGACCCACTCATTATTTATGACTAGATTATTTAGTTTTAAATTATTTTTATTATATTTTTCCATGATCCTTAATTACACATAATTTTATTGCAGCATGTTTTGAAAATCATGCATTTAATATTTCTGCCTTTCTATATTTGATTGTGAGGTTTTATGCCCTATTTCAGGGGTGGGGAATCTGTGGTCTCAAGGTCATATGTGGCTCTCTAGGTCCTCAGGTGTGGCCCTTTTACTAAATCCAAACGTCTTTCTTTTAAGAAGTTTGGATTCAGTCAAAGAGCTGTTCTTGAGGATCTAGGGGGCCGTATGTGACCTCAAGGCAGCACAATCCCCACCCCTGCCCTAGAACATTGTCAATTTTTGTGTACATGCCATTAATTGCTGAGAAAATAGGTATATTCCCTTCTATATATGCTCAATTTTCTCCAGAGGTCTACCATGTCTAACTTTTCTAATATTTTACTCACTTCTTTAACACCTTTCTTGTTCTTTTTGTTGTTAGATTTATCTAGTTCTGAGAGACAAAGGTTGAGGTCCCCTACTAGTACAGTTTTGCTATCTATTTCTATAATTAACCTAACTTTTCTAAGAATTTGAATTTCATCCTACTTTTTGCTTATATGTTTAGTATTAAAATTACTTTACTATCTATGGTCATTTTTAAGAAGATAAGTTGTCTTTCCTTATCTCTTTAAATTAGTTTTTTTGCTTTGTCTGAGATCAGGATTGCTACCTCTGCTTCCTCTTCATGTGTTGTAATTTGCCCTACTCTGCCTCCCTCATCCTGTTCTAGTATAATCTTTATTTTTTTACTCCTTAGTTATTTTTTATATCATCACATCAAAGTCAACTTATACCCATACTTTCCATCTATGTACACTACTTCTAACTGCTTTAATAAAGGTACAGTTCTCAATAGTTATAAGTATCATCTTCCCATAAAGGGATATAAACATTTTAACTTTGTTGAATGAATTGATTTTTTTTTTAATTTCTTGTTTACCTTTTTATGTTTGTTTTGATTCTTGTATTTGAAGATCAGATTATCTGTTCAGTTCTGGTCTTTTCATCAGGAATGATTGAAAGTTCCCCATTTCATAGAATATCCATTTTCCTCCTAAGGTATTATGCTCACTTTTGCTGAGTAGTTGATTCTTGATTAATTCAAAGCTCTTTTGCCTTACATAATGTCATATTCCAAGCCCTCCAATCTTTCAATGTAGAAACTACTAAGTACTATGTGATTCTGACTGTGTCTCCTTGATATCTGAATTGTTTCTTTCTGGCTACTTGCAATATTTTCTTCTTTACCTGATAATTCTGGAATTTGGCTATACATTTCTTGGACTTTTCATTTGGGGATCTCTTTCAGGAGGTAATAAGCAATTTTATTTCAATGACTATTTTGCCCTCTAGTTCTAGGATATCAGGGCAGTTTTCCTTCAAAATTTCTTGAAAGATGCTGTTCAGAAGGAAAGCAGGAATAGGGGGAAAGTATGGACAGTTTCTCAGAAAAAGGACTCTTTTGTGAAATCTATAAAAATATGAATAATTCTCCAGTTCATACAAGGTCAGAGAACATGAATAGACAATTTTTAGATAAAGGAATCAAAACAATTTAGTCATATAAAAGATTGTTTAAATCACTATTGATTAGACAAATGCAAATTAAAACCTCCTTAAGATATCATTTTACTTCTATCAAATTGACTATAATGTTTGAAGGGGAAAATGAAAAATGTTAAATGGAATATGAAAAATCATTGGGACACTATTATTTGTGAGATTGTGAAGTGATATAACCCATTTTGGAAAGCAATCTGTAATTATGCCTAAAGAGTTATTAAAATATCTATACCCTTTGACCCAGTAATTCCACTACTATATCTATTTCCCTATATGATTATAGAAAAATGAAAACAACTTGTGTTCTGAAGTAATTCTAGGAGTTCTCCTTGTGATGGCATAGAACTGGAAATTGTGGGGATAGCTGTCAATAGTGGAATGGCTAAACAAGTTGTGGAATATGACTGTGATGGAATGCTACTGTGCTATCAAAATGATGTACTAAATGACCTTAGATAGACATGGATTGAGTTGCATTAAATAACAAACAGCAAAACAAGCAGAACCAAGAGAATATTACAAACAATAATAACATTGTTTTAAGAATAACACTGAACAATTAAGTAATTCTATTACAAATACATAAATTAATTGCAAAGAATATAGAAAGGAAGATGCTTTCTGCATTTAGAAAATAACTGACAGATGGAAGAATATAGAATTATTGTATATACCTATTCATTTTGTGTCGAATGGTGTCCATCTCTTCAGCATTAGAGGGAAGGGAGACAAAAAAAGAAAATAATACATGACAACTTTATAATAACTTTATAATATATCTAAAAGAAATTGCAAGTTATACATAATATATTTTCAGTTTCATGTGCAATCATCATTTTTTTCATTATATTCTGTTGTGAAATACTTACATTAGTCCATAAACAAAAAATAAATTTTTTTTATTCAAGAAACATAGGAACAAATAGAGTTTTGCTTTTTTAACATGAGTGGTATCTAACTAGAAAAAGAGAAACAATTATTTATAAAGGGAATAAAAATCATAATTTTGGGGATTGCGCTTGTAAATGATTATCAGATGTACACATACATATGCACATATGCACATACATATATGTGTGTATTTGAAGACATAGATGTCCTTATCATCAACGTTCCGAAAGAGGATAAGTTTATAATTCTGGGTGACTTTAATGCTAGAGTACACTCAGACTACCAGAATTGGAAGGGAGTCCTAGGGAGGAATGGAGTTGGAAATAGCAACAGCAGTGGTCATTTACTGCTAAAGACTTGTGCATTACATGATCTTCTAATCACCAACACTGTTTTCCCCTTCCCTAAATGTAATAAAACTTCATGGATGCACATTCACAGCAAACATTGGCATCTAATAGAACATGTGATTGTAAGGAGAAGAAACAGACAATATGTGATGGTGACAAAGGCAATGTGTGGTGCTGAGTGCTGGACTGATTATAGACTTATCCTTTCCAATCCAAATAATTGCATTCATCGAAAGTGCCGACCTAAACGCAAAATGATTACCAAAAGAATTAACGCCAACAAATTAGAACTCTTCTCTGAGCATGAACAGTTTGTTGCCAACTTGAAGGGAAAGTTAAGCCAACACACAGTAGGCAACAGCGAGCAGCTTTCAGAGATTTGGTGTACAACATTTCATTTGCTCATCTGGATCAGAACGCTCACAAACACCAAGACTGGTGTAATGAAAATGATGGGGAAATCCAGAGGCTGCTAAGTGAAAAACGAGAATTCCACAGGATTTATCAGCAGGATAGTTCATCCATTTTTAAAAAGGCAGTATTCAATTCCATCAAAAGTAAAGTACAAGCAAAGCTTAGAGAGATGCAGTATTCCTGGTTCAGTAAGAAGGCAGATGAAATTCAACTTTATACTGATAGTGTGCTTATAGTAAGAAAGCTTTTTATGGACCAACAACCTAAGGTGAATCACAACTATACAGTGCTAATGGAGACACATTGATTAGTGATAAGGACATGATCGTAGAGAATTGGACTCAACACTTCCGTAGTGTTCTCAGCAGACCATGATTAATCAATGCTGAGGTCAATGACTACTTACCTCAGGCTGAAATCAATCCCACCTTAGCTGAGCTTCCAACTAAAGAAGAGATTTTGAGTGCCATTAAGCTCCTTTCCTGTGGCAAAGCACTTAGTGCTGACTCTATTCCAACTGAGATTTACAAGGAAGGGGGTCTATTGTTCATGTAAAAGCTGACTGAAATTTTCCGGGTTATATAAAAAGACGAGGTTATCCCCAGGAGTGAAACGATGCCCCCGCAGTCCATAGTTAAAAAGGTAAAGGGAATAGATTGCCCAGTGACAATCACAGAGGAGTCCTCTCTTTTAACCATTGCTAGCAAGATTCTTGCTAGAGTCGTCCTTAATAGGGTGATCTGTTACCTGGAAGATGGCCATCTACCTGAGAGCCATGTGGCTTTAAAAAGGCCTGAAGAACAGTCAATATGGTGTTTGCTGCCTGATACCTACTGGAGAAATGCCAGGAGCAGAACTGAAGTCTGTACCCAATGTTAATAGATCTGACCAAGTCCTTTGACACTGTTAGTCATGAGGGCTTATGGAAAATTATATCAAAATTTGGTTGTCCAGAGAAGATCATCAGCCTTGTACATCAATTTCATGATGGTATGTTTTCTCAGGTTCTGGATAGTGGATAATGCTCTTGTGCCTTCCCAGTCATTAATGGAGTGAAACAGGGCTGTGTGCTTGCCAACATGGTTTTTAGCATGATGTTTTCAACCATGTTGTCAAATGCTTTCAATAAGAATAAACATGGCATCAAGGTCAACTACTGTACTGATGGTAAATTCTACAATTTGAAAAGGCTACAAGACAAGTATAAAGTGGAGGGAGTGTTGGTGCATGATTTTCTGTTTGCAGATGATTGTGCACTCAAAGCAGCCTCTGAAGCTGAAATGCAACAAAGTATGGATCAATTCTCTGCTGCCTGTACTAATTTTGGCCAAGTAAATACAGACACTCCACTTCCACACAATTCATATGGGGAACCACTGATTACAACAAATGAAGAAGTTTTGAATGCTGTGGATAAGTTCACTTTCTGTGGTAAAGTAATTTGTAGACAGTACACATTGACAATGAAGTTGACATGCGCATATTGCCAGAGCTAGCTCAGTATTTGGGAGACTCTGAACAAAAGTTTGGGAGAGATGAGGTATTAGACTGACTTCCAAACTGAAGGTCTACAGAGCTGTTATGCTGACCTCTTTGTTTTTTTTTAATTATTTTATTTGCTTTCAGTGTTCTACAATCACTTCCATATATCTTAGATTTTTTTCTCCTCCTTCCCCCTCCTTCCTTCTACCTCTCCACTCCCTCTCTGAGATGGCACAAAATTTTACATAGGTTCTAAATATACATTCCTATTAAATATATTTTTATGTTAGGCATCTTGCATAGGATAATTAAAATGATAGGGAGAAATCACAAAACAAAACAAAACGTAACATAAAAGAAAATGGTCTGCTTCACTCTGTGATTGTATTCCATAGTTCTTTGTCTGGATGTGGAAGGCATTTTGCATTAAGAGACCACTGGGAATTACTTAAGTCCTTGCACTGAAATGAAGTACTAAGTCTACCAGAAAAATTCCTCACACAGTGTGGTTGTTGCTGTGTACAAAGTTCTCCAGGTACTTCTCCTTTCACTCAGCATCAGTTCATATATGTTTTTCCAGATCCCTCTGAAGTCTTTCTGTTCATCATTTCTAAGAGCACAACAGTATTCCACTACATTCAAACACTGAAATGTATTTAGTCATTCCCAATTGATAGGCTTCCCCTTTATTTCCAGTTTTTGGTCAATAGAAAGTGATATATAACAAATAAATATTGCTATAAATATTTTTGTAAATGTGGGATCCTATCCCATTTTTATGATCTCTTGGGGATGAAGTACTAAAAGCAATATTGCTGGGTCAAATAGTATGGAGCCCTTTGGGCATAGTTCCAAATTGTTCTCCAGAATGGTTGGATCAGCTCACACTTCCACCAACAATGAATTAGTGTGTTCCAACTCTCCCACATCTTCTCCAACATGTATCATCTTCTTGTTTTGTCATGTTAGCCAATTTGATAGGTGTGATATCTCAGAGTTGTTTTGATTTACATCTCTGCAATCAATAGTGATTTAGAGCATTTTTTCATACGACTTTAGGTAGTTTTAATTTCTTCCTCTGAAAACTGCCTGTTCATATCCTTCGACCATTTATCAATTGGAGAATGACTTGTATTCTTGTACATTTGAATCAGTTCTCTATATATTTTAGAAATGAGGCCTTTATCACAGACACTAGCTGCAAAGATTCTTTCCCAGTTTTCTGCTTCCGTCCTAATCTTTGTTGCATTGGGTTTGTTTGTGCAAAACCTTTTCAATTTAAAGTAATTGCAATTATATATTTTGCACTTCATAATGTTTTCTCTCACTTGTTTAGTCAAAAATTTTTGCATTCTCCATAAATTTAATAAATACACTATTCCTTGCTCAACTTGTTTGTTTATAGTATCAATCTTTATACCTAGATCATGTCCCCATTTGAACTTTATCTTTGTGTAAAGTTTCAGTCATTGACTAGTTTGTGCCACACTGTTATGCAATTTTCCCAGCAATTTTTGTCAAATAGTGAGTTCTTATCCCAGAAGTTGAGAACCTTGGGCTTATTAAATACTACATTGATATATTCATTGACTACTGTGTCATGAGTACCTAACCTTTTCCACTTGTCTACCCCTCTATTTCTTAACCATTAACAAGTGGTTTTGATAATTGCTGCTTTATAATACAATTTGACATATGGTACCACTAGTCCACATTTCCTAGCATTTCTTGTCTTAGTTCCCTCGATATTCTGGAGATTTTATTCTTCTAGATGAATTTTGACACTTTTTTTCTAGCTGTAAAAAATAATTATTTGATAGTTTGATTGGCATGACACTGAATAAGTAAATTAATTTAGGCAGAATTGTCATTTTTATTATATTTGCTCATCATGAGCAACTGATGTTTTTCCACTTACATAGATCTGGCTTTATTTGTGAAAAAAGTGCTTTGCAATTGTCTTCATATAGTCCCTGGATTTGTTTTGGCAGGTAGGCTCCCAAATATTTTACAGTGTCTAACCTAGTTTTAAATGGAATTTCTCTTTATATCTGTTGCTGTTGGGCTTTGGTGGTAATATATAGAAATACAAAAGATTTGTGTGGGTTTTTGTTGTTACCTGAAACTTTGCGGAAGTTACTTATTACTTCAAATAGTTTTTAACTTAATTCGTTGGGATTCTCTAAGTACACCATCATATCATCTGTAAAGTGTGATAACTTAGTTTCTTCTTTGCCTATTCTAATTTTTCAATTTCTTTTCCCTCTCTTATTGCTCCAACTAATATTTCTAGTACCATATTGAACAATAGCGGTGATATTGGACATCCTTGAGTCACCCCTGATTTTATTTGAAATGTATCTGGATAATACCCATTGCATATATTGCTTTCTCAAGGTTTTTGGTAGATATTGCTTATTATTTTAAGGAATGTTCCATTTATTCCTACACTCACCAGTGTTTTCAATAGGAATGGGTGTTGTATTTTGTCAAAAGCTTTTTCTGCATCTATCGAGATAATCATGTGGTTTCTGTTAGTTTATTGCTGATATTATCAATAATGCTAATAGCTTTCCTAATATTGAATCAGCCCTCCATTCCTGGTATGAATGCTACCTAATCATACATAATGTATTGTTCTCATGATCAGTTGATATTTATTTTTACTAATTTCTTATTTAAAGTTTTGCGTCTATATTCACTGAAGAAATTGGTCTATAATTTTATTTCTCTGTTATGGTTCTTCCTGTTTTAGATATCAAAACGATATTTGAATCATAAAAAGAATTTGGGAGGACTCCTTCCACAATTTTCCCAAATGGTCTATATAGTACTGGAATTAACTTAAATGATTGAAAGAATGCACTTGTAAATCCATCAGACCCTGGAGATTTTTTTCCTGGGCATCTTTTTGATGGCTTATTCAATTTATTTTTCTGAGCTGGGGTTATGAAAGTACTCAAATTCTTCTTCTGCTAATCTGGGCAATTTATATTTTTAAAAATAATAATCCATTTCATTTATATAGGCATATAGTTAGGCAAAGTAATTTCTAATTATTGTTTTAATTTCCCCATCATTGGAGGTGATTTCATTGCTTTCATTTTTGATATTGGTAATCGTTTTTCTTCTTTTTTTCAATCAAATTGACCAAATGTTTATCTATTTTATTGTTTTTTTCATAAACCAAACTCTTAGTTTCATTTATTATTTCAGCAGTTTTCCTAATTTCAGTGTTATTAATCTCTTTCTTTTCAGTATTTCTAACTCAGTGTTTGCTTGGGGATTTTCAAATTATTCTTTTTCTAGTTTTTTTTCAGCTGTGTGCCCAATTCCTTTCTCTGTTTTATTCATGTAGGCATTCAAAGACACAAAACTTTCCCTAAGAACTGCTTTTGCATAAGATTTGGTATGTTGTCTCATTATTTTTATTTTCCTGAATGAAGTTGTTGATTGTTTATTTGATTTATTGATTTATTCTTTAGGGTTAGGTTATTTATTTTCCAATGAATTTTTGGTCTATCTTTTCATGGTATTTTATTACATATAATTTTTTTTGGCATTGTGAACTGAGAAGGATGCATTGACTATCTATGCCTTTCTACACCTGATTGCGTAGTTTTATGCCCTAGTACATGGTCAATTTCTGTATATATGCCATGTACTGCTGAGAAAAAGTGATATTCCTTTCTCTCCCCATTCAATTTTCTGCAGAGGTCTAGCATATATAAATTATACATTATTGACCTCCTTAACTTCTTTCTTGTTTATTTTGAGATTACCTTTATCGAGTTCAGATAGGGCAAAGTTGAGGTCCCCCACTTGTAGAGTTTTGCAGTCAATTTCTTCTTGTAACCGTTTATCTTCTCCTAAGAATTTGGATGCTATACCACTTGGAGCATATATCTTTAGCAATGATATTGCTTCACTGTCTATGGTGCCTTTTAGCAGGATATGGTTTCCTTCCTTATCTCTTTTGATTAGATCTATTTCTGCTTTTGCTTTGTCTGAGACTAGAATTGATACCCCTGATTTTTTTTTTAAGTTAGCTGATACACAATATATTCTGCTCCAACCCTTTACTTTTACCTTGTGTGTATCCCCCTCCCCGTTTCAAATATGTTTCTTGTTGTTGGATTATGGTTTTTAATTCATTCTACTATCCATCTCCATTTCATGGGAGAGTTCATCCCATTCACATTCACAGTTACGATTACCATATGTGTCTTCCCCTCCATCCTCTTTTTCCCCATTTGTACCTTTAGTTCTTCCTTAACCTTCCAAAAAGTTTTAATTTTTGACCACCACTTCCCACAATATTCCCTTCCTTTTTTCAGCCTCCCCCTTTGACTCCCCTTTACCCTTATTACTTCTTCCTTTCCCTTTAGACTTCCCTTGGTTTTCTTTGCCCCTCCCCTCCTACTGCCTATAGAGCTAGTTAGATTTATATATCTAATTAAATTTGTTGTTCCCTCCTTGAACCAAATTAGATGAGAGTAATATCAAACAATGCTCATCTCCCTCTCCTCTGTCCCTCTGCTCCAATATAATTTTGTACCTCTTCCTGTGATATAATTTACCATTTTCTGCCTCCTCCTTTCCATATCTCCTGTTACAATCACTTCACACCCTTCAATTATATTTTTATCATCATTTCATTGATTTTATGCCCACTCCATCTATCTATGTGTATCCCTCTTATATATTGTGATAAATATGAAATTCTGAAGTTTAACAAGTACTATCTACCCTTATAGGGATGTAAACAGTATGCCCATATTGAATACGAAGTTTTTTGCTTTTTCACTGTTTACCTTTTTTATGCCTGTCTTGAGACTTGTCTTTGGAGATGAAATTTTCTATTGACTTCTGGCCTTTTTATTGGGAAGGCCAGAAATTCCTTACTTCACTGAATGCCCATCTCCTTGCCTGAAATATTATGCACAACTTTGCTGGCTAATTGATCCTTGGTTGTAGTCCCAGCTCCTTTGCCTTATGGAATATCAGATTCCAATTCCTTCTGTCTTATAATGTAGAAGCTGCAAGGTCCTGGGTGATCCTAACTGTAGCTCCTCAATATTTGAATGGATTTTTTCTGACTGCCAGGAATATTTTTTCCTTCACTTGATAGTTCTGGAATTTGGCAACAATGTTTCTTGGTGTTTTTAGTTTGGGATCCCTTTTGGGAAGTGAACGGTGTATTCTTTGGATGACTACTTCACCCTTTGCATCAATGTCCTTGATGATTTCTTGGAAGATATTTCCAGGCTCTATTTTTCATCATGGTTTTCTCATAGTCCAGTAATTCTTAGATTTTATCTCTTGGATCTATTTTCCACGTGAGTTGTTTTTCCAATTAGGTATTTTACATTTTCTTCTATCCTTTCATTCTTTAGATTCTGTTTGACTGATTCTTGATATCTCACAGAGTCATTAGCTTCTACTTACCCAATTCTAGTTTTTACCAAATTGTTTTCTTCAGTTAACTTTTGCATCTCCTTTTCCATCTGTCCAATTATTCCTTTTAAGGAGTTATTTTCTCCAGTTAGTTTTTGTACTTCCTTTATTTTCTCCAGTTAGTTTTTGTACTTTCTTTTCCATTTGTCAGATTTTTCCAGTTAGATTTTGTGCTTTCTTTTCCTGTGGTAGAGGATTCCAAGCTCATAGTGCTCTGATCAGCCACAGCCATACAAAATGAAACATCGTTTTGGCATAGTGATGTCATTTTGATCCTCTTCAAGAATGAAGGACAACAACCACCCAACCATATGCATATGCTTATATGTATACTTATACTTATTTACATATGTATACATATTTGCATTTGTGCATATTTATGTATTTGTGTGTATATATCTATATATCTTTAAATTTAGTATTCATTATTACCATTTTCTCAATCATTTTCTTAAGTCTGAAATAAATCAAGTCCTCATTTTCAGCATTTGATAATTTCTGAGATGTAAATGCTTATATAGAAATTCTAGCAATTTGCTCTTTTAAGCCAGTAGGAGAAGACTCTAGCATACACTCATTGCTATTCAATATAGTGCTAGAAATATGATGAATAAGCACACGTAGAGAGAAAACAAAATTATCACTTTTTATAGATGACATGTTTAGCTTTTTTTTTTGAGAATCCTAGAAAATGGATGGAGAAAAAAAATAAAACAATTAAAAACTTCAAAAAACTTATGAGATGTAAAAGAAACCTACATAAAACATCAGCATTTCTACACATATTCAACAAAATTTAGGAAGATAGTAATAATAAAGCAATTCCTTTTAAAATAACTATAGATCACATAATGTACAGGAGTGTCTGTTTTCCAAGACACACAGGAGATATAGAAATTCAACTACAAAATATTTCATACAAGTAAAGACTAATCAAAATAATTGGAGAAAAATAATTGTGGATAGTCTAAACCATACTAATAAAAACAAAAATAAATTAATTGTATAATACATTATGTGTGGTAAATATGTTATGCAATTAAGAGAAGCAACACATTGGTATGCATGCAGGGGCAATCACTGTAAAAATTGTCTGAAATGTATCCTTTTTCTATGATATGTAAGGAACTGATTCAAATTTATAACTATTACCCAGGTGATAAATGATATAAGGATATGAATAAGCAGTTTTCAGAAGAAGAAACCAAAGTTCTAAATAACTATATTAAAAAAATCTCTAAATCACTAAAATTTTGAGAAATGTAAGCTCAAAAACTCTAACATATAATCTCACATCTATGTCAAGTAAGACTGACTTAGTTGACAATAAAAAAACAAGAATATGACACATTATGAACTTGTGAGAATACATGTACATCAATGTATTCCTATTGGAACCATGATCTGTTAAAAAAATAACAAAACAACATTCTAGAAAGCATTTTAGAAGTATAACCACAAAGCTGTTAAATTGGAGGGAGTGGAGAAGGGAATCTTTTCTACACTGATACTAACCTGATGGCTTTATGTACAAACAATCTTATAATAGATTATTTTTGTGCTTGTTGGGAAAGATTTGAAATTTAAGAGAGAGGCCATCCTTTGCAGAGTGACTATAAAATTCTGGTATATGAATGTGTCCAAATGATATTGCACTATAAGAAATGATAAAGGGGTTATTTTTAGGTAAACTTTTGAAGACTTATTAATCAATTCAAAATGAAGTGAGTAGAATCAGGAAAACAATTTAAATATTAATAATGATATTGTAATAAATATAAATCTCAAAGACTGAAGAACTCTAACACAATCACCAATCTGCACTTCCAAAAGAATGATGATGAAGCACGCTGCCTGCCTCCATATAGAGAAGTTATGGACTACGTGTGCATATAGCTTCAAAAACAAACAAACAAACATCATCAATTTGGGAATGCGTTTTTTCCTTGATTATGAGTGTTCACAATTAGAGGAAAATAAACGTTATCGCCCAAGATGGTGTCATTGACTCTTAATACCCAACCTTTTACTGAGCAAGAAATGAAAATCAAAAATTAGCATGACAATCTATGAAGCAAAGTCACACTTTCCCACAGTAAAGAGTGAATTTTAACTTGTGCTCTCTAATACCAGTTATTGTTACTTAATAATACTTATCTAAATAATCAGATAATAGAGAGTATACAGAGTATGAATATCTAGGACATATAGAGGGGCAATCAGGTGGGTGCAGAATTGAAAACGAAGAGGAAAGGGTGCTGGTATGCTATCAAAAATTACTAAACACTTTTATTGACTCCAAACTTGCCACATAACAGAAATCCATATATCCCATAGAAATATTTTCTTAGCCTTGAAGTATAGGAGTAAGACTTGGAACATGACTACTTCTCAAGAAATATCTATCAGCATTACAGAGAGGGCAACAGGAAAGTTTGCGATGGTCACAACATGAAATGTAGAACTTGGAAAAAGAGCAAAAGTAAGGGATGTCATCAAAGAATTATATGACAGAAAAAAGGCTAATTATATGGCAGGAGTAGCATAATGACATGTATATTCTACAAAGCACTCCACTGACAGCTTTTCAGCATCAGGGGAATATGATATTCTATGACCAGATATGGTAAATTTTGAGAAATACATGGATAAGAGAATTTTTGAAGGGCATAGCTAAATGGATTAGATGACAGATTCATTTGACTATTTGCACATTGCTACCAATCTGGATTGGATACAAGCATGGACACTCAGGCACACTAGAAGCAGTCTAGCTGGCTGATGGAGACACACATCACCAAAAAGGTAGCCATGTGTGATGATTTTTCATGATATTTTTGATAAATTTTCATGATTGGGCGTGGAACCAAGATGGTGGAGTAGAAAGATGCATATACACTAGTGCTTCCCCCACAGCACACAAAATACTTCTAAAAAATGACTCTCAACAAATTCTAGAGCAGCAGAAGCCATAGAATGACATAGTGAAAGAGATTTCCAGCCAAAGGTAACCTGGAAGGCAAACAGGAAAGGTCTATCACATAGTATGCAAAGCAGAGCCCAGCCTTGGCTGTGCAGAACCTACACTGGGAAAAACACGACCAGGACAGGTCTCAAGGGCAGAATCCCCAGCAGGGAGGGTCCCAGATCCCTCAACCCACAACTGACAAAGAAAGCTTCAAAGGTCAGTGTGGCAGGGCTTTTCCAGCTGGGAATGGGGTTTGCCCAGCACTGGCCCCAGGTGGTGGCAGAGGTGGTGGAAGCAGCAGCAGCAGCAGGCAGCATGAAGCTATGGTGGCTATGGAAGCAGCCTGGATCCATTGTCCAAACGGCTAAGCTTAGAGCCTCTGGGGGAATTGAATAGGGGATCTGAACCTCAGCCCTTAGTGATGCCCCCACTCCCACCCAAAGCCCCTGGAGGAATTGAGCAGCTGATCTGAATGTCATCCCTGAGCAGGGTCCTGGAAGGAGGAAGAGCATTAGTACCCTCTCCTTGACAAAGGATTCAGAAGTCAAGTAACTGGTTGGGAAAATGCCCCAAAAGGGAAAAACAATAAGACCACAGAAGGTTACTTTCTTGGTGAACAGGTATGACCTTCCATCCTTAGATGAAGAACAATATATACTGTCACAGGAAGTCAAGGTTCCTGAGTCCAGTACCTCCAAAATGAATATGAAATGGGCTCAGGCCATATAAAAGCTTGAAAAGTGAGTCAGCAGTTTGCCAAAGGAGGACCAAAAAAATGTTGAGGAAAGTAACAACTTTAAAAATAGACTAACTCAACTGGAAAAAGAGGTTCAAAAAGCTAATGAGGAGAAGAACGCTTTAGAAAGGAGAATTAGTCAAATGGAAAAGGAAGTCCAAAAGTTCACCGAAGAAAATAGTTCTTTAAAAATGAGAGGGAAGGTAATGACTCTATGATAAACCAAAAAGTTACAAAATAAAACCAAAAGTTTGAAAAAATAGAAGATAAAGTGAAGCATCTCATTGGAAAAACAACTGACCCAGAAAATAGATCCAGGAGAGACAATTTAAAAATTATGGGGCTACTTGAAAGTCATGATAAAAAAAGGAATCTAGACATTATCTTTCATGAAATTATTAAAAAAAAAAAAACTACCCTGATATTCTTGAACTAGAGGGCAAAATAAATATTGAAAGAATCCACCAATCGCTTCCTGAAAAAGACCTGAAAAGAGAAACTCCTAGGAAGATTGTGGCCAAATTCCAGAATTCCCAGGTCAAGGAGAATATATTGTATTGCAGGCAGCTAGAAAGAAACAATAGTAACTTCTACTTTAAGGGATCAAAGGGCTGGGAATAGGATATTCCAGAAGTCAAAGGAACTGGAATTAAAACCAAGAATCACCCCCTAGCAAAGCTGAGTATAATACTTCAAGGGAAAAAAATAATTATTCAATGACATAGAAAACTTTCAAGCATTTATGATGAAAAGACCAGAAGTGAATAGAAAATTTGACTTTAAATACAAGAATCAAGAGAAGCATGAAAAGGTAAACAGGAAAGAGAAATCATAAAGGACTTTCTAAGCCTGAACTATTTACATTCCTACATGGAAAGATAATATTTGTAACTCTTGAGACTTTTCTCAGCATTTGGGTAGATGGAGGGATTATAAACACACACACACACACACACACACACACAAACACACACACATGCACACACAGAGTACAGGTTGAGTTGAATCATAAGAGATGATATCCCTAAAAAATTAAATTAAATTAAGGGATGAGAGAGAAAAATATTGGGAGGAGAAAGGAAGAAATGGAATGGGACAGACTATTGCTAATAAAAGAGATAAGAAAAATCTTTTTCAATGGAAAAGATAAGGGAGGAGGTGAGAGGGGGAAAATGAAGCTTACTTTCTTCACATATGGCTTAAGGTGGGAGTAACATGCTCACTAAATTTGATACGAAAATCTGTCTTACACTACAGGGAATTAGGGGAGAAGAGGCAAGTGGGGTAAGGGGGATGATAGAAGGGAGGGAAAATGGGAGAAGGGAGTAACTAGAAGTAAACACTTTTGGGAAGGGACGAGGTTGAATGAGAGAATAGAATTAAAGGGGGGGGACAGGGTAATATGAAGGGCAATACAATTTGTCTTACACAACATGACTATTATGGAAGCCTTTCGCAAAATGACACATATATAGTCTGTATCGAATTGCTTGCCTTCTTAGTGGGGATGGACGGGGAGGGAAGCAGATAAGTTGGAATTCAAGGTACTAGGAATGAATGTTGAGAATTGTTATTACATATAACTGGGAAATAACAAATACAGGTAATGGGGTATACAAATTTATCTTGCCCTACAAGAAAAGAGAGAAGATGGGGATAATGGAAGGGAGAGGTGTGATATAAGGGAGGTCACATTGAGGGAAGTGCTAATCTGAATGCATAGTGTAATGGGGTGTGGGAGGGGAGAGATGGGGAGAAAAATTGGAACTCAAAATTTTGTGGAAATGAATGTCAAAATCTGAAATAAATAAAACTAAAAAAAAATTAAAAAGTAAAAAAAAAATAAATTTTCATGATTCCTCCTTCCCTCTCCACCCCGCAGTAGATATTTCAAGGAATTCTGGAATACCGTACACTAAATTACGTAAGGAAATCCCAAATTACAAGCATGATAGTATTGATCTGTATGCTGCTAATTTATGTTGCCTATCAATGTCTCAAAATGGGACATGTTCATAAGCAAGTACAAATGCTTTAAAAAGAAGATTTTATTATTGATGTTCAGTCATTTCAACTATGTCTGACTCTTTGTGACCCTGTTTGGGGTTTTGTTGGCAAGAATATTGGAGTGACTTTCCATTTTCTTCTCTAGCTCATTGCACAGATGAGGAAACTGAGGTAAACAGGTTAAGTGACTTGCCCAAGGTCACACAGATAGCAAGTGTCTAAGGCAAGATTTGAACATAGGTTTGCCTGTCTTCAGGCCCAGCACTTTATATGTTGAGCCATCTAACTGTTGGTACAAAATTATTAAAAATAAGGATGTTTGGAATGTTCATGTCTTTCATTTGTTGTTTCCACATTTTCTGCTAAGTGATAGCAAATGCTCTGATTTATGAAGTTTTCTTTAAGAAATAGAAAATAGTCGCCTGAAGAATATGTCAGGAGACCCATGAAAGGGCTTGATAAAGGCAGGGCAATAATTTTAATTTATTTGTGATTGCAAGTGAACCTCTCAATGGAACATATTGGAATCCATTTTTGAAGCTAGTGTTTCAGGCTCACCTGTGTACAATATTCTATGCACAGTCCAATTTTGAGAATGTGAAAATCACAATAATCCCTTTACATTCTTAAATATCACATCTTTTATTTTTGCAAACCCCAAATGTTTTAGTAATAAAAAAAGAAATGTCGCAGATTTCAAGCATGTCTTATTGGAACAAAGACTAGTTTTGATATTAAAGAAATTAATGTTGAATTTTGGTTTGGCCATTTACTATGTTAACCTAGAACAAGACATTTGACCTCTATTGTACTCAATTTCCTTCTCTAATTGTAAATTCTAAATGAATCCTCAGTTCCCTTCCTGCACTTAATCTATAATTTCTCTAGCCATTTGTAGAAATCTCAGAATTCTATGCTTTCCAAGGATTAGATTTTCCCTTTATTGAGCTTAAGATGTTGTTACTTAGGGAGTTAGCTGGTAAAGAAAGAGCCTTCTTTAAATCCTGTAACAAAATGCTGTTGACATAAGCAGGTCTAATGCCCTCTCTTAGTAAATATAGAGTTTGCTAGCTTGGTAAAAGCACCTTTCTTCCTCACAGGTGAGGCTTTGAAGGATATTTAGAAAGCAAGATAGGAAAGAAATCTTTTTCCTTAAGAGCATATATTGCTATTTTCTCAGCTCCTTGGGTGTGAGAGAGAATTAGGGAATGAATGTAGCTCTCCTAAGGCACTCTTGGAATGAGATGTACCCCAGTCAGGATTGTTTTTAAATATTAGTTTAAGAAGGTACAAGAGAAACCTTGCTAAAGCTCTGACTGTCATCTTAATTATTTGCTATATAAACTGTCAACAAGCTATGCTTAGACCAAAGTTGGGGATTAAAAAGAAAGTAAGAAATATGTAGTAGGGTTAATCCTCATTTACTGCAAATATGCTAACTTGTCTTTGGTGATAATACAACTAATTCCATAAAAGAAATTATATGTCACTTATAAATGAAGGAGATATAAAGAAAATGAAATGAACATTTTTTTACTCAATGCATTTTTTTCACAGAAATGAATCTCCAAAGCTGAGAAAATTAGTTGAGTTAATTGAGCTTGAACCTGTCCTTTTAAATAGTAGAGTATTTCCATAGCCTACCAAAAAATGAGTCATTTAAGAAGATTATTGCTTGCATGAGAAGCATTATATTTTTCAAAAGCACACATACAACATGCTGTAATATTTGACCATTTTCTAGCATGAACTTCATTATAAACAACTTAATCTAGCTAAACATATTGGCACTAGTAAGATTTCTATCAGTGTTCCTTGTACTCAATTAGATAATTTCATTTGGCAGCAACAATTTTATTAAGAAAAAATAGTATATTAAATAGTTTCCAAGAAGTAACTCATATTATGTATACAGTAGCAATTTTATGAAAAATGACCTGCCAAGTGATACAAATTGTATATATTGTAAAAGCTAAGCAAATCATGAGCTTTTATTTATTTATTTTTGGTCAGTATTCAAGATTTATTTGCAATGCAGAAGAGGAGGAAGAGATAGCTTGCTACTTAAACCTTAGAATCAAACAAACAACTAGCCTCAGGGCATAGTCATCTAATTGTTATACAGACCCTCTAAGAACGTTTAAAATGTATTAATGTGCTAAGTGGAAAGAGAATTTAGATGTGGATTCAGAGTCCCAGTGTGAGAATTGAATTTGATTGTTTTCTCTTCTTGTGAAGTTTGATAAAGTCCCTGAATTTCTTTGAGATCATGTCTAGATTTCTTGGGGAAAGTTATAAAGGAAAAGAATCAAAAGAAGGGATATGAACAACAGGGAACTAAGGAGACATAAGCAATGAATGGGATTTGAAGAGATCTGAACCTGAAAAGAAGGCAAGAGATTGAATGTGGGGAAAAAAACATGGAGAAATTTGGAATCATTGGAAGGGAAAATTGAATGATATAAATTTCCCTGTCAAGATTCTGTTTGTGAATTGTATGAGAAAATGTTGAATGAGAAGATCAGGAGTAAGATGAAGGATGATCACAAAAAAATCAATAATCTGTTATTGTTATTGTATTGATGCTTTTTTTTTAAAATTTGGAGTTCCAAATACTCTTCCATTCACCTTTCTCTCACTCATTGAGAAGGCAAGCATTAGCTCAATAATGTAAAATTACACAAAACATTTCCGTATTAACCATGTTAGAAAGAGAAAAGCAAGAAATATGAAATGAAAAGAAATATTTCAATCTTCATTCAAAGTTCATTAATTCTCTCTTTTTGGAGGTGGGTAGCATTTTTCATCATGAGTACATTGGAATTGTCTTGGATCACTGTCTTGATCAGTGTAGCTAAGCTTATCAAAATTGATCATCTTTACACTCTTACTTTTACTGTGTTCAAGTCTCTTACTTTTACTGTGTTCAAGGCTCTTACTTTTACTGTGTTCAAGGCTCTTTTACTGTGTTCAAGGCTCTTTAGTTCTGCTGAATTCACCTTGCATCATTTCTTTTAAGCCTTCCTATTTTTTTTCTGAAATCATTCTGCTCATCATTTGTAATACCACAGTAGTATTCCATCAAGATCTTATAACACAACTAGTTCAACCACTCCCCAATTGATGGACACCCTCTCATCTTCGAATTCTTTGACAACACACAAAGAGCTGTTATAAATATTTTTGTGCATATAGATATTTTCCTGTTTTTCTTGATATCTTTGGTATACAGATTTAGCAGTGGTATTGTGGGGTTAAAGGGTATGCACAGTTTTACAACCTTTTGCTCATAGTTCTGAATTGTTTTCCAGAATGGTTAGATCAGTTCATATCTCCACTAGCAGGGCATTATTTCCCTTATATTCCACATTCCCTCTAGTATTTCTCTTTTTCCTTTTCTGTCATGTTAGACAATCTGATAGATGTCAGGTGGTACTTCAGAGTAGTTTTATTTTGTATTCTCTAATTAATACTGACATCTACCATTTTTCATGACTAGAGAGAGATTTGATTTCCTATTCTGAGAACTGCCTGTTTACATCCTTTGACTATTTATCATTTAGCAAATGGTTTGCGTTTTCAAAAGTTTGTCTCTTGAGGCAAGGAGTAGAGTGGAGTTCAACACAGGCATGGAGGGGAGCACAACACAGCACAAGGGCAGAATGGAGTGCAGTTTGGCATGAGTTGTGCTGCAGTAAGGACAGGACTGGTGCAGGCTTCAAGGCGCCATGCCACCTGTAGCAGCTGCGGGTCCCAGATTTCTCAATTCACAAATGTCAACGACAACTTCACAGATCAGTGAGAAAACTCTTTCAGCTGAATGAGAAGGAAATGCAGTGGTCTAGACCTTGCCCCAGGCAGCAGCAACTTCCATTGTTTGATCCCTGACCTAAAGCCCCTGGAGGAATTGAGCAGTTGATCAGGATCCAGGCCCTGAGTGGGGCCCCTGGGGTGAGGAGGAGTGCTGATTGGTTTGGTGGAGCTGGTGGAGACTCTGTAGAGGGAATCCTGCTCACACTCACAGATCAAATCTCAGGCCAGGAGAGGAATAAATTTCTCTCCCTTTGTTGTGTGACCTTAGAGGAACTGAGAACATACAGGTACCTGGACTATACTCTCCTCTTGACAAAGAACTCAAAAGTCAAGTAGCTGACTGTGACAATGCCAGAAAAAGGGAAAAAGAAGAAGAAAATACAAGGTCACTTTCTTGGTAAGAAAGTATTTTCTTCCATCTTTCAGATGAGGAAGAACAATTTAGATCTTCAGAGGAGGACCAAGAAATCGAGGCTTCTGCATGCCAAAAATCCAAAATAAATGTGCAATTGTCTCAGACCATGGAAAAGCTCAAAGGGGATTTTGAAAATCAAGTAAGATAGGGGGAGAAAAATTTGGGAAGAAAAATGAGAGTGATGCAAGAAAATCATGAAAAGCAAGTCAACAGCTTGCTAAAGGATACCCAAAACATGCTGAAGAAATGACCACCTTTAAAAATAGACTAACTCAAATGGCAAAGAGGCCCAAAAAAGCCAATGAGAAGAATGTTTTAAAGAGCAGAATTAGCCAAATGGAAAAGGAAGTTCAAAAACTCATTGAAGAAAATGATTCTTTAAGAATTACAATGGAGCATATGGAAGTTAATGACTTTATGAGAAATCAAGAAATTGTAAAACAAAACCAAAAGAATGAAAAGAATGAAGAGAATGTGAAATATCTCATTTGAAAAACAACTGACCTAGAAAATATATCCAGGAGAGACAATTTAAAAATTATCTGACTACCTGAAAACCATGATAAAAATAAAAACCTAGACATCATCTTTCATGAAATCATCAAGGAAAACTGCCCTTTCTGGAACCAGAGGGTAAAATAAATATTGAAAAAAATCACCAATCACTTCCTGAAAGAGATCTGAAAGTAAAAACTCCTAAGAATATTGTAGACAAATTCCAGAGTTCCCAGGTCAAGGAGAAAATATTGAAAGCCACCACTAGGAAACAATTCAAGTATTGTGAAATACAATCAGGATAACACAGGATCTGGCAGCTTCTACATTAAGGGATCAAAAGGTTTGGAATATGATATTCCAGTAGTCAAAGGAAGTGGGAATAAAGCCAAGAATCACCTACCCAGCAAAACTGAGTATAAAAATTCAAGGGATAAAATAGTCACTCAATGAAATAGAGGACTTTCAAGTATTTTTGTTGAAAATACCAGAGCTAAATTGAAAATTTGACTTTCAAACACAAGAATCAAGAGAAGCATGAAAAGGTAAACAGGAAAGAGAAATAATTAGGGACTTACTAAAGGTGAATTGTTTACATTCCTGCATGGAAAGATAATATTTCTAACTCTTGAAACTTTTCTCAGTATTTGGGTAGTTGGAGGGACTATACACACATACATAGAGAGAGGGCACAGTGAGAGTTGAATAGGAAAGGATGAGAAAGGGAGTAATGGAACAGGGCAAGACGTCTCTCATAAAAAAGGCAAGAAAACACTTTTTTCAATGGAATGGAAAAAGGGAAGGTGAGAGGGAAAAAGTGAAGCTTACTCTTATCACATTTAACTTAAGGAGGGAATAACATTCACCCTTAATTTGGTATTAAAATCTATCTTACCATACAGGAAATGAGGGGAGGAAGAGTTAAGTGGGGTGTGGTGGGGATGATAGAAGGGAAGGCAAATGAGAGGATGGGAGTAATTAGAAGTAAACACTTTTGGGCAGGGATAAGGTCAAAAGAGAGAATAGAATAAATGGGGCGTCAGGATAGGATGGAGGAAAATATAGGTCCTCTTTCACAACATGACTATTATAGAAGTCTTTAGCAAAACTACACATATATAACCTGTATTGAATTGCTTGCCTTCTAAGGAAGGGAGAGAAGTTAGACCTCAAACTTTTAGAAACGAATGTTGAGAATTGTTTTGCATGTGACTGGGAAACAAAAAATAGAGGTAATGGGGTATTGAAATCTAACTTGCCCTACAAGAAAAGAGAGGACATGAGGATAAAGGAAGGGAGGGTTGTGATAGAAGGGAGGGCATATTGCCAGGAAGGGGTAATCAGAATGCATGGTGTTTTGTGGCAGTAGGAGGGGAGACATGGGGAGAAAGTTTGAAACTCAGAATTTTGTGGAAGTGAATGTGAAAACTAAAAATAAATAAATAAATTGAGGAGAAAAAATTTGTCCCAATTCCCTATATATTTAAATAATTAGATTTTTATCAGAAATGCTTACTTGTTTACTCGAATTTTTTCAGGTCTCTTCCTCCTATTTTATTTTGTGTGGCATGAATGAAGGATTTATTAAGTTCTTACTGTGTTCTAGGCACTGTGCTGAGCATTTTATAAATGTCTCATCTGACAGTAACAACCCTGGGAGGTAGCTACTCTTATTAGTAAATTTTTTTTTAAATTTTTTTTTTATTTGAGGAAACTGAGACAAGAAGAGTTTGTAACTTTCCCAGAGTCATGTAGCAAATAAGTTTTGGGGGCTGATTTAAATTCAAGTTTTGCTGTCACTAGGATCAATGCTTTATCTGCTAGGTCTTCTAGCTGACTTATTAAGGAACTGAAGAGAGTGGCACAAGAAAGAATGATAACGAAGAAGGAAAAGGAAAAGGTAATTGTCACGGCAAAGTACAAAGATAGATTGATCAATCCAATGATTGATAGATAGATAGACAGACAGACAGATTGATAGAACATTTTAAAGCACTTACTTTGTCCTAAGCACTACATATAGAGATGCATGATTGAGTCTTTCCTCAAATGAAAAGGTAAGTAAAGATGCTTGAAACATTTGTAAAACAAAACGACAAATAAAGGGAGGAAATCCAATGAAACAAATTAAGAGGATTGCCAAAGGTTGTTTTTAAGGAAAGAAAGTAATTTGAGTGTTGTTGAATCATTTCAGTTATGTCTTCATTATCCCATTTTGGGTTTTCTTGTAGAAAGAAAGTACTTTTAAATTTCCTTCTCTGCATCATTTTACAGCCTAGGAAACTGAGGTAAACAGGGTTACCTGATTTTCCTTTGGTTACATAGTTAGTGTTTAAAGTCAGATTTAACTCAGGAAGATGAATATTTCTGGCTCCAGGCCTGACAATCCACCTGCTGTACTTCCTAGCTGCCCCCAGGGTTTAAACAGCAATAAGTAGTTCAAAATGCAAGGCTGAGAATAAAAATGACTATAGGGCAGAACATTTATTTCCCTAAATACATATTCCAATAAAATAGAGAAAGAACAGGCATACAACATAAAAAAACTAGAAAAAGTAGGACTTAATAACCTCCAATTAAAAACAATTGGAAATCTTGAAAATCAAAGAGATTAATTAAATTAAAAGTAGGAAAACCATTAAAGTAATTTTAAAAAGTAGGCAATGGTTCCACAAAAAACACAACTGTAAAATAGATAAAACATCATTAACATAAATAGATGAAACATCATGCTCTTAAAGTCATGTGGAAACTCAAAGGAAATATGTTCATAATGCTTTCTTGAAATTTCAGCTGAAAAGAAATTAAAGCTATCCATAGCTATATGAGAAAAATCCTCTAAATCACTATTGATTAGAGAAACAGAAATTAAAACAACTCTAAGGTACTGCCTCATATCTATGAGATTGCCTTATATGACAAAAAAGAAAAATGATAAATGTTGGAGGAAATGTGAAAAAACTGAGATATTAATGTACTATTGGTGGAGTCATGAACTAATCCAACTGTTCTGAAGAGCGATTTGGAACTATGACCAAAGAGCTATAAAAGAGTACCTACCTTTTAATCTTGCAATACTACTCCCAGGTCTATATCCTAAGGACATCCAAAAGGAGTACATGATTTATGTGTACAAAAATATTTATGGAAGCTCTTTTTGTGGTGGCTAATAATTGGAAACTGACATAATGCCCATCACTTGAAAAATGGGCAAACAAGCTGTATATAATTATGATGGAATATTATTGTGCTACAGTAAATAACAAGCAGAATTATGTTAGAGAAATCTGATAAAACTTGCATGAACAGATGTAAAGCAAAGTAAGCAGAACCAGGAGACCATTATAAACAGTAAATGCAATATTGTTCAATAAAGAATTGTGAATCACTTAGCTATTCTCAGCAATACAATGACCAACTCCAAAGTACTGGTGATGGAGCATGCTATCCATCTCCAGAGAAAGAGCTGATATTGTCTGAAAACAGACTGAGGCATGTTGTTTCTTTTTTCATTCGATCTTCCTCCCTCCCTCCCTCCCTTCCTTCCTTCCTTCCTTCCTTCCTTCCTTCCTTCCTTCCTTCCTTCCTTCCTTCCTTCCTTCCTTCCTTCCTTCTTTCCTTCCTTCCTTCTTTCCTTCCTCCCTCCCTTCCTTCCATTCTTCCTTCCTTCTTTCCTTCTTTTGAGCTCCTTGTACAAAACGACTAGTGTGGACATGTTTTCCATGATTGCAGATGTATAGCCTGTATCAGATTGCTTACTATCTAAAGAAAGGGAGATGGGAGGGGTAGAATTTGGAAATCAAAACTTAAAAAAATGTTAAAAAATCATTTTAATTTGTAATTGGAGAAATATACTCATACCTCCATTGAAAAATGAATCAACCCTTGTCTGGCACTACTTGAAATTGAAAAACTGATGCTGTGTCTTAATGATCATAAATTTCTTTAATAAATACTTTCACCCCCATAGGAGTATAGAAAACATTCCCCTTTTCAGTTTATGGGTAGGGAAAGTTTCATGACCAAACACAGGACAGAGATGACCACAGAAGATAAAATGGGAAAACTGGGATATATAAAATTTAAAAGTTTCTTCATGAACACAACTAGTGCAGGAAAAACTAGAAGGAAAGGAAGAAATTGGGAAAAAATATGGCAAATTTCTTAGGAACTGATTTAAATGTTTAAGAATAAATATCATTGCCTAATTGATAAATAATATGAATGAACATTTTCAAATGAAGAATTCAAAGTTATTTACAGCCATGTGAAAATATATATCAAATTGTTAATATTTAGTTTGCAGCAAATTAAGGCAACTGAAGTTCTACCTCATGCCTATCTGTTTGGTAATGATTTAAAAAAAGGAAAATGACAAATACGGAAAAACTGGTACACAAATACACTGCTGCTTTAGCTACAAATTAGTCTAGTCATTAAAGTAAATGGGAACCTTGCCCCCATATCCCCTATGGGAGAGGGCTAGCGCCCCCAAGTGGCTTGGTGAAGCAGTGATGATAAAGACACGGGCAGGTGGAAGAAGATAGAACAACTTCATTTATTGACCTGAGGCTCAGAGTCTTTAAAGACAAAACCACAAGTGTATGTGACAAGCTTCATGTCCTCAATCCTAGTCTTTTGATTAGTCCATTGTTCTCATGAATGTTATCCTAGAGGGCATCCATTGATTTTATATATCTCCTTGTACTATGTAGTTCTCTGTTTACCTTGAGGAGACAGCAAAATCCAGGGAGTATGGAGAGCAATACTAGATGATAATGAACACAGTCTCAGAGAACAGGTTCAGGCCTAGACTTGATGCAGCACTCCATCCTCGCCCTCAACATTTCCCCCATTTTTTTGCTATAACTGGAAGTGATGTACTTGGGTTTGAAGATCTTTCCCATAAGAGAGAAGGCATCTATAAATAGGTGGCCCAATACAGAGCAACACAAGGACAATGATGAATAGAGGCAATACAGACATGAGCCAATGAAACAAGGAGGTGAAGGTATTCATATTAGCAAAATAATCCCAAATCACATGTGCAGCTTCATTGGGATCAAGATTTTCCTTGGAGTCCCGATCTATATAATTAGAAATCTGATTAAGATCTTCAATATCCAAAGCAAGGCTGCTATTCCCCCATATCCCATTCAAACGATTTCTAATTTTAGTCCAATTAAATATAGAGCTATTAGAATAGACAGCAGTAACACAAATAGAAATGAACCTATAATCATATCTCATAGATAATCTTGTTTCAAGAATATCAACTTCGTTTCCCACCATCACAATAATTTCCCTCAAAGCATCCATCAAATGGTAACAACCATCATTAATTCTACTCTGTTTCTTCATGCTAATGAGACATTCTTTGCCAAATTTTCCATGAAATGTGCTTGTACAATTTCTCATTGCATAGTATGTACAGATAAAACAATTTATACAGAGGAAGGCAATGCTGCCATTATTTTAATACCTAAAATAATACAACCTATACATCGTTTCTGTCTTACTTTCAACATTAATTGATTAAAGGTTTAATCAGATGCAGACACACACCAGCCTTTACTTTTGATAGGTATTAAAGCAAACCTAGGGTGCATAATTACAAAAATAATGCTAGTATTAGCTATATGAGAACCAATGCATTTAGTGATAGTCCAATTAAAGCATGTTATACTCCATGTCCCTTGTCCTGTCATATTTATGGTAATATTTTACTTTTCCTTAATCATGAGAGCAAATTTTTTTTCCAAGGCAAGCTCATATATTTGTATAATTTTTTCAATATGTATATCATTCCACAGTCTAATTGTTATGTTA
The DNA here is from genome assembly GCA_023548195.1 of Bettongia penicillata ogilbyi. Classification (NCBI taxonomy): domain Eukaryota; kingdom Metazoa; phylum Chordata; class Mammalia; order Diprotodontia; family Potoroidae; genus Bettongia; species Bettongia penicillata. Next base: position 20,030 of record JAJHZJ010000791.1, on the reverse strand, counting down.
ACATTCCCTAAAGCTGCCATAGCTTTCCAGATCTGAACATCTGATTTTCCTTGGAAAGGATCCATTCAGGAATAATCCACTCCCCACAAGTCAACCAATTTTCAAAGTAAGGGAATGTCAAACTCTGCAATATAATGTTTGTATCATTGTTCACAGATTGATAAGGAGATCGACATCTCACAAATGGAGGAAAATGGTTATGTTCAACATCCCAACTAACCATCTCGTAGCATGGTGGTAAATTGCTCCTTCTTATGGGCCCCTGTGTTGACTCATTACCTTTTATATCAATTTGTTTCCCAAAAACCTTTGACCCATTTCATGCCATAATTACCTCCTCTATCTCCTCTCCCCATATCACCACCCTATCCGAAGGTGGATTATGTACAAAAACTCATCTTTCTCCCTCTAGATCAGTTCCTTTTGTTGCAGTGGTCAGCTGGAGGGTACCTGAATGAGTGTCTTCATTGTCCTGTTAGGCTGATGATGGGTTCATTGAAGTCTTGGCTTCTCCTTTTTCCTCTTTCCTTGATCTGTGTCTTCTCCAATGTATGGGGGAGATCAAATGTTTCTTTCTGGTATCAAGATTGTTTCTTCACCATTTCCTGTGGAAATACAAGCATTCCCTCGCAACCACGTTAAGAGCTCAGACAACTCATGCCACAAATCTGTTTCTGGGTCCTTCCATTTCACCTTCACTTTTTTCCAATCAGTGAAGTATGTGTCACCTTTTTGAAACTGTTTTTGAACGGGCATAAGCCCCTCTCTATCTGGTGTCAGGAAATTTATGGTATACAACACTATGTCAGCTCTTCCTATTCTTTTGTCTTTTTCTCCTCTTTTTGTTTTTGGAGGCAAGTTTTTACGCTGTGATTGCAATGTTCTACAATGGCCTGACCAACAGAATTGCATGGGATGCCAGTTCCATTCTGTATTCTATATGACAGATGGAACTTAGTAAAGGCTTGACTGGTATAAGTTGGACCATTACCTGTTTTGTAATTTGTGGAATACCTAGAGTTGCAAAACACCTAAACACATGATAAGAGAAAATTTTGTTTATTCCTCAGTCAGTGGGGTAGATATAGTATAACCTGAATATGTGTCTATAGTCACATGAAAGTATATATTCCTTGTGGCAGTACCTTCCATTGATATCTTTGGTGGGGTGCTTTTAAAATAACTGAAGGCACTGAAAAAGCAAAATATTTGTGATCTTTAGGGTGTAGAAGTATAGTGAAAAGCAGTCTTTAAGATCTATAATCCACCATGGCCATTCTTGAGGGACGATAGTGGGTGAAGCAAGGCCTGGATGTAGGCTTCCCATGCTTTTCATCCTCATATTTATCTGCCTGAGACCAGTTAGCATCCTCCATTTCCCTGATTTCTTTTTTACAACAAATATTGAAGAGTTCCAGGGGCTAGTGGTTGGCTCTATGTGTCCCTTTTTAAATTGCTCTTCAATAATTTCCTTTAAATCAACTTTCTTTTATATTTCTACCATAGACAAGATAGTTCACAAGGGATTACACTTCACTAGCATAACTGTATTGTCTTAAACAGAAAAGATTTCAAACTTGAACCTTACAACTGAATAGATGTATATCATTGTTTTCACAGGCTTGTTTATCCTTCTCTGATTATATTCTCTCTGGAAGAAAAACTTTAGAAATTAAGTCATTATTAAGTTCTAATATTAATTTTAACTTTTGCTTAGGCCACAGAATGACTACAAATTCAGATTAAAACAACAAGATCTTTTCTGCTTTAGAGATCATTACATATTAATTTATCAATAGATTGTCTTGAAAATGAAAATTTGGTAGGCTTTACAAGAGAGATTGTTTTAAAATATTTCTTTTATAAGTATTTTCTTTTGTTTTAAAACAGTTTAAAACTTGTTCTGATGTTAACAGAGTCACTAAACTTTTATAAAGAAAATTAGTTGAAAACCTTTAAATGATAGTTCTCTTTTTATTTTGAAACAAAAATAAACATTTTAAAATTAAAATCTATTAATGTTTAGTTGGTATAAACGTGTCCTAAAGTAATATGAATTCCCAGAGTATTAGAACAAACCAATTTCTTAATTAACACAGAATTCCTAGATATCAAAAAATGCTTTAGTCAAAAAGGTGCAATAGAATCTCACATTGGAAACAGTAAGAAACTGATTACAGAAAAACACTACTGCTTTTAAAATCCTTTTAAACAATGGGGACATCTTAGGTGAGTCTTAAGTAGTTTACTTAAATTGCTTAACATGTTCTAATTTCAGATAAAAATAATATTAGATTTCCCAGTAAGATTGGGGGCTCACATGTTTTGTTGGTTACTTGCCATTGATCATAGAAATTTGCTATAGAAAGAGAAAGTAGGGGGGAAATGTGACATAGTAAATATGACAGGATAAAACATCCTTGACTCTGTTTGAATTCAGATAAGAGTGAAATTCTCCAGTTATGCAGTATCTGTTTCATAGCCAGACTCAGGAGTTCAGGTGGGAAACATTCTTTTATAAAAAAACACAAAGGGGAAACTGACCAGGGGCATCACATCCTAGATTGAGGCTGCAATTGTCCCCTCAGTGTGTATTTTCCGGATATAAACTTCACATGTTAACAGTGCAGGATCACTTTCCTTCTGAGTAGCTTGTGGCTTTTGTCTCAGATACTGATTTAATGGAAACAACTGTACCCAAATTCAAACTTAAAGCAAATATATTTATGGTCCCAAATGCCTCTCACCTTAAACAGAAAAATTCACTAGTCACAGCTCCATAGCTCAGAGCCAGATACAGTCATTTCTATTCTCATGGAGTTGCAGTAAGCAATAGCGATTTACCAGGACATACATATATAAGGGATTTCATCTTAGATCTTTTCCTTCTCAAATTTAAAACTTATCCTGATGTAAAAAGCCAATTGTTAAAAATCTTTTCTACAACTTCTGAGCAAGTCCTAGTCCTTGTTTAGAATTTACATAAGCCAAACAAGTTTCTTTCTTAAGGTTAATGACCTTGCCCATTGGAATGGTTTCCAGGGGCCTTAGAAATTTTACAAAATAAAAGGAATTGGCATGGGCCCCATACCTTCCAACCCCAAAACATAAAGGAGAATTGTTCTGAATGGGCAGAACATTAAATAAACATTATGTAAAATTTTCACTCAATTCCTTTATTTCCATACACAGTAAACAATTAACACTTTTAAGTTTAGCATTAAAACACTAACTTCTAAAACTTAGTTGACAATCTTACAACTTTTATCAATAATAGCCAAATTGTTTTAACTGTAACTTATTTAACAGGTAAAGGTGAAAATACCTGGTTTTCTAAATAACAATTACAGAAAACAAAACATTATAAAATAGGGTTAGCAGGACTGATAAAATTTAAAATAACATAACTGGTTTTACACAATTTTCACATCTTTTAGTTTCAACAAAAATCAGATTAAAAACTGGTTCTCTAATACTGTTTCTGGATTACAGTATTTACTCACTTTTTACAAAACAGGACTACTTTTTACAATTTAGAAGCACAACAGTAACACAAATGGTGAAACTTAGATGCCATTAATTACATTTCCAAATGATCACATATGAAAATTGTTAATAGAAGACAGGGATTACTAAATGTAGAGGCTGTTTGGCTTGTGATCTCATACTGCTGTTGTCCATCCCCTATTCTAAATCCCTACAATTCTTTAGCATTGTTTTCCCTTGATCTAATCTGGGATGATAAGAGTTAACAGAATCCACTGAAATGTTTCTGGTTGTACTAATTATTCATTGCAGCCCTAGCTTGATGGTCAGATTCGGAACTACAGGGTAAAAAAAAAATCTTAATAGTTCTAACTTTTACTCAAGTAAATTTTACTTCTGTGTCCATTCCTTAAAAACTTCTCCGAAAGAGAGGGCTTTTGAATCTATCAGATGAAATGAGGGAGACTTCTGGAAAACAGTCCAGTGGTGCCTAGTACCCTCCTTTCCACTATGGAGTTCAAAGTTTTATCTCTGAGGTGTCTTTTTTATTTTTAGATCTACGCATTTTCCCAATTTGCCTTAGTGTTAAATAATATATCAAATTCTGACCTATTTTAAACATCCAGTTGGAGTAACATGCTTCACTTAAAATACAACCAGAATAATTACGTTTTGGTTATTTCCCATTATACAAAAACTTCTGTTTTAGGTGAGGTATGAGATAATTAAAATGCTCGTCAATCTGCCTCTCTGATATGAAGGGGAAAGTTTCTCTGATTTCTTCTTGTCTTTCTCTCCACCTTCACAACTGACCAGGGTTAGAAGATAAAAAGAGAGAGAGAAAGAATTTGATCAGCAACTTTCCAACAATTTCCAAAACTTTTATGCTTTCCTTAAAGTTTTTTCCCATGTTGTACTTCTAGTGGGTTTTGATTAAAGTTTCTTTAAAACTGCACATATATTATTCCTTTGTATTTCTAACCTGAAATTGCCTTTATCAATCGTACAAACTTAAATAATATATGCATGCATACTGAATATATACAGACAGAATACATATACAGACAATAAAAAAGAATCCAAAAACTGAGAAAAGATTGTCAGAAAGCCTCTGCACAAATTAGACCTTTGGCTTGATTTCTTTTACTTTGTTCCAAGTATCCTTTATAAATTCAAATTTCCATATTAAGAAATCTCCTCCTTCAAGAGTGGTTTTGTCTAAATTACACTAATCAGTGAAGCATAGGGCTGTCTGAGAAATGCTGTCTAGAAGAGACCGAATGTAATGTTGACTTGGTCCATAATTGATCGCCCTTTGTTTTAATTCCTTCAAAAATTTTAAATCTAGAGGGGCGAATTCTCTTGCACCTCCTCCTAGGTTATTGGGATCTGGAGTTTCTGTCACTGGAAAAGTTAGCCTCATTTCCAAAAGTATTTCTTCTCCTCTTTCCCTGGCCCACTGAAAGAGATTTTGCACTTCAGGACTTTTTGTACCTTCAGGCTCCTGGATTTCTTCACAAACTCGTACTCGAGACCTGTATAATGGAGGAGCAGAGGGAGGAGGAGATTCCTCCTTTATGCTAATTTTTGTGTGACACACTCCTTCAAGTCTTCCTTCTCTCTCCCTCCCTCCCCCCCACCTCTCTCTCTCTCTCTCTCTCTCTCTCTCTCTCTCTCTCTCTCTCTCTCTCTCTCTCTCTCTCTCTCTCTCTCATAAGCTGCTTCAATACCCTGGCATAAGATTCCTTGTGGCTGTCCTATTGTTAACTTTGCTTTCACTTTTTACCTGTTTACCCTAATTTCTCATGAACAGAATTTGCTTTTGATTCTGTAACATAGTAAATTCTCTCCCATATAAGCTTGAAATTGCTGAAATTCTTCTGTGCCTACATGAACCCTCAGATAAAGTGAAATGCCCCCTGCAGAGGCTCTTTAAGGCTTCCCATTACCTTATGTTGCTTTGGCACAACAGGGAGCTTCTTCCAGAGGGCTGCTGTCACTGAAGGATGAGTCCCGTTCCTAGACCAGTCCCTGTATTTGGGTGCCATATGTGGGGGATTGCCAGTGTCCCCAAGTGGCTGGGTGAAATGGTGATGAAGAAGGACATGGGGAGGAGGAAGAAGATAGGACAACTTCATTTATTGACCTAAAGGTTAGAGTCTTTAAAGACAAAAACTAAAAGTGTCCATGACAAGCTGCACGTCCTCAATCCTAGTCTTTTGGCTAGTTCATTGTTCTCAGGAATGTTATCCTAGAGGGCATCCACTGATTTTACATATCTGCTTGTACTGTGTAGTTCTCTGTTTACCTCGATGAGATAGAAAAATCCAGGGGTTATGGAGAGTAATACTGGATAATAATGAGCACAGTCTCAGGGAATAGACTTCCCTAAAGTTCTGGCTGGGACTTGATACCGCAGTTCATCCTTGCCTTCAACAACCCCCCAAAATTAATTAAACGTTTCATGCATATTTACTAGATTATATCCTGACTAAGCTTATATGCTGAAGAGATCAAAAGCAGAGTAAATGAACACATATATACAAAAATTTATATAGCATATCTTTTTTTGTGGTAGTCCACCTATCAGGAAATGGTTAAACAAGTTACGTTATAGAAATGAAATGGAATGTATTGAACTATTAGAATTGATGAAATGGGTAGTTCCATGGGAAGATCTCTATTAACTGAAGCAGAATAAAGTGACCAGAAGTAGTAGGTCAATGTATATATTGACAAGAATATTATAAAGAAAAATAACTGAAAAATTTACAACTCTTAAAAATATATTGATAAACCACAACTCCATAGTATATAAAGTGAAATACATTAAGCCTATCCCAGTCAAAGAGAAGATAGAGTTAAAAGTCAAATGGGATGTATATTTTTAGACAAGAGCATTGTGGATTTTTTTTTTGTTTATCTATGCATATTTTTATAATCGTTTCATTTTTCTTTGTTTTTTTTTTCACTTGTATAGGTGAGGGGAGAGTGAAAGGGAAATTAAAATATCTCCATTCTCTATTATTATCTTTGAAACTGAATGTTCTGTAGAAAGGAGATAGCATAATACAGAAAAGAAAGCATTCACTCCACAGCTAGAGGATTTGGGTCTAAAGGTCACTTCTTATGCTTACTACTGATATAACCTTAGACATTTCACTTAACTTCCCTAATTATCAGTTTCCTTATCTGTAAAATAAAGGGAGATGTATTAGATGGCCTCTGAGGTTCCTTATAACTATAATTCTATGCTAAAAATACTATTAAAATAAAGATGATCTTTGTCACGGGGAGTTGTAAGTTGATAGAAAAGATAAAAACAAGCAAACATAAGAACAGTGAAGCACAGAGTGAGCAAATTCATACATTAACAAAATGAAATTAAAGGTGAATGTGTTGTTTATTAACTGGATGAAAAAGAATCATGCAAACTTTGTGTTTCAACAATATGATTTCAGGGGGAGATCAAGATTCAAGTCATTATAAGAGGCTATACAAAACATGGGATTTTAGAAACTGATTGCAAGATGGAAGAGAAGCTGGAGAAAGGCATGCTAGGAATACTATGTATATATGTATACATTATATCATACTCATGTAGATAGAAATATATATACACACACATATTTAGAAAATAAATCAATGGGAATTAAGTGATTCAATGAATTGGTCACCACCTGAGAGAAGTATCATTCTGAAATAGACAGGTAGGAGGAAACTGCTATGTAATTCAATAAAGAAGGTATTAGTTGCTTACTATTTGTATAGCATTGTGTTAGACATGGAATATACAAATGCAAAAATAAAAGTTCTCACCTCAAGAAACTTACATTCTTAGATGGAGTATTGAAATAGGTACAAAAATAGATAAAAACAAGATAATTTTAGGGGATACTTTACCAACTGAGAGGGAAGGAAGGTATCAAGGAATGCTTATGTAAGTACCTAAGCTAAACCTCTGAACAAACTAAAAGGGATTCCAAAATGGGAACATGAAGAAATACTACATTCTAGACCTAAAATTCTTGGTTCATATAATCCTCTGTCAGATGCAGTAAAATGACATTTTGTCTTATTTGTCTTTTTAGAATCTGAGAATAAATAAAATATTTTAAGATAGAAGTCTACAATTGGTAAGATTTATGATTAGGGAAAAAGGAATACAATTTGAAACTTCTTTTTAAGATATTGTATTCTTATTGCTGTTGCTTGGCAAGTAAGGTTTACGTCAATGTCTATGTGCCTTAGTGTCAATTCATATCACTCAATGCAGAAAATTAGAATGATTTTCCTGAGAAGAATGAGTGGATTAAATTATAACATTGTTCAATGGACCAAAAAAACTGCTTCCCCCCTGAAAAAAAAAAAAAAAAACTGATCCAGGGACTCAGGAAGAATTATATCCAGTAAGAATCCTGGATAGCTTCTTACAGTCATTACTCAGATCTATTTGTTTTTATATGTAATTGATAGAACAACCATGAAGCAAAGATATCAAATTATAGATAAAGCTAAAGACTGATCATGGTTCATGGACTGGTCATGCAATTAAGACAAGGATTTCAAGCAAAATGTCACAAGTGGTCATTCATGTACAGCAATAAATATTTTTTAAGAGAGCAAAAAAATTGATTAAATAAATTGTTAAAGAATCATAGGTCCTTGTTTCAGATTCACCTTTGTATAAACTACGTTTTTTAATCTGAGTTTATACTTTTATTTAAACTACATTTATAATCAGTTTTAACATTGTCATAAATAAAATTATAGTAATAAAGGTGTGGAGTGGAGTCATAGGCTTAAGTGGCAGTTGAATGGGATGGATAGATAGTATATTCATAGAAATAAATAATTCATGTGAAACTAAGACTGGACAACAATGTGATACTTTCAACTTTTCCTTTTTGTTCTAATTATTCAAGGAAATATCACTTGAGAAGTTGATAGGAACATGAACAGTTTCTTATACCCACCCATTGAAAAGGAGGAGCAAGGAAAGCCTCTGAGAAAATTTCATGATTTATGCTATATTTCTCACCCCTGCATTAATTGGCAAGGAAAGAAATAATGTACAATAATAAGGGGAGTACGAATAGCTAACATTAAATATCATGTTATAAAGTTCACAAAAGTAATTTATAAATATCTTGGTTGACTCTTACAACAGGTGTATTACTCAGTTACTATTATTATCCCCATTTTCTCAATAGGAAATAGTTATATCAACTTGGAATTTGTCTCATGTCACATACACCTAATGCCCCATCTAACAAAATAGCTACAAGTGATAATTTTTCCCTATTCTCCTGAGTCTTGGAGTAGGTACATGACCATGCTTGAACACAGAGAAAGATAGGGTAAGAGATACTTTTTTACCTTTCCCAGATATCTGAGTGGTCACAAAAAGAAAAACAATTTTTCAATGTAAATTATCAGTTCTAGTATATCATATGTATTTCTATACAAATGCAGAATCATATATTCTAGCAACTTCTTAGCAATAAACTTTAAATAACAATCATGTTAAATATTTGACAAAAGCAAAAAATTTAATCATAATAAATCCTGTTGAATCTCCTTGTCTCTGTTTATTCCTGTATATCTGTCACATTGTCTCTTTGTCACTCTGTTCCTGTCTGTTTTGTGTTTCTGTATCTTCCTCTATGTATTTTTGTATGTTCCTTCCTTTCTCTTACTCTCCCTCTGTCTTTCTCCCTTTCCCTCCCCTTCTCTTCTCTCTCTCTCTCTCTCTCTCTCTCTCTCTCTCTCTCTCTCTCTCTCTCTCTCTCTCTCTCTCTGTCTCTGTCACACACACACACACACACTCTTCAAATAAACTGAGACAATCATTCAAAGACTAGCTGCTACTTTCAAGGAACAAGACAAATTTAGGATTTACTCAAAGACCTAGTTGAAATAGATCCTCTTGCAAAACACACACCACAAAGGGTGCTCCAATTTGGTAAAAATTCAGACATAATCATTAAGTGCAAGATAATTTGATACTTCAGAGATTTGGTGGATCCTTGATCCAAGTAATGCAAATGATTTGAACCGTAATAACCTATGGCTTCATCAGGTCTGACTATTTAATGCTGAATAAATTAGCACCAACAAGTTGCAATGCATACTTATTTGGCTCAACAATTCTTTTTTTGTTGTTGTGGTTTCTTTTTTTTTTTTACCTTTTGTTTAGTATTTTATTTTTCCCCAGTTACATGTAAAAACAATTTTCAACATTCATTCTTAAAACTTTGAATTCCAAATTTCCTCTTGCCAATTATTAGCTGTGTGACAATGGCCAAATCATTTAAGCTCTAAGTGTTTCTGGTACTTCTTTGAAACATCTAAGTGACATATGAATGTCAGTCTGAAGGTTCCACACTTATTTTTTGTTGTTGAAATAGGTATACCAAAAAATTAATATTAACAAATGAATATTATGTAAATATCAATATAAAAAAATTACCTTTCATTCAACAAGATGCTAGCTACCCATACACAAACATGCACATTCAAATCTGGCATAATGAATAAAGACTTGATCACTTGGTTAGAAAGGCTTTGAATCAAGTCTTGTTTGTGCTATGTACTGGTCAGGTAACCCTGAGCAAATCAACCCTCGTAAGAGTGTGCCAGGCAACTCTCCTATACTAGAAAGTTATAAGAAAAAAAGTGGACATAACTGCATTGGTAAAAGTATTTTTTTTCTAACTGAGCTCACTATGTCAGTGAACAGGTCAATTAAAATTTTAAAAAGCACAATAAAGAGTACAGGTCTGTAAATTCTGTATGTGTGTGTGTGTGTGTGTGTGCATGTGTGTGTGTGTGTGCAGAAAATGTTTTATATGTATTGCAGTGTCATTCAATCATTACCTTCCTTAAATTCATCATCAGAAATGTCAATTACTTGCTGTATTCTGAAGTTCCCTCTTCACTGTCAAGGGTACCACATTATACTCCTAGTTACACAGATTCAGACCATTAGTGTCATCCTTGACTCTTTATTTTTAATTATACTATATAATGCAATAATTTGTCAAATCTTGTCATTGGTACCTCTGAAAAATTTTTAGTACAATCCCTTTTCTCCGTTACAAAATCCACACCCTATATCAAGACCACTATTTTTTCTTGTCTGGACTATTCCAGTCCTAATTCACTTAACTACATTGAGTCTCTTTCCTTCCATTCTATGTGCTACACAGCTTTAAAAATGATTTCTGTAACATGTTTACGTCATCCCTTCCCCCACCAGTAATCTGCGATCTCTCTCCATTCAGACTGACACTAATCTGTCACATATCTTCTAAAGAAGTGCCAGAAACATTTAGAGCTTAAATGATCTGACCATTGTCACACAGCTAATCAATGCCTTTGTCTGGTATATAAAGATCTTTACAACCCAGTATCTTTCAGTTTTTTTCAGTCTTTTTACACATTACTCCCTTCCATTCAATCCAGATTTCTTTTTCTTTTCCTTATGCAAATTTCAAATTCCTTCTTATCAATTTCCATGTCTTTATGTTGATTCCCCCATACCTGAAATGTCTTCCTTCCTCACCTTTTCACCACATAACTCCTAGAACTTTCAGAAATCTAAAGATAGAGATAATACTTTCTAAAGTAATGCTATCTGAATTCATGGAAGTGGTTTCTTTGAACTGTGCATTGATGGAAGAGCATTTAAACATATAGAGAGGCATTAGTTCTAGAATCAGGATAATTGGAGTTCAGATCCAGTCGCAGACACTTACTAGCTGATTGACCCCTGGCCATCTACTTTAACTTCAGTGTGCCTAAATTCCCTCATCCTTAAAATGGGGATGATAATAGTAGTACCTATTGGTTCTTGAAAAGACAAAATGAGACAATATTCATAAAATGTTTTGTAAACCATAAAGTGCTATACAAATATTAGCAAATATTATTGTTTAAATGCAAAGAAGATATGGAATATGATCACAGCATCAAAGATACAGAATTGGAAAGGACACTGAAAGTTATGTAGTCTAGCCCTTTCACTTTACAAATGAGAGAACTAATCTTTAAATAGGCTAAATGACCTACCAAAGATTACATAGGTAGTAAATATCTGAAGGAGGATTTGAACCCAGGTATTTTAATTCGAACCTTATTCAGTTGTAGCATGCTGCTCTTAGAATGTTCGACAAGAGCTTGGAGCAGCAAATAGTCACCCTTCATGCTGACTGTCGTGAACTATATAATGCATAAAGGGGAAAGAGATAAGCCTTTATGGTGAATAGGAATCCAATTATGGGAATCCTAAATGTGAGGACTTAGTAAGAAATTTCTATTTTCCACATAATGACCAGCCACAGAAGGTTTTTGAAGAACAAATTGCTATGGCCAGGTCTGTGTTTTAGTAATATTATATGCACAGCTATGTGAAGGATGGATTAGAGAGGAAAAAGCCTAGAGGTAAGGAAATCAATTATTAATATCTTCTACTAAGAAAGCAGTGGTGTGGATCTGACTAATATCACTGGAAATATACATGAAATGGATCCAACACACACAAGCAATATTACAAGAGGTAGCATCAACAAGGCATGATGTTTGCTTGGACGCAGACCATGAGGGCAAGGGAAAAGTCAGAAATGGGCTTTTTTTTTTTTTCCTGGATCACTGAAAGAATGGTGGGGACATTAATGGAAAGTAATATTCTGAGGGTTATTTTGGAGGGGATAAAATTAAGTTGGAATGAATTGGATTTTTGATCTATCAAATATTCAAGTGATGGCTAGAGGCATTTAGAGACACAGAAATGGCATTTATGGGAGAAAATGATGCTGGATAAAGAGAGCTGGGAGTCAGTTGAATACGGCCACTCAAAAAAGAGATAGATATTTACATATATTACAACACTTCCAGTAATATAAAGCTACATTACAGCTTTTCCACGACTTAAGGGAAAAATATAATTTCTAAAAAAGATCCCAATTGTAGTTTTATCTTTTCTTTCTACATAGTTAAACATGGATGACTAAGCAAACCTAATTACATTTGTAAAAAATTCATTGAAAATGTCTTGACATTTATGCTTTTCCTGTTGAAATTAAAGGTGTTGAATTGACTAAAAAGGACATTCTTCTTAAGTGTCTCAGAAATGTGAAGGTGAAATTTCTAGGAAGAAAATCTCATTTCCATAGTTTCATCTTATCTTTCCCCAGAGTTCAATTCTGTTGCTAACGGTTATGGCAAAAATACATCTTTATTTTAAAAACATTTGTTTTAAAGTATTTTTAAAAGGCTTCAGGTATTTTATTAATGCTAACACAAGTAAATCTAGATTTCTTTTCATTGACTTTTTCTTAGGATTATATCTTTTAGTCTGATAATAATGCAAGAGCTGGATAAGTAAGATAGACTTATCTGATTACATGAAATACTTTTATATAAATTATCTAATGTGAATAGTAGCTTAACTATGGATAACTCAAATTGCATTGGAAGTTAATTTTAAAATTAGCTTGTGCTCAAATAGGCCTTTCTAGTTATATTATGAATTTCATTAGATTTTGTAATTATATTAGCCCCATGAAAGATCACAACCTGAGTATCTAGTTAATTTTTGCAACTTTAAAGATATCACAGTTTTTTTTTTTGCATAATTCTCTATAAATTTTTGTTATTATCTTCCCAATAATAAGCCTTTTATAGATGGATTCTGTATTGATTATAACTATTAGGGGAAAGTTCCAAGCAACTAACAGTGAACTAAGGGGGCAGAGTGCAGATGATCCAGTTTTCTGACAAAGACGAAATTATAATGTGATTTCTATTTGTTTCTATCAGTAAAAATATTGTGAAAGCAAGACAATAGTATTGTCAGTGATTCCATCCTTGCAGTTTCCCAATTATTCTTTTTCAGTTCAAGTTAAGTGCATTGATTTTACCTTTCTGCATTTATTTTCCTTGATAATTTCATGGAAGATGATGTCTAGGCTCTTTTTTTTGATTGTGGCTTTCAGGTAGTTCCATAATTTTTAAATTGTCTCTCCTGGATCTGTTTTCCAGGTCAGTTGTTTTTCCAATGAGATATTTCACATTATCTTCCATTTTTTCATTCTTTTGGTTTTGTTTTGTGATTTCTTGGTTTCTCATAAAGTCATTAGCCTCCATCTGTTCCATTCTAATTTTGACAGAGCAATTTTCTTCACTGAGCTTTTGAACCTCTTTTTCCATTTGGTTAATTCTGCTTTTGAAAGCATTCTTCTCCTCATTGGCTTTTTGAACCTCTTTTGCCAATTGAGTTAGCCTATTTTTCCAAGGTGTTATTTTCTTCAGTATTTTTTGGGGTCTCCTTTACCAAGGTATTGACCCATTTTTCATGCTTTTCTTGCATCTCTCTCATTTCTCTTCCCAGTTTTTCCTCCAAAATCCTTTTTGAGCTCTTCCATGGCCTTGAGACCACTGAATATCTATTTTGGATGTTTGGGATACAGATGCCTTGACTTCTATGTCTTTCTCTGATGGTAAGCATTGTTCTTCCTCATCAGAAAGGAAAGGAGGAAATATCTGTTCACCAAGAAAGTAACCTTCTATGGTCTTATTTTTTTTTTCCCTTTTCTGGGCATTTTCCCAGCCAGTTACTTGACTTCTGAGATTCCTCTCCACCCCTGCCTCACTAGTGCTTGGGGTCTGAGATTCAAATGCTGCTTCCCAGCCTCAGGGCTTTCAGTGGGGGTGGGGGGGTTGCTGCTATTCAGTATGAGATTAAATTCAGGTTCTCAGGTGGGGGCAGGGCCCCACCGCCCAGGCTCAGTTCCCTCAGGGTTTATGCGGAGATCTTCAGTAATGGATCTGAGCTCCTGTCTGCTTTGGGAGCTCCTGTCCTCTGCTGCCTCTGCCACTGCCTCCCGAGGGTGCCTGAGTTATGGAGACATCCTGCTCCCCTCTCATACCATGGAAATGAACTCACTATGTGTGTATCTGTGCATATGTATATAAAATATACATATTTACATATATGTATACACACACAGATATACACACATATATGTCCACATCCTGGATAGTATACTAGATACTAGAGATAATTACAGTCATTGGATCATGTATTTATGATTAAAGAAGTTTTGAGAATAACTGCTCCAATTCCCTGCATTTCATATATAAGGAAATTGAGGTTCAAAGAGGTTGGGCCTTACCAAAAGTAACACAGATACTAAGGGACAGTGATAGGATTTGAAACTAAGTCCTCAGACCCCAAAATCCAGAGCTCATTGAACTATGGACCATTGCCTCTCCTCCGACCTTACCTTCTAACAACTCATCAATCAAATGTGTCTTCCTACTGAACTGAGCGAGAAGCAAACTTTAGTTCTTTTCTTGTCATTCTCTTCTAATGTTTATGGGGATGTACTTTTTAAAGTGAGTCTAAGCTTCCATTAGTCTATAAACAGAAATTAGATTCGAACATGAAAGAGTCTTTTTCTACCTCATCAGGTCTGTCTCTTTGAGGAGACAGTGGCTAATGAGTAGTTAACTTGCTGTGTAGCAAGGAAATAAAAAGGTAAAATACTCCTAAATATCTCCCTATACCAATACACATATAAACACATGTATTGAAATTCTCAGAATTAAATTAATTCTCATTTGTTATCTCATTCACTGAAAATTTTTTTGTAAATATAAAAATATTATTTGAAAATACATTTTTTTATCATGAATGTCTTATCAAATTAGCTCTAACAAAAAATCAAAGCTCTGAGGTACTTGGATACAAGATTTTTAGTGACAGAGAAAGAAAGATCTAGGACTTGCAGTGGGGAAGGTTGGTGTATTGCCAAGAATAGCAGACAGAGGATGTCTCTTTAATAGGAGACTCTGTGCAGCCAAGAGTAGAATTATAGCCCTAGACATCTGAGGTGAAGGCAAGAGAAAAATCCCATTAAATCGCAGGATGGAAGGAACTGAAGACAAAACTATTTTCTTCAATAATATCACCTGTCTAACAGGGTTGTTATGAGGGTCAAAAGAGGTAAAGTACATAAAATAGCACTTTGAAACTGTAAAGCACTGTATAAATGTTACTTACTATTGTTGTTTCTATAATTACTGCTGTTAATATTACCAAGAGCAATAATAATTTTCCCTGGGGCTGGTCTGGCTCTTCAAAGAGACCTGCTTACCAGGGGCAGGTTGGCTAAATGGAATTTGCCATTTCGATTCAATTTGGTAGGTCTACAGAAATACTATCTAAAATAAATTGTCCTCCTTAGAAGAGTAGGTATCTGAAGAAACAATATCTCAGGACAGTGAGAGAATTATAGAATCTTAAAAGTAGAAGTGTTTGACCCAAATGCATTTCTGTTCACTTCTAGCATTGCCACTGAATTCAGTGATATTGTGGTATGCTTTTCTTTTTCTATTTGGTTGAGGTTAAATCAATATAACTCTGGTGGTAATTTCTTTTAATATCTTTTTTAGTATCTACTAACATTTCTGGCTATTCAAAAGTGAATTTGTTCAGTTTATTTAAACATAAGCTTATTTATAAAACATAATTCTTCTTGATAAATCATTTCAGACATAGGTGGAATGTCTTAGTGTATTTGAATTAGTTTATGATTTTGTATTACAGGATAAGTACACTTTTCATTTTTCTCAAGGGAAAATTTATCTATCCCCTCCTTAGGCAATAGTTCCCATGCTTCCATATTAACTTTGAACTGAGTACAGATTTTAGGATATCATAACCCAACACAGTTCATTCCTGGGGTCATAAGATTTACCAAGCTCAACCTTTCTTTATCTGTTATTATAGGCATGCATCATCATGGTCAGCTAATATGAAGACATCTTTCAGAGTTAGAAAATGGTGTTAAAAATTTTTAAATTTTTATTGGAATGCTTTCATGCATGAGCCATGACCAATAAAATATGTAATATTTGTTTCAATGAGTGATTCAATTAAGCTGTATTTATAAAAGTTAATAACAATGATTGTCATTTTTCTAAAGATTTTGACACTTCTGTAATAAAAAAATGAAACTTTATTTTAAATGCACATCCATGTGACATTTCCTATCGATGCAAGAGAGTTAAGATTTGGAGAAATATGACTTTACTCTTATACCATGATTGATGTAAGAAATCATGCAATTTGACCCTCAATTACTTTTTAGATGTCAAATGGTATATACATTTAAATGTATGAGGGCAGTTTTTAGAGTTTATGAAATTTAGTGAACAAGGAAAATTTTCCAAGATACATAACAATAAAAAGTAACTTTCATTTGAATGGTAAAATTAAGCCCAATTCTTTGAGGAAAAGTGTATAGGATGCATATGTTGCATTAGTATTCAAAATTAGTTTTTACCATGGGAAATGTTTAGAAATCTCTTTGTAAAATCACATTCATTAATAGTTTGATAAATTTGAAACAAAAAATAATTGAGTATTTTTCCCATTGAAAGACCCATTGGGCTACTTGAGACACATAATTATTGAAGTTAATTTATATCTTAACCTCAATAAATCTCTATTAACCCAAATAAGAATGTGAAATATTTATCATTATTATAGGTTCAGATAGAACAGTTCCAACATAGTGTTATTTTGATACTCCTCTTAATGAAATAAAGGCTATGACAACAGAGTACCAACTCGGACTTATACTAACCAGGAACTTCATCAAGTCTGGTTCCACCAATGAGCTACTGGATCATTTACCAAATACCAGATTAGATCTATTCAGAGAAAAGTATCACAAGAGGGACGGTGTTTTTTTTAATGTCACCACCAACCATTGTTTAAGACATATAAGGGTTGGGAGCTGGAACCAAGATGGTGGAGTAAAAGCATGGATCTGCTCTAGCTTTCCCCCCAAATCCCTTAAAATACCTGTAAAAAATTACTCTAAACAAATTCTAGAGCAGCAGAAACAACAAAATGATAGAATGAAACAGATTTCCCCCTCAAGACAGCCTGAAAGGCCAAGAGGAAAAGTCTATTATACCAGGTTCAGAGTGGAATGCAGCCCATCATGGGCACTGTGGCAGAGACAGGACTAGAGCAGGCTTCAGGGTGCTGAATCTTGAGCAGCTGCTGTGGTTTTCTGTTTTCTCAACCCACAAACACCAAAGACAGCTTCAAAGATTAGGGAGAAAGCTCATTCATCTGGGAGAGAAGGGAGCTTGGTCAGGCCCCAGACCCAGGTCCAAGGGCAACACATCCACTGCAGTAGCAGCATCTATTCCTGGAGCTCTCAGCCTACAGATCCTGGGGGATTCAAGTGACTGATCTGGGTCTCAGTCCAGAGTGGTAGTCCTGGGGTGAGGAGAAAGGTTGGTGTGGCACAGCTGGTGGGGGCTGTGGAGAGGGAATTCTACTCACAGTTACAGGGCAGTAGAGAGTGTTGTGATTGCTCACAGACAAGAGCTCAGGCCAGGAGAGGAGTAAACACTTCTCCCTTGACAATGCCACTTTGGAGAAACTGAAAACTTACAGGCCCTTAGAAATATTTCAAAGAACAGCTGCACAAAACCTCTGAAACCTAGGGTAGTATACCCTCCACTTGACAAAGGACTCAAAATTCAAGTAATTTGCTGGGAAAATATTCAAGAAGGGAAAAATAGGACTATAGAAGATTACTTTCTTGATGAAAGGGAATTTTCTTCTATCTTTTCAGATGAGGAAGATGAAAGTTACAACTTGAGGAAGACAGCAAAGTCAAGGCTGCTACATTCAAAGCCTCAAAGAAAAAATGCAATAGTCTCAGACCATGGAAGAGTTCAAAAATGATTTTGAAAATCAAATAAGAGATGGCAGGAAATTGGGAAAACAAATTAGAATGATGCAAGAAAATCATGACAAAATGAGTCAACAGCTTGCTAAAAGAGCCCCTGAAAATGATGAAGAAAATAACAACTTTAAAATTAGACTAACTCAAATGGCAAATGAGATCCAAAAAGCCAATGAGAAGAATAATTCCTTACAAAGCAGAATTGGTCGAATGGAAAAGGAGATCCGAAAGCTCACTGAAGAAAATAGTTCTTTAAAAATTAGAATGGAAGAGATGGAAGCTAATGAATTTATGGGAAATTAAGAAATTATAAAACAAAACCAAAAGAATGAAAAAAAGAAGACAGTGTGAAATATCTTATTGGAAAATTAACTGACTTGGAAAATAGATCCAGAAGAGATGATTTAAAAACTGGTTGTTTGGTTGATTGTGGTTCTTTGTCTTCGAAGAGGACCAAAATGACATCACCAGGAAAAAGTGGAATTGCAGTGTATCCAACTGTGGCTGATCAGGCCAATGTGAGCTCGGAATGTTCTACCACAGATTGGGCATACCTGAAAACTGTGATTAAAGGACTTGTCAAGGAAAACTGCCCTGTTGTTCTATAACCAGAGGGTAAAATAGAAATGAAAAGAATTCATCAATCACCTCCTGAATGAGACCCAAGGAGGAAAACTGCCAGGAATATTGTAGCAAAATTTTAGCATTCCCAGGTCAAGGAAAAAATATTACAAAGAGCCAGAAAGAAACAGTTCAGGTATTGTGGAAACACAATCAGGATAATATGGGATTTAGAAGCTTATGCACTATGGGATCAGAGGGCTTAGAATATGATACTCCACAGGTCAAATGAGATATAATTAAAACCAAGAATCACCTACCCAGCAAAACTGAATATAAAACTTAGGGAAAAATAGAATTTCAATGAAATAGAGAACTTCCAAAAATTCTTGTTTGAAAGACCAGGGTGGAATAGAAATTTTGACTTTCAAATACAAGAATTAAGAGAAACATGAATAGGTAAATAGGAAAGAGAGCCTTAAAGAAGTCACTAGAGTTGAACTGTTTACATTCTTACATGGAGAAATGATATTTGTAACTCAGGAGACCTTTTTCAATATTAGGGTGGTTAGATGCAATACACACACATACATACACACACACTGTGTACATATGCATAAATACATTTATATATGTATATGTGTATAACACATATGTATGTATGTATGTATGTGTGTTTACACACACACATACATAGACAGAGGGCACAAGGTGAGCTGAATATGAAGGGAGGAGACCTAAAAAAATAAAATTTCCTGTTCAGTGGAATATACTAGGAGCAAGAGAAAAGAAGAGGCAGAATGCAGTAAATCATCTCACACAAAAGAGGCAAGAGAGAGCTTTTACAATGGTGGGGAAGGGGTGGAGCTGAAAGGAAATAAGTGAGTCTAACTTGCATGGGATTTGTCTTAAGGAGGGAATAATACATGCACAACTGGATATAGAAATCTCTTTTACCCTGCAGGAAGGTAAGGGGAAGGGGTTAGGGGAGAGAAGATAATAGAAGGGACAGCAAACTGTGGAAAGGGATAATCCAAACCAAACTTGTTGTGGGGGGACAGTTCAAGGAGAGAATGGAATAAATGGAAGGCAGGATAGGACAGAGGGAAATGTGGTTAGTCTTTTACAACATAACTATTATAGCAGTATTTTGCATGGCTACACATATATGACCTATATTGAATTATTTGTTTTCTCAATGAGGTT
>JAJHZJ010000080.1:4169816-4399241 GCA_023548195.1 Bettongia penicillata ogilbyi | reverse complement strand
GAGTGGAAAACATACTGTGTAAGGACTGTTTGGTGTCACTGGGGAGATGTAGTCTGGAGTAGAGACTGAAGGGGGTGAGAGCTTTGTCACTGCCTTCAATTATATGAAGTGCTATAATATGGGAAATGGAGCAGACTCACAAAGGAAATGGTCGCTATTTCAGACTGTTTTTGTGAGGGGCTCAAATGTGACTTAAAATGCTTTGTCTATCTTAAAATCTTAAAAAAACTGTATAAATGTTAATACTCAATTCTGTCTTCTACTGAAGGAGAAAGGTAAGAATGGAATGGAGTCGTAGGGACATATGAAGAAAGACACTATCTGCATCCACTGAAAAAAAACTGATTAACAGAAGTACACATAGAATAATTTTACATATCTATCTATCTATCTATCTATCTATCTATCTATCTATCTATCTATCTATCTATCTATCTATCTATCTATCCATCTCTCTCTCTCTCTCTCTCTCTCTCTCTCTCTCTCTCTCTCTCTCTCTCTTTCTCTCTCTGTCTCTCCACACACACACACACACACACACACATACACATACATGGACCAAATGAGATCACATTTGGACCTTACTTAGCACAGTGCCTGGCATACAGGAGGTGCTGAATAAGTGCTCGTTCCTTTCCTTCCTGCATGGTGCTGTGTGAAGTATGTTAAGAATCCAAGAGAGAATCAACTGAAAATCATTTATGCCTCGACATAAATTTAAGTTACGGTGTTACCTCTCCTAGGGATGACTGCAATTTAAGACTGCAATAGAATCCCACTTTTACCTAAACTGAAAGGTCACATAAAATGTAATCTTTAGTGTGGGGGAAATGCAGAAATAGAAAATGGTGATTTTTTTTCTAATGAGTTGAATTCATCACTTACAGAAGTGCTTTTATTCTAATCCAACTCCTTATTTTCTGGATAACAAAACAGGACCAGAGAAGGGAAATGATATGTTCAAGGTCATATAGTAAATTAGTGTCAGAGCTAGGTATGTATATAACCCAGATTTCTACACTCCCAGGCCAGTAACAAAATACCTCTTTCCAACAGCAGTTTGTATCTGTCTGGGCTCCTAAAAGAAATTAGATGACTGGATACTGGAGTGAAGAAACACAGGATTTCAGGTTGGACTTCTTCCTTAGCTTTCAGAAACAGAGATCTTGCCCGAGGGGCCACGGCAGGGTCCTGAAAATGATAAATGAGCACCTCTATTCATTTTTTAACCGCCCCCCCCCCTTTTTAATCTTCAGAGTAACAAGTTCCCTGATGACCAGCACAGACACTCTGTGGAGTCATACTGGCTTTTTTTATCCTGGTCTCAGACAGACCCTACGTCATCAATCTAATAATGCAAGCAGGTCTGGTGAGCCCTAGGGAGGTCACACAAAAGGGAGAAGGAGCCCTTGTAGGCATACTGCCTTTAGAGCTCCACGCTCTTCCCTGAGTCAGTGCAGGGTATTAGGAAGGATTAGATCCTGGGTCCTGTTCTCATCTTTGCCACTCATTCTCTGGGTCACCTTGAACAAATTTCTTCCCCTTTCTTTGCCTTTTAGGTGTCTCATCTGTAAAATGTAGAGAGGAGGGGTCAGACTAGACTGTCCATAACCCATCTCAAACAGCATCTGTTCTCTGTTTTAGCATCCTTGGTTCTAAGCTCCTCTCCTGCTCTAGACACAATGACATACAGGCAGACGGTAACAATAATATATAATGTATGACAACTTGCCTCTCCTCCTTCCCTCCAATTTCTCCATCTTCCAGCCTAACTTCCTTCTCTTGCCAAGGACAAGTTGGTCTTGAGGGGAGAATGATGAGCAGTAAAATCTATTTGATACAATGACTTGGTTTCGAGAGTGAAGCTCTATAAACCGTTCAGGAGGACTTTGGGGAAGGAAGAGATCACATTTCAGATGAAGGAAGGAGAGCATTTTTCCACTGGGAGGACTTTGGGCTGTTGTCAGCTTCAAATAAAAGTGAAGCATCACTCTTCATCCCCCCTCAGCCCAAGGTTGCAAAGTCATTAACTCTGTCCAGCTAAAATATTACCGAGAGAAGGGGGTGTAATAATCTACATATTTAATGTGCATTAGTCATTCTCGACCTCTGTGTGCTGTAGATATTTATTCAGCAATTATCACATCAGTATTGCAAACTATAAAAGAAAACATTAAACTAGTCAAAACACAGTCTTTTTATGGGCAACAGATTGAAAAATCCATCAGCCCGTATCTATCCATCACAAGTGCTGACAAAAACCATGGGAAAGGAAAACAGATGTAAATAAGGTTTGTCCAGCTTGGGTGTTTTGGAAGCTGCTGAGAGGTCCCTGGAGGACAGTGATTTCTGTTCCCGAAATCTGGGTTTGGGTGACAAGCCTACCTACCTCATCCCCTCCCCAAATCAGAAAGAGACAGAGCACAAATTATAGAACGCTAGAGCAGGAAGGGGTTTAAGTGATCATCTATTTTGAACTCCCTCCTCCCGTTTGACCAATGAGTCCCAAGGAAGATAAGTGACTCACCAGAACTTCAATCCTCTTTTTCTGGTGCCAATTATATTGCTCTTTCCTTGACACTCTAAGTTAGTGCATTCCAGGGGAAACGCCATTGGCTGGGATTCAAGAGTCTTGGATTCTAGTGCTGTTTCTGTCGCTTGCTTTATATAACCTTGGACCAATCTCTTCACCTCTTTGGGACTTCCATTTTCTCATGTAGAAAATGCAGAGACTGGAATGGGGTTAATTCTTATCCTGCCTGCCTCAGAGGACTCTGAAGATCCAGGAGAGTGCTGGTAAATGTGTAACAATTTCTCCAGGAAGAAAAATTAAAGATGCATGCATGATGCACTTTTAAGATTTTTAAAACATTTTCCCCATTGCTTTCTTAAGTCTAGACAATCAGTGAAACAATAAATCAAGTCCTGATTTGTAGGGTGCACTGATTTCCCAGGAATAAATGCTCAGATGAAAAGTTTAACAATATATCTTCAAGAAATAGTTGCAGCTGTCCCTAGCATGTTTCTGTAAGGATCAGAGGAGATGATGCATGGGGGAGCGTGTCATAAACTGTCACAGATAGTACCGAGTTAGGCATGACTGTAGTTACCAAGGCTGTCATTTTATTGTCTTGTTCTTTGCAGAAAGTCTGAATGGAAGACTCAAAAGGATAGGTTTTCATTATCATCCTGTTCTCACTTAAAAAAAAAATTTCCTCCTCCCCCAGAAACCCTCACTACCTAGTTATCTTTGAGCAGAACCTTGGATAGTATCAAGTGCTGTATGTGGGAAGTGGTTCTGATGTTGAAGCTAGGGCCTTTGCCTCTAGATGGATGAATGAGTCCTGGTGCTTCTGACGGTACTTCAGTCTGTTCAAAGAGGATCACATTTCATGTAAACCAGTTAGCAGCTCAATAATTCAGTGTGAATATATAATACCCCTTCATAAACCTGCTCGCTCTTTTCAGGCTCTGGGCCTACTCTAGCTTTATTGCTTACTGAGCTTTTGGCCAGAGATGTAGTTTCTTTAGGTTCAAGATGACTCTTAATTCTAATCCATCCATAGGCTATCAGAGCTAGAGAGGACCTCAGTGGTCACCCAGCCTAAACTTCTTATTTTATAAATGAGGAGGTGATTTGTCCACATGCAGGAGAGGAAAAGATTTGGAGTTTGAGGATCTGAGTTTGATACCAGAGGTAATCATAGCCAAATCACCACCCTGGGCCTCAGTTTCCATATCTGTAAAATGAGACAGTTGGATTAGATGACCTCTAGGGTTCCTCTAGAAATCTGCAACTAGACATCTAGTTCATAATAAGAAGTGGGAAAGCTAGGATTCAAACTCAGGTTTTCTGACTTCCAATCTAGTATTTTGCTAGTCTATTATGCTGACAGGAGATCCTTTCCAGTTCCATCCCATATTCTCTGAAGGCCAACAGGCAGGGATCAATTTTGGAAAGAGCACCAGACTGGGATCGAAGAGACTGCATCCTAATGCCATTTTTTGTCACTCACTTGTTGATTTAGCTTAGGAAAGTAACTTCCCCTCTCTGAAGAATAATGATAATTATAATTTTTAAGCACAGGAGGGTATACTGAATTGATGTTGCTGAGCAGCTATTTTCTGCTGAGAAATCTCTTTTACTTAGGAAGATTATCCTGATTTCCTCCACTTGACTTTGGTCACCCTATGTCCTTTAGCACTTGGTTATTCAATTTATACTTTATTTAATGCATCTTCAAGACATCATCACTTCTATCCCTTTTCTTCTTTGAAAAATTTAGGTCTTTTTTTTTTAAATTCAAAGCTTCAGGGGAAAAACTTCACTCTAGATCAAGGATTATTAACCTTTTTTATGTTCTGGATCCTTGTAACAGTTTGATAAAGACTAAGGACCCCCTCTCAGAATATTTTTAAATTCATAAAGGTCAGCTAGGTGGTGCAGTGGATAGAGTGCCAACCTTGGAGTTAGGAGGACATGAATTCAAATCCAGCCTCAGACACTTGCTAGCTGTGTGATACTGGGTAAGCTACTTAACCCTGTCTGCCTCAGTTTCCTCATCTGTAAAATGAGTTGGAGAAGAAAATGGCAAACCACTCCAATTTCTTTGCTAAGAAAATCCTAAGTGGGGTTAAAAAGACTCAGACACAACTAAAATAACTGAACAACAAATATATAAAGCAAAATACATATAGAATTACAAAGTAAGCCAATTATTTTGAAATAGTTATTAAAAAAATTCACACCCCCGGTTAAGAACGCAAAAGGGTAATATACCCTTATTAAGCCTCTTCCCATGAGGACAGACTTTGAAACAGAGAATCCTGGGTTTCAGGTCATTGCTGCGCTTGCCTTTACAGGGAAGGAATCAATAGGATTCAGGGATAGGGAATGTGCAGTCTTGAGGCCACATTTGGCCTTTTAGGTCCTTATGATTGAGTTCAAGTTTTACAGAACAAATCCTTTTATTAAGGGGATTTGTTCTATGAAGTTTGAATTCATCAAAGGGTTGCACTTGAGGACCTAGAGGGCCACATGTGGCCTTGAAGCCGAAGGGATAGTCAGTCCCATCCCCTGCTTCCTTGTTCACCTATTCCTTTCTTACACTTCCCTTAGATTTATACCATTAGTGATATTATCTAATGTCTGTTACCTCTCTAAATCTGATTTTCTTCATCTTTTAAAAAGGAATGATTATTTCTGCCCTGCTCATCTCATGGAGCTATTTTGAGAATTCAAATTAGATAAACTAGGTGAATGTGCTTTATAAATTATAAAACACTGTAATAAACGATAGAGAAATTATTGTGGCATTTCCTGGAAGATGATGAAAAACACATACACTGAGAAAATGAAGGGATCTGTAACTCTCCAAGCTTTTGAGTTTCCATCTACAACATTTCTCACAACTTTCTTGCACACTCACCAATCCAGTTCAATCACTCATCACCTCTCACCTGGACCTCTCACAAGGTGTCCTTGCCTCCAGTCTGTCTCCTTTCCAACCCATTCCCCACACAGCTGCCTACATGATATTCCTAAAGCACAGGTCGGACCATGTCCTTCCTCTGCTGAACAACCTTCAATGACTCCCTATTGCTTCTACAATTAACATACAAACCCCTCTATCATTTAGAGGGGTCTAGCTTCCATCTACCTTTTCAGGCTGACTATATAGTATTACCCTTCACTAATGCTGAAGCACAGCCAGACTAGCCTTTTTTGCTGTTTTTCCTATTCAGAAATAGAGCTCTCTTCATGCCTTTGTAGAGCTATCTCCCACCCCTGAAATCCCTCCTCATGGCTGCTTCCCTCTGGGAGGCCTTTTCTGATCTCCCCAATTTCTGGCACCTCTCCATGACCTCCCTCAAATTGCCTTGAATTGATTTTATATATATATGTAAAATCAATCCATATATGTATGTATACACATACAAACACACACACACATATACATATATATGTTTTGTATTTACATATATGTATACAAGTTGTTTTCCCTGGTAGAATATAAACTCCTTGAAGGGAAGGATCATTCACTTTTGTCTTTGTTTCTCTAATGCCTAATATGGTGATATGGTGCCTGGCTCTTAGAAGACACCTAAAGAATTCTTGTTCTGGAATTCTAGAGTTCTAGAATGTCTAAACCACGAGTGGCCCTCTAGGTCCTTTGATAGAACTCTCAAAGGACCACACTTGAGGACCTAGAGGGTTGCATGGGGCCTTCAGGCTACAGTTTCACCACCCCTGGAATGATCCTAAATGATAGTTTGAAGGTATTACCAATGGGCCACACTGAACTGAAGGGCTTGAGGAGAGCTTAGAGATCCCCTAGTCATGCAAACAAGTATGCAAACTAGTTCTTTAAAAAAACCACAACAAACCTGATTTATTACACACTTTCTGCCTCCTCCCCTTCCTAACCAGTCACACTCTGGAGTCTATCAAATCTGCTGAAATTCATACTTCAAGTGAGGTCCTAGAAGTCTAAATAAGCCCAGTCTTTGGTTCACAGGCATTTGCATACCTTTTCTCGATTAATAAATTAAGTGAATGAACCAACCACAATTAGCACATCAATCAATTCACTGTGACTCTTTGCTCCAATCTTAGTTTTCCTATGAAGATGAGAGAGGGGCATTGGGTATTAGATGGCAGGAGCTTTTAAGCAAGCAACCAATCAATCGCTTAGCAAGCATAGATTTATATGTAAATATTTATATGTAAATATAAATATTATACACACATCAACATGTGTATGTATGCATATATCAAATATAAATATTATACACACATCAACATGTGTATGTATGCATATACACACACACATGATATCAATCTATGCATGGATAGATTAGCTCGGAGATTTCAGCTGTACCTGACTCTTCATGACCCCAGTTGGGATTTTCTTGGCAAAGATACTGGACTGGTTTGCCATTTCCTTCTCCAGGTCATTTTACTGCTGAAGAAATGGAGACACTCAGGATTGTCATTTGCCCAGGGTCACACAGCCAGTCTGAGGACAGATATGAACTCAGGAAGATGAGTTTTTCTGACTCCAGGCAGGCCTGGTGCTCTATCTACTGCACCACCTAGCTGCTTGTGGATAGATAGATGTGTATTAACACAGTAAATATGAAAAGAATAAATACAAAATGATAAAATACAGGTAGCATGGGAGGGAGGGCTCTTGCAGTTGGGGGTGGAGGTGGGGAATGAGGGACAGCTTCTTGTAGAAGGTGGGACTTGAAGGAAGAGAAGATAGAGAAATATGGTGGAGGTACGGAGAATGTATATTCCAGGCATAAGGTACAAAGTACAAAGGCACAGAAATGGCAATTGGAACATCCTGTGTGAGAAACAAAGGAAAGGTCAGTTTGACTGGATCTTAGAAGGTCAGGGCGTGGGGCTTGAAGCATGGGGAAGGAACCAGCACTGATTAAACTCCTGCCACACACCAGGAGTTGTGCTAAGCTATTTACAAATATTACCTCATTTTATTCTCACGAAGACCCTGGGAGGTTAGTACTACTATTCTCATTTTACAGTCGAGGGAACTGAGGCAAAGATTAAGTGACTTTCCTGGCATCACACAGCTTGTAAGTGTTTGAGGTTGGATTTGAACTAGATAGGACCTTCTTGACTCCAGGCCCAGCCCTGTCTCCACTGGAAGAGTAGTAGTGTGCAATGAAGGGGGTGGTGAGGAGGGAGTGCACACCAGGCATGAGAAATTGCTCATGCCAAGTCATTGCGAACAGAGATGCCTTGTTATCTGGGA
The DNA here is from genome assembly GCA_023548195.1 of Bettongia penicillata ogilbyi. Taxonomy (NCBI): domain Eukaryota; kingdom Metazoa; phylum Chordata; class Mammalia; order Diprotodontia; family Potoroidae; genus Bettongia; species Bettongia penicillata. The sequence goes on along the minus strand of JAJHZJ010000080.1, from coordinate 4,391,460 downwards.
AGAACAGCAGGAAGGTCTGTTTAACTTGAAAAGCTGGAGGAAGTGACCTCTGATTCTGGAGCAGCAGGAAACCATTAAATTTGATTGAAGGTGACATGGTCAGATCTGTACTTGATGCAGAAAAAGGTTCTGGTGCCTAACTCCCCTGTCTCTGCTGATGGTGCCGTCAACCTCCACAATTAGCCATACTTAGAACCTGGGGGGTCGTGTTGGCTTCTTCTCTCATCTATGTTTCTGTGTGTCTTTTTCTCTGTCTGTCTGTCCATTAGTGTATTTTTCTATTTTTTCTATTTTTTTTTGTATTTTCACACACACACACTCACACACACATACTCTCTCAAACACATATACTCTCTCACCCATTCCCTCACACACAGACATACTCTTTCTCACTTTCTAACACACTCTCACACACTCTCACACAGATTCTCTCTCTCACACACAGACATACATGCCCTTTCTCTCATACACACTCTCACACTCTCTTACACACATGCACACACACATTCTTTCTCATGTGCACATACACACTCTCTCTTAGACATACCCACTCCTCACACATGGTTGTTGTCCATCTTTGAAGAGAACCAAAATAGCATCACCATTGTAAAGTGAAATTTCAATGTGTCCAATTGTGGCTGATCAGACCAATACAAGCTTGGAATGTTCTACCACAGGTGGGGCACAGATAGTCTGTGTGAATATCTGGGGTGGATATCCCTAATTTGTGCATCCTGCGTTTACTTTGTGTTGTCTCAATTCTGCTTTGCTCAAAGAGCACAGCACCCTTTCTGATGTGGGCACTCCATGGTGAGTGGTCCTGTGCCAGTGTCTCCCATGCTGCACAGTCAAATCCAAAGTTCTTGAGAGAGACTTTGAGAGTGTCCTTGTATTGATTCTTCTGGCCCCCATGTGACCGCTTGCCCCATGTGAGTTCTCCATAAAATAGTCTTTTTGGCAAGTGTATATTTTGCATTCAAACAACATGGCCAATCCGTCGAAGTTGCACTCTGAAGCATAGTTTGAATATTTGGCAGTTCAACTTGAGCGAGGACTTCAGTGTCTGGTACCTTGTCCTTCCAGGTGATTCTGAGAATCTTCCTAAGACAGTTCAAATGGTCAGTTTCCTGGCATGGCACTGGTAGACTATCTATGTTTCACAAGCACATAACAATGAGATTGACACAACGGCTTTGTAAACCTTCAGTCTGGTAGTCAGTTTAATACCTCTTTTCTCCCAAAGTTTTCTTTGGAGACTCCCAAACACTGAGCTAGCTCTGGCAATGCATGCATCAACCTCATTGTCAATGTGTACATTCCTGGAAACTACACACCAAGGTAAGTGAACTTATTCACAGTATTCAAAAAAGTAGGAGTGTTGGTGCATGATTTTCTGTTTGCAGATGATTGTGTACTCAGTGCAGCCTCTGAAGCAGAGATGCAACAAAATATGGATCAATTCTCTGCTGCCTGTGCTAATTTTGGTCTAATAATTAACACCAAAAAAAACACAGGTGCTTGCTTCATCAGTCACCATCACACCATCTGTACGTGGAACCATTGGTTACAACAAATGGGGAAGTTTTGATTGCTGTGGATAAGTTCACTTACATTGATAGGGTACTTGCCAGGGAGGTACACTTTGACCCCTCACACATACATACTTTCTCACACACATACACTCTCACTCACATAATCTCACAGACACACACTCTCTCTCACACATACCTTCATGTACACACTCACACTCTCTCACACATATACTCTCTCTGCCTCTGTCTCTCTCTCACACACACCTCACACACAAGTACTCTCATACACACTCTCACACACTCATTCTCTCTTACACACACATACTCACACACACACCCTTTGTCTCTCTCACACACACACTCTCTGTCCCACATACGCATTCTCACACACACATATTCTCTCACACACTCGCACACATGCATTCTCCGTCTGTCTCCCTCACACACACTCTCTCACATACACACACTCTCACACACTATCTGTCTGTCTCTCTCACACACACACTCACACATAAGCACTCTCTCTGTCTCACACACACACTGTCTCACTATCTGTCTGTCTCTGTATCTCTGTGTCTGTCTCTGTATTTGTATCTGTCTCTCTCTTTCTCTATCTCTTTGTCTCTGTCTCTTTCTCTCTCTCTCTCTCTCTCACACACACACACTCTCTCTCTGTCTCTCTCTCTGTCTCTCACACACTCTCTCTCTCCCTTTCCCTCTCTCTTTCACTTTCTTTCTCTCTCCCTCTCTCTCACACACACTCTCTCTCCCTTTCCCTCTCTCTTTCATTTTCTTTCTCTCTCCCTCTCTCACACACACACTCTCTCTGTCTCTCTCTCCCTCCCTTCCTCTCTCTCTCACAACTCTCTCTCTCCCTCTTTCTCCCTCTCTTTCTCTTCCTCTCTCTCTCCTCTCTCTCTCTCTCTCCTCTCTCTCTCTCTCACACACACAACACACACACTCTCTCTCTGTCTCTCTCTTTGTCTCTCTCTCTGACTCTCTGCCTCTCTCTGTCCGTCTCTCTCTCTCACCCACACACACACATTCCATCAATCAGCTGTGGGGTCCTTTGGCTTCTACCTCTACCACATTCCTTACATGTGGAATCTTCTCTTCACTCCCATTGAAACTGCCATAGTTCAGCTCCTCAGAATAATCCAGCTCAGCAAACATTTATTAAGTGTCTGCTCTGTGTAAGGTACTGTGCTGGAAATGCAAAGCCCAAAATGAGGCACTGCCCTTGATGAGCTTGTATCTTACTGGAGAGACACAATACATACACATGTGTCTGTGACCTGCCATTCTCAAGAGCTAGGCTTTCACAGGTCAGGTTCAAGTATTCCAACCTTTTCAGTCACTTTCTTTAGTCCATATTTTTGCCTCCAGCCCCACAAGATATACCTCTGGGAAATCTCATAATAGAACTTGAATACAGCTTATGTTTAGGTTTTTACAGAGATGAGTGAAAGGATTGTCATATTCTGAATAAAGACTCAAGGTAATAATGCAGATGTTAGTTATAAGGTAGCCTTTATACCCCATAGACAGAAGGTAAAAACAAATAAAGGACTCAGAGTAGCCCGTAAATAGTTGATATATATATATCCTCTTCCCTCTCCAGTGAGTCCCTCATCTCTTCAGGGCATATGTAGCCTCCCAGACCCATAGTGCTATACTATGGTTTGGATTTAGGGGGGTGCTATTGAGTCAACCTCTGTCACTTCATTGGGTCTTAGGCAATAGATTTAGAGGTAGAAGGAATGTTAGAGGCTGCCAAATCTCAACACAACTGTGATTTTACAGTTTGAAGAAACTGATGACCAGAGAGATTAAATGACTTGCTGAGGATTTTCATAGCTATTAAGTATCTGAGGTAGAATTTGAATCCAGGTCTTCCTGATAGCAATGTGGACAACACATTGTCCACCAGCCAGTCTATCAATTTTTATTAGACATTAATTCCAGGGCATTGTGCTAATCTAGGGATACAAAAAGAGACAGAAGACAAGCCAATCTTTTCCCTCAAGGAGCTCACAATAACAGAGGAGATAATAAACCACCACCACCACCACCAAAAAGAAAAAAATATACAAATAAGCTATATGCAAGCTAAATAGGAAATAACAAAGGGAGGGCAACTGAGTGGTACAGTGGGTAGAGCACTGGGCTTAGAATCATGAAGAATTATCTTCCTGAGTTCAAATCTGACCTCGGGCACTTCCTAGCTGTGTGATTCAGAGCAAGTCACTTCACCCTGTTTGAATCATTTCTTTATTGTAAAATGAGCCGGAGAAGAAAATGGCAAGCCACTCCAGTATCTTTGCCAAGAAAAACCCAAAATGGAGAGTCAGATATGACTCAACAACAGCAATGGAAGGAAGGCACTAGAAGCTGGGAAAGGCTTCCCTGTAGAAGATGGCATTTTAGTTGGGACATAAAGGAAGCCAGGGAAGGAAGTAGGCAAAGACAAGGCAAAAACAATGAGGGAAAGTTCAGGCATGGAGGACAACTGGAGAAAATATCTGAAACTGAGAAATGGAGTATTTTGTTTGAGGAACACTCAAGAGACCAAAGTCACTGAATGGAAGAGAATATGGCAGGGAGTAAGGTTCGAGAAGACTGGAAAGGTAGAACAGGGCTAGGTTTTGAAGGGCTTTGAATATCAAACAGAGGATTTTGTATTGCTTTTGAAAGGTGATAGGGAATTGGTGGGGGTGGGAAACAAATCATTTTGCTGGCCAAATAGAGGAAGGATTGGAGTGGGAAGAGACTTGAGGCATACGGACCTAGGAGGCTATTACAGTAGTCCAAACGTGAGGTGGTAAGGCCCTGCACCAGGTTGGTGGCAGTGTCAGAGAGGAGAAGGGGAAATATTTAGGAAAGGTTGCAAAGGTGAAATCAATAGGCTTTGACAACAGATTGAATATGGGGAGAGGGGAGGAGAGATAGGAAGGAAAGGATGACACCTAAGTCATGAGCCTGAGGGACTGAGAAGATGGTGTTGCCTTCTACAGCTGTGAAAGGTTTTCTAGGTGTTGAGCTCAATATAGCACACTATTTTACACTTTTTATTTGTTGATGAGCCTATTTCAAGCCTTATAGTATAACCTTAAAAACCCTATGGTTTTTGAGGGCTTGGACTTCAACTCTGGGTTGATGAAATTGGTGAATCCTAAACATAAGTAAACATCCATTCTAATGGGATTACCCTGAAGGCTTGGACTCCTCCTTGGAAGGAAAACAGATTTGGAGTTGTTACATAGGAAATCCCCTTCTCATTGGACCTGAGTGGACATGGTAATAGCAGTAGGGAAATTCCAGTAATAGCAGTAGGGAAATTTTGTCCCTCCTTCCCCCTCCGCCCCCCCCTCTCCCCCATGGTGCCTTAGAGTCTCCTTTGCTCTTCTAACCTTTGGGTCCTTCTCTCTAAGAGACTTGGTGATAGTCTTCTTAAAAAAGAAAGATTCTGGTACTGTGCTACTTAGAGACTCCCACCTCATCTTTCTTTCTTTCTTTAAAATTTATTTATTTAAATTTTCAACATTCATTTCCACAAAATTTTGGGTTCCAAATTTTCTCCCCATTTCTCCCCTCCCCCACTCCAAAACACGAAGCATTCTAATTACCCCTATCACCAATCTGCCCTCCCTTCTAACATCCCTCCCTTCCCTTATCCCCATCTTCTCTTTTGTCCTGTAGGGCAAGATAACTTTCTATACCCCATTACCTGTATTTCTTATTTCCTAGTAGCAAGAACAATACTCAACAGTTGTTCCTAAAACTTTGAGTTTCACCTTCTCTTCCTCCCTCCCTTCCCACCCATCCCCTTTGGGAAGGCAAGCAATTCAATATAAGCCATATCTGTGTAGTTTTGCAAATGACTTCCATAATAGTCATGTTGTGTAAGACTAACTATATTTCCCTCCATCCTATCCTGCCCCCCATTTCTTCTGCTCTCGCTTTTGACCCTGTCCCTCCAAAGAGTATTGATTTCTAATTGCTCCCTCTTCCCATTGCCCTTCTTTCCATCATCCCCCCATCCTGCTTATCCCCTTCTTACCCCCTCTCCTGTATTGTAAGATAGGTTTTCATACTAAAATGAGTGTGCATTTTATTCCTTCTTTTAGTCAAATGTGATGAAAGTAAGTTTCATGTTTTTTCTCTCACATCCCCACTTTTCCCTCCACTGAAAAGTCATTTACTTGCCTCTTTTGTGAGAGATAATTTGCCCCATTCCATTTCTCCCTTTCTCCTCCCAATATATTTCTCTCTCACCCCTTAATTTCATTTTTTTAAAGATATGATCCCATCCTATTCAATTCACCCTGTGCTCTCTGTCTCTCCTTCTGCAATGATGCAAAGGTGGGAAATATATTGGTAAGCATGACTTAACTTAGGAAGAAGGAATAAGAGAAACCAAACCTAAGTAGTTTTTTTTTGATATACATCATGCCTTTAAAATATGAATACTCCTTTCTGTGATCTGCTCTAGACTTTTGAATTCCATAGTTATCACTTTTCTCTCTGTCTCTGTCTCTCTGTCTCTGTCTCTGTCTCTGTCTCTCTCTCTCTCTCTGTATGTGTGTGTGTGTGTGTGTGTGTGTGTGTGTGTGTGTGTGTGTAATTCCACCAAATACTCAGATACTGAAAAAAGTTTTGAAGAGTTACAAATGTTGTCTTTCCATGTAGGAATGTAAACAGTTCAACTTTAGTAAGTCCCTTATGATTTCTCTTTGCTGTTTACCTTTTCATACTTCTCTTGATTCTTGTGTTTGAAAGTTACATTTTCTTTTCAGCTCTGATCTTTTCATCAAGAATGTATGAAAGTCCTCTATTTCACTGAAAGACTATTTTTTTCCCTGAAGTATTATACTCAGTTTTGCTGGGTAGGTGATTCTTGGTTTTAGTCCTAGTTCCTTTGACTTCTGGAATATAATATTCCATGCCCTTTGATCCCTTAACATAGAAGCTGCTAGATCTTGTGTTATCCTGATTGTATTTCCACAATACTGGAATTGTTTCTTTCTAGCTGCATGCAATATTTTCTCCTTGACCTGGGAATTCTGGAATTTGGCCACAATGTTCCTAGGAGTTTCTCTTTTTGGATCTCTTTCAGGAGGTGATCAGTGGATTCTTTCAATATTTATTTTGTCCCCTGGTTCTAGAATATCAGAGCAGTTTTCCTTGATCATTTCTTGGAAGATGATGTCTAGGCTCTTTTTTTGATCATGACTTTCAGGTAGTCCCATCATTTTTAAATTGTCTCTCCTGGATCTATTTTCCAGGTCAGTTGTTTTTCCAATGAGATATTTCACATTCTCTTCCATTTTTTCATTCTTTTGGTTTTGTTTTGTGATTTCTTGATTTCTCATAAAGTCATTAGTCTCCATCTGTTCCATTCTAATTTTTAAAGAACTATTTTCTTCAGTGAGCTTTTGAACCTCCTTTTCCATTTTGCTAATTCTGCTTTTGAAAGCATTCTTCTCCTCATTGGCTTTTTGAACCTCTTTTTCCAATTGAGTTAGCCTATTTTTCAAGGTGTTATTTTCTTCAGCATTTTTTGGGTCTCCTTTAGCAAGGTGTTGACCTGATTTTCATGCTTTTCTTGCATCTCTCTCATTTCTTTTCCCAGTTTTTCCTCTACCTCTCTTACTTGATTTTCAAAATCCTTTTTTGAGCTCTTCCATGGCCTGAGACCACTGAATATTTATTTTGGATGTTTGGGATATAGAAGCCTTGACTTTTATGTCTTTCCCTGTTGGTAAGCATTGTTCTTCCTCATCTGAAAGGATGAGAGAACATATCTGTTCATCAAGAAAGTCACCTTCTATAGTCTTATTTTTTCCCATTTTTGGGCATTTTCCCAAGCAGTTACTTGACTTTTGGGTCCTTTGTCAGGAGTAGGGTATTCTCTGGGATCTGTAAGATCTCAGTTCCTCCAAGGTGGCCCAATCAAGCATGTACACTAGTCTGGAAGCAGGAAGAGATTTTTGTGCCCAGAATCTTAGCAGAGTTTCCTCTCCACAGCCACCTGGCCTCCAGTTCCAGCAAGCCGGCACTGGGGGGCTGGGATTCAGACAAGCCATGGGGGCAGGGCCGCCATTCAGTGTGAGACAAAGACCAACTGCTTCAGTGCCTCCACACAGGACTGTGGTAAGACTCAGCTCTTCAGTGCCCCCAGGGGTTTTTATGCTCCAACAATGGAATGGGCTGTACAGGCTGCTGTGCAGCCTCTGTGGCCACCGCCTGCTGCCAGAGCTGTGGGAAGGCCCCTCTCCCTTCCCAGGCAGCTGATAAAAACCTCATCACTGACCTTTGGTGCCTGTGGGTTGAGGGATCTGAGGACCTGCTGCTGTGATTGGAGATTCCGCCCCCGAGGTGTCCTCCTCCCAGAGTCTAGCTGCACGGCCAAGGCTGGGCTGGCCTTTGCTCCGCATCTGGTGCAACCGATCTTTCCCGTGGGCCTTTCAGGTCACCCTGGTCTGGAAATCTCTTCCATTCTGTCATTCTCCACTTCTGTTGCTCCAAAATTTGTTGAGAGCCCCTCTCTAGAGGTGTTTTATGGACTGTGTGGGGGCAACCTCCATATGTGTGTCTTTCTCCTCTGCCATCTTGGCTCTGTCCACCTCATCTTTCTTGAAGGATGAATTTCAGGAATTCTGAACACAATTGAAGAAAGTTGAGGTTCATAAACTCCAACTACCATGATCTCTTGGTGTCCCCTATCCATCCCCCATCCTCTGTCCCCATGTGTGTCTCTGAAACTGCCTGTACTGGGTTAGGTCAAGGTATTTAGAGTCCAAGAATTATTCTTTCAGGTGCCATGGTGCCTATAAAGACCTAAGTTCAAATCAAGCCTCAGATGCTTACTAGCTATGTAACGCTGGGCAAATTGTTTAATCTCTCTGTGCCTCTGTTACCTTAACTATAAGCTAGGTATCATACTAATGTATCAATGCCAGTTGATTTAAAGGCCATCAAGACATTTCAATCAGTCCTGTAATGCTGCATGCCTGTTGTTGCTGACAGCATGAATCGGAAGGCTCTCTATGGAAAAAGTGAGACTGATGACTTTCAGCAGCTCTGCCTCACTTAAATCCAATTCATGGGCAAGTCAAGACAATACCCTTTCAGTGTTATTGGTCCTCTGTGGGAATGAAAAATGAATGACAACAACCACAGGCTCTGCATGAGGTATCCACTCAGAGGGAAGGACTTCCAGAGCAGGTGTTGTGAGATAAACCTTTGTCACACACATTTATCACACGTGATCAAAGTTCATGGTCTGAGTTTAAACTTGATCCATGGATGCTGTGTGTATTTATGGGGAAGAATGAACCAGGTTTTAGGAGAATGCTTTGTATTGACTGTCTTTACCATGTTATTGGAGAGTGGTAGTGGTAGTAGTTCCCCTCTGGGGACCCAGTTTGCTTTCAGTTTTCAACAATCACTTCCATAAGTTTTAAATTTTCTCCCCCTCCCTTCCCCTTCCCTCAATCTTATATGGGTTCTACACATACATTCTTATTAAGCACATCTTCACATTAATCATGTTGCCTGGAAGAATTAAAACAAATGGGAGAAACCACAAGAAAAACCAAACCAAAACATAACACAAGAGAAAATAGTCTGCTTAATTCTGCCTTCTGACTCCATGGTTCTTTTTCTGGATATGGATGGCATTTTGCTTCAAGAGTCTTTTGGGAATGTTTTAGGTCCTTTCATTGCTGTGCCAACCTGCCAGTTTGAACACAAGTTGGGGAATACTGCTATTTCTCCTCCTCCTCCTCCTCCTCCTCCTCTTCCTTCTTCTGAATGTGGTCCCTCTCCTTATGTGCCTTGTCCACTGGAATATAATTTTTAGTTGCTTATATTTTGTAAGACATTTTAGAATTGGGGGCTTAGATTTTTAAAAAGATATTTCCATCAATCATTCAATCAACTAATTATTGTTTTCTTTTTCAAAAAGCTAGGACAATTTAGTTTTTGTCCTGCTCAGTTTTCATTTATGATTTCTTGAAATACAGTTCTGGAAAAACAGACTTTAAACAAGCTCTTTGTGTTTCAAATGAAACAACTTGACTTCTCTTTAAACCTAAATCTTCCCGACTTTCCTTGAGCATCCAATAATAGCCCCAAGCCAAGCATCTGTGGCTCATTGTTTAGCTTTGGGTGACTTAGAATGAGTCTAAATAGCAAGGAGCCATTGGGCCATCTTTTGTCTCAATTCTTACTTATCCTTTAGTCACTGAATGAACATTGCCTCAGACAAACTGAGACCTGGGAAAGATCCAATTTAGAAAGAGAAAGGTCACTCAACTGCATCCTGGGCCATTGCTTTGACTTTTGAGCCATTGGGCTCCAATGACTTGAGGAGGGAGTAAGACTGATGACTCTTCAAAGTTTTGCCTCACTTAAATCCAATTCACAAGAAGTCATGCCATCACTCTCATGATGTGATTAGTCTTTTTTTTAAAAGTGAAGGTAGAGCAACTACAGCAACAAATTGGGAGTAATAGTAACTTCTACCTCATAGAGCTATTTTGAGGATCAAATGAGATATTTGTCAAGTACTTTGCACAGTATTTGACACATAGTAGATCCGTAATAAATCCTTATTCCCTTCCCTCTTCCCAGCAGAGAACATGCAAATTCCACATGCCTTCCCCTGTTCCATTCTCTTCTCCCCTTTACTCTCACCTGTGTTGCTTTTGCAGGGTATTGAAAACAAAAAGAGAAGGGTAAAAAAGGCCAAATCTGTAAGTAAACCCATTTTGATTGCCTAAAATGAAGGAGAAGCTTCTCTTTCAACTGCTTAAATCAATCAGTTCATCCCCCAAAGATTCACAATGAATCTTAAACGAGCCAAATGGACACCCTTCACAGGGAGAAGCAATCAATATTTCAATTCCCTGTAAACTCCACAAGCTGACTAGAGAATTCCTTTTATCAACTTCCATGGGATGATAAGTAAATGCAAGGTAATTTTGGGAGGATAAGACCATTAGCCAATGGGGATGGTGTGGGGGGAGGTGACACCAGAATTGAGTCTTGAAGGATTTGCCTCCTAACTGATGCTGTGGCTTACATGAAACCACAGTTAAGGGATGCCTAGTGATGCTCAAAGTTCAGGCTGCTTTCCTTTCTTGAGGAGGAGGTAGAAGGGCTCTAGAAAGGTATCTTTGTTCTTCAAATTTTCAGAAACAAAAAACTTAAAAGAGAAACTTCAGTATAAAAACCAAGAAAAAAAAGAATCTGAAGAGATAGAGAAGAAAGAGTACTGAATATTTGGAGGTAAGACACAAGTGTAAAACTCTTTTTGAAGAGGAAAGAGCTGGATGCTTTGAGGAGGAAACAATTGTTTGTCTCCCAAGGAACGATAAATTGAGAATTCATCCAATAAGGGTCTGAAGAGGAGGAGTCCTGGAGGTTTGTGCCTCTGATAAGGGGTACTGAGGTAGCTATTTTTTTCAGCCTGATAACAATAGAGAGAGTTGCTGTTTTCCTGGGGCATGTATCCAAGATGTTACAGAGAACTGTACAGGATTTGTCAGAATGAATGCCTACTATACACTTCTGGTGATACACATGGGAATAAAGCAATACTGCCAGAAGGAACCAAGAAAGCATTGTCAAATATTAAGGAAGATTGGGTAAGGAAAATGAAGACCTTGGGGCCACAGGCGAAGTTTTCATCTCTACTGCTTCGCTGAGGCAAGAAAAAGAAGTGCAGGTTTAGGAAATGAACAATTAGTTAAGAATAAATATGCTGTCTGAAAATGAGGTTTAAATTTTTGTGCTCTGCCTAAAATACTCACAGGTTTATGGCCAGGAATTCAGGACACTTAAGAAAGGGTGGCAAGACTATGATTTGTTTGGTGTATTGAAAATGGAATCAAAAGGACTTAAAACAAAAAAAAAATATTTTTTAAATTAATTCATTTTTAGTTTTCAACATTTATTTCCACAAGATTTCGAGTTCCAAATTTTCTCCCCATCTCTCCCCTTCCCCCACCCCAATATGGCATGATTCTGATTACCCCTTTCACCCGTCTGCCTTCCCTTTTATCTACCCCCTTATCCCCTTCCCCTTTACTTTCATGGAGGGTAAAAATAGATTTCTATACCCCACTGCCTATATATCTTATTTCCCAGTTGCATGTAAAAACAATTTTAAACATTTGTTTTTAAAACTCTGAGTTCTAAACTGTCTCCCTTCTTCACTCCCCACCATCCTCATTGAGAAGGCAAGCAATTCAATATAGGTTATACATGTGTAGTTATGCAAAACACTTCCCATAATAATCATGTTGTGAAAGACTAACTATATTTCCCTCCATCCTATCCTATCCCCCAATTATTCTTTCCAACTTTAACCCTGTCCCTTTTCACAAGTGTTTTCTTGCCCCTCCCTGAGTTTGCCTTCCCTTCTATCACCCCCCCTTCTTATTCCCCTCCCCCTTACTTTCCTGTAGGGTAAGATACCCAATTGAATGTGTATATTATTCCCTTATCAAGCCAAATCCAATGAGAGTAATGTTCACTCATTCCCTCTCATCTCCCCGTTTCCTCCCTCCTCCTCCCCTCCATTGTGAAACCTTTTTCTTGCTTCTTTTATGTGAGATAAATTTATCCCATTCTATCTTTTCCCTTTCCCTTTTCCTAGTATATTCTTCTTTTACTCCTTAATTTTATTTTTTAGATCTCATTCCTTCATATTTACCTCACCCTGGACTATCTATCTATCTATCTATCTATCTATCTATCTATCTATCTATCTATCTATCTATCATCTATCTTTCCTCCAACTACCCTAAACTAAGCAAGGTCTCATGAGTTACAAATACTGTCTTTCCATGTAGTAGTGTAAATAGTTCAACTTTAATAAGTCTCCTGTGATTTCTCTTTCCTATCTACCTTTTCATGCTTCTCTTGATTCTTGTATCTGAAAGTCAAATCTTCTATTCAGCTCTGGTCTTTTCAGTAAGAATGCTGGAAAGTCCTCTATGTCATTGAAATTCCATTCCCTCCCCTGCCCCCAGTCAAAATATTATACTTAGTTTTGCTGGGTAGATGATTCTGACCTCCAGAATTTCATATTCCAAGCCCTTCAGTCCTTTAAAGTAGAAGCTGCTAGGTCTTCTGTGGTTCTGATTGTATTTTCACAATACTTGAATTGTTTCTTTCTGACTGCCTGTAATATCCTCTCCTTGACTTGGGAGCTCTGGAATTTGACTATAATATTCCTAGGAGTTTTCCTTTTGGGATCTCTTTCAGGAGGTTATTGGTGGGTTCTTTCAATTTCTATTTTACCCTCTGGTTCTAGAATATCAGGGCAGTTTTCCTTGATAATTTCTTGAAAGATGAGGTCTAGGCTCTTTTGTTGATCATGTCTTTCAGGTAGTCCAATGATTATTAAATTATTTCTCCTGGATTTATTTTCCACATCAGTGGTTTTTCCAATGAGATATTTCACATTATCTTCTTTTTTTCATTCTTTTGTTTCTGTTTTATAATTTCTTGATTTTTCATAAAGTCATTAGCTTCCATTTGCTCCATTCTAATTTTAAAGGAATTATTTTCTTCAGTGAGCTGTCGGACCTCCTTTTCCATTTGGTCAATCATAATTTTTAAGGTATTTTTCTCCTTGTTGGTTTTTTGGACCTCTTCTGCCATTTTGGTTAGTCTATTTTTAAAGTGTTACTTTCATTAGTATTTTTTGAGTCTCCTTTAGCAAGCTGTTGACTTGTTTTTAATGATTTTCTTGCATCACCTTCATTTCTCTTTCCAATTTTCCTCTACTTCTCTTACTTGATTTTCAAAATCCTTTTTGAGCTCTTCCATGACCTGTAACCAATTCATATTTTTCTTAGACACTTTTGATGTGGGAGCTTTGATTTTGTTCTTTTCTTCTGGTTGTATATTTTGATATTCTTTGTTATCAAAGTAAGATTCTATAGTCTGACCTTTTCCTCACTCTGTTTTCTCATCTTCTCAGCCAAATACTTGACTTTCTAATGCTTTGTCAAGGTAGGATTCTGTTTCCAATGAGGGTGGGGGTGAGTGCACTGTCCCAGGCTTCAGCTGCTTTATCCCTAACCGTCTGTGGGCCCAGATCTCTGAAAGCTGCTGCTGCTGCCACTGCTGTACTCCCTCCTCCTCTGCGCCAAGTCTGAGTAGAACCCCAACTGGACCACGCCCCTCATCCACTCAGGACAGAGCTTTCTCACTGACTTTCTATGCTGTCTTTGGTGTTGGTGGGTTGAGAAGTCTGGAAATCACCACAACTGCCAGTGATTTAGTCCCCCTGAGGCCTGCTCCACCCCTGTCTTTGTTGGTGTGGCCCACCCTGGACTGGGCTCCACTCTACCCCTGACCTGGTGTGATAGATGCCTCCTCTCAACCTTCTAGGCTGTCTTTGGCTGGAAATTTGTTTCACTCCATCATTCTGTGGTTTCTGCAGCTCTAGAATTTGTTTAGAGTCACTTTTAGACATATTTGCAAGGGTTTGGGGGAAGAACGCAAGCTGGTCCCTGCTTTTACTCTACCGTCTTGGCTCTGTCAGCTTAAAACAGAAAGTTTAAAGGAAAAGGGAGAGATATGTATCAATAGTGTCAGGAAAACTAAATAGTATGTTGATAGCTAACATTCACAGTACCTTAAGGTTTACAAGGCACTTTATATATGTTACCTTATTCGATTGTTAAAACAAACAGGTGAAGTAGGTGCTATATGAACTATGTAGGTGCTATATGAAAGCAAATTTAAAGGCAACAGAAAGATATTTTTTGTTTGTTTCTTTTTTTCTTTAGTAGTATTGTAGAAAAGAGGAGAATTTTTAAAAAAGAGATAATACCAATTCTTGGTTTGGATTGGAGGATATGAGATGACAGAAAGAAGCAAAGATATTTAATTTTGTTCTGTTTTCTCTGCAAAGGAGAATAATTTCTGGCTTGGAAAGGTCAGAACAAATATGGCTAATAGGGAAATGATAACACCAAGGAAGTAAGATAGCATCTAGCTGTTTGTGACAAGTTAGAGTCACCTGGCTCAGATAAACAACATCCTTGGATATTGAAAGATATTTGAAAGATGTGGAGAGCAGGAGAAGTCCCAGATAACTGGGGAAGGGCAAATGTCCTAATTTTTAAAAAAGGGAGAAAAATGGAGTCTGAAAATTGTAGACCAGTGAGCTTGACTTCAATTCCTGATAAAATAGTAGAACATTATTAAAGGGTTAGAGAACATAAAGGGGGAAAAAGTTATAAAAAAGAACAAGGATGGTTTCATCAAAAATAGATCATGTCAGACCACCTTATTTCATTTAAAAAATATGGTTACTAAACTTGTAAGAAACAACAGAGTATAGTGGCTAGAGGGCCATCCTTGGTGTCAGGAACACTTGGGTTCAAGTTTTGCTACTAACGCATTCTAGCTGTATGACCATTGGTAATCTGCTTACCTTCCCAGGGTCCCAGACAATTCTTCCTCCCTCCCTCCCTTCCTCCTTCCCTCCCTTCCTTCCTTCCTTCTTCCTTCCTTCCTTCCTTCCTTCCTTCCTTCCTTCCTTCCTTCCTTCCTTCCTTCCTTCCTTCCTTCCTTCCTTCCTTCCTTCCTTCCTTCCTCTCTTTCTTTTCATAATCTATTAAAATAAGTGTTATTGCTATATTTTGTTTTTTACATCATCAGATTTTTCAGTATTCCTTCTTCTCCCACCCTTCCAGAGAACCATCTCATACAAGAAGCATTTTTTATTTTTAAAATTTTAACATTTGCTTTAAAAAAATTTGAGTTCTAAACTTTCTCCTTCCCTCTAATTCCTTCCTCACCCACTGAGAAAGCAAACAATATTATCCTAGGCAGCTTTCTAAGAGTACAAATTTCAGATGAGTTGCTGATTTGAATTGGTGGAGAACTGGGAGTTCTCTATCCCCATGAAATCACAGATTTGCACTCAAAACAAACAAAAAACTTTAAACTGGTAGACCAGGGATCACTACAGATATAGTTTATCAAGATTTTTTTACTGAAGCATTTGATAAAGTCTCTCATGCTGGTTTGGTAAAGGAGACGAAGAGATACAGGCTAGAGAAATAATTGAATGACTGACTCAGTATTCCAACGAATCTGTGATCTCTTCATTGTTGGTATCTTGAGGCAGATTGTAACCCATTCATAGCTGCCCTTCTTGGGTGATTCTTGTATAAGTCTTCCTACAAGTTTCACAGTGGAAGCCTTCTTTAATGTATCTTGACATCAGTAGATGGACTGACAAGAGGACACCAGTAGAGCACCTGACCTTCCATTCCCTTGCCCACACCATATGTGGCGCCTTCTCCTTGTCAAACATTTCCCCAATGCTGTTCTTCATTCTTGCTCTTCTTTGAATTTCCTCTTTGGCTATGTTTCTGTCTGCACATACTCAACATTCGAAAAGAGTAATTTAAGATTTGGTGTCTACTTGGAAGAAGGTATTGAATAGAATGTCCCAGGGATATGTGCTTGGCTTTGTGCTATTGCATACATTTATCAATGACTTTGAAAAAAAAACCTTAGCTGATATGCTTATTATATTTGTAGATTATGCAAGATGGTATCTGTGGCTAATAGGCTGAATAACAGAGTCAGAATTCAGAAAGACTAGAAAGACCAAATTTAATTATATGGAGTTTAATAGATATAAATGGGACACAATATGTTGCATTATATGATCTTAGGCTGCATCAAGAGACTAACAGTACCTGGGCTCAAGGAAGTGATTATCCCACTGTACTCTGCCCTGGTTAGACCATGTTAGGAATATTGTATTCTCTTTTGGATGCCATATTTTTGGAAGGACATTAAAGCTGTAGAGAGTATCCAGAGGAGGGCAACTAGGTTGGTAAAGGACCGTGAGATCAGGCCATATGATGATCCAGCTGGAGGAAAAGAGATATTTGCCCTGGAGGAGACTGAGAGGGGACATGATGGTTATCTTTAAGCATCTAAATTGGTGTTGAAGAGAAAGCAGATTTTTTTCTGTTTGACCTCAGAAGCCAGAACTTGGAGCAATGGGTACAAATTGCAAGAAGGAGAATTTATGCTCAATATAGAGAAAAACTTCCTAAGAATGTAAGTGGAATGTCTTTGGGAGGTACAGAATTCTCTCTACTGATGATCTTCAAGCAAAGGTTAAAACCTCTTGGTTGTGGTCCTGTAGATATGAATCAGACCATATAGCTCTTTTGGTCCCTTTCAGCTCTGATATTCTATTATTTCATATGTTCTAATGTTCTGGTCTGCTTCAAATGCTAGGAGAACATTGAGCTGTTTTACATCCCCAAAAAGATGAAGGGAACATTGTACAAATAGACATGAATCACACCATTAATCTAGAAGCCTCGAGAGTAGGGACTGTCTTTTGCTTTCTTTGTATCCTCAATAATTGGCATATTGCCTGGTTTAATAAATGTTAATTGACCCTCTTCAACTTTAGTCCTGAGACAGAATGGGGGAAAAATGAAGACAGGATGTGTGTGAGTGTGTTTAGTCAGGTGGCACTACTGATTTCTTGGGTGCCACCAAAAGTATGTTCTCCCCTTCCCCCTCTCTCCACACTGAGCTGGCTATGTACCCAAATTATATGTAAACCAAATGAGTCATCTCCATTTGTATTCTAGTTCGTAGCAAAAGAAGAGGGAATTTGACAGCTCCATGGAATGATCTTCCAAAGGATCAGTATGTCCTTCCTTTTCCATCTAGTTGGTAAAGCAATTGATCACCAGGAGATCAGACAGGTTGGGATAAACTTTTGTTCTCTTGCTGCCAACATTTTAGCTCTCATTTCCTCTAGCTACCTCTATAGGTCATCAGTGATCATGATAGTTGGAGTAAGTATGAGATGGAGAAATGGAGCTAATGGATCTTCAGTGGTTGCCTATCCTTACTTATCTACAACAAAGTGTGGTCAACTTCATATCTCACCTGCCATGTGACCTTGGTGACTCAACCTCTCTCAGTCTTAATTTTCTTCTCTGTCACATGGAGGTTATAATACACTGCCTATCTCATAAGGTTGTTAGCATACAAATATACACTATCATGATATTATCATTATAATTATCATATGAAACAATGTTTGACAATATTGTGAAAGGGTATATAAATATGAGATACTGCTCTTATTAAATCACTTAGTTCCTTGAGCCTCCATTTTCTCATCTGTAAAATGGGAATGATACTGCCATGCAATGTTCTATGGGAATGCTAGCCCAAATTGATCTCTCCTTTTTCTAAACTATTACCCTTCAGGCTGGCTATGGGAGTCAAAAGATTGACTAACGTAGGTGGTAGTACCTTAGAAAGCATAAACTGAGATGTGAATGAATGGAAGATACTATTGTTATTTTTATTATTACTACTACCCTGTCACTCTTTCTACTAGACCTTGAGATGTCCAGAAAATGACACATTTTTTTTTAGTATGTCTTACAGTCTAAGGCTTTTCCTCCTACTGAAGCGAATTAGAGAGGATCTGTCTCCGAGTTACACCTATATAAATGATGAGCTCCCCAGTGCTTAAGCCTTAGCCTCTGCTGCTTCCTGTTCCTCTTAACTTGATAATGTTTTATTTTTTAAATTTTTTTCATCATTGGAGAGGAAACAAGAATTTGGCTCCAGAGTTATACATTCGTCTCCCATGATGGCTCAATCTGCTTTCCCTATTCTTACACAGCATAATAAAAAGGGAGAAACATGGCTGAACTCATTTCGGCCTCATAAGGCTCTTAGTGTTAGTGGGGGGAGGGCATCTAACTCATAAATTCTGTCCTTTTTCCTGAGCAGACAAAAGGCAGCCAAAGATCCCTGCCTCATCAGCTTCCTCCTTAATGATTTTATTATAAATCTGTTTCCTCAGGAGGAGGAGGAGGAGGCAAGAAGCTCTGTGAGCTCATTAGTGGGAGGAGGAGGACGTGGTCATGGGGTGAGCCAGCCTTCTCTCAAAGGACACACTGATTTTCAAGTGCTTTCCCACTAAATGATGCCAACCTAGGAGAGGCAGGCTATCTTTGCCTCATGCAGACATGAAAAATCAAGGACCAAACTAGTTTTCATCTCAGGTACAGGGAAGCTAGGAGTCTGAAGCTACCCATTAATAACTCCAATCTATTAAAGACTCCATCTTCCTGGAGCAGCTCTTAACTAATGGCTGTGAAGTTCGCCACAGACAAAGATGATACAGCTGTGACTCTGTTTAGATTCTGTTAAACATCTGTCTACCAAAAGCGAAATCTGGCTCATAGCCCAGGTCATGCAGCAGTCCAGATGTCTGGTGCTGTACAGTCCAACTGTCCAGGCTTTGTGTATGAACATCAAAGTTTTTATTTTGACCTTTGGCATGGTGTATATAACCCTTTGTGGGTTTTGTCACCCTTTTGTGAGTGTTTATTTACATCTTGGTGTATACATAGGAGGAGAAAACTGCTTTTTCTGCAGCCTAGACATGCTCATAGACATTTTCAGACTGGATAGGGGCTAAATACTGAAGGTGGAGGTGTTGGTAATGAAGATACTAGATGTAGTTCAAGCATTGTGTTTCAATGGAAAGAACCCTAGATTTGGAATTAGAATAACTGGATTTGAATCTTGGCTCTGGTAGCAAAAAACTATGTAACTTCAGGCAAGTAACTTCATCTTTTTTGGCCTCCGTTATTTTATTTGTAAAATTATGGATTTGATTAGACCTTGTAAAATTATGGATTTGACTAGACCTAGAGTTCAAATTTGGCTCCAGACAGTTACTAGTTATGTGACTTGGGGCAAATAATTTAGCCTCTATCAATCTCAGTTTCCTCAGCTATAAAATGGGGATAATAATGGTGCCTGCCTCCCAAGGTTGTTGTGAGGATTAAATAGCTTGTTTGTAAAGCACCTAGTATAGTGCCTGGCACAGAATAGAGGTTTAGTAGACACTTGTTTCCTTCCTTCCTCCCTTCCTCCCTTCCTTCTCTAAGTTCTATGATTTTGTGTGTTGGTGGGGGGAATTCAGGATTTGTCTCCCTTTCCTCTCTCTTAAACAGTGTTGTTGACCTGACACTAGTAGGGCATATTGCTTTAAGTTGTTTTTTCATTCATAGCAGGGATGAACCACACTAAGTCATCTTTACTTTTCCCCTGATCTGTTCTTCATGCCCTGTTGTGATGCATAACATCTTTTGTGGAGCAGTACTTTCCTTGGTATGGGGTTGAGAGGCATCCACCATTAAGTATTTATTAAGGTTCTACTTTGTAGTCAGACTTGTATAAAGTACTGTCAGAGAAATTGTAAGTAAGCCTGTGACCTAAAGTGACAATATGGTGTAGTGGATAGAATGTTGGACTTGGAGTTGGGTTTTAATGTAGCCTCACATACTTGCTAGTTATAAGATCCTGGGTAAATCACTTCATCAGCCTCAGTTTCCTCAGTGCATTCCAAAGTGCACTAGAGTTCAATGTGTAGCTAGCCTACTATGACCTAACCTGCAATCCCATCCTAACCATATTACACAAAAGATGGACATTCAATAATAAAGAAGAATTTGAAACAGTTTTAGAAAGAAAACCCAAACTGAAGGCATTATTTGCATCTTGTACAACCCAAACAATACAAATTCAGGGGCATGACTAAATCATTAGCCATGTAACCATGGGTAAGTCATTTAACCACTTTGATCATGTTTCCTTATTTTTAAAAAGAAGTGGTTGGACTTGATCACTTTTAGAGTCCCTTATGGCTCTAAATCTATGATCTGGTCACCCTTACTGGGCAAACAAGACTTCCCAACACAAGAAAGACAGCAATAAAGTCAAGAGTATGCCAGAACTACCTCTAACCAGCTTGTGAATCCATTATTAAATTTTCAGTGTGAGCATTTATACCTTAGAAATACATGATCGAAAGTTGACTTAGTATTTTGTTGAGTGTCTAGACTTAAAACAAGCACAGCCCTGGGTTTCTCTATGAACATTGCTTGAGCTCAGTAGGTGTACTGTAGAAAGCTCAAGGAATGAAGCTGCCACCAGACTGGAGGCCTAGTGACTGTAGGATGATGATGATGATGGTGAGGATGATGATGATAGTGGTGATGATAATGATGATAATGATAATGACGATGATATAACTGGCAGTCTATATAGCTCTTTAAGGTTTGCAGAGTGCTTTACATCCATTGCCTCATTTGAGTTTCATAGCGCCCTTGGACAAAGTGCCCAGATGTATGATACAGGCAGTGTTACAAGAATTCAGAGAAGAAAGAGACCAGTATTATTATGAAATAAACTATTAACACTTATGATTATAATAACTTACATTTATATTCAGTTGTTGAGTTGTGTCTGACTTTTAAAATGGAATCATTTAGGGTTTTCTTGGCAAAAATACTGGAGTGGTTTGCCATTTCATTCTTCAGTTCATTTTAAAGATGAGGAAATAAGGTTGGTTAAGTGACTTGCCCAGGGTCACATAGTCAGTAAGTGTCTGAGGCCATATTTGAACTCAGGAAGATAATCCAGGCAAGACAATCTCTCCACTGCACCACCTAGCTACCTCATTTATATTTAGTATAGCATTTTAAATTTAAATCACCTTAAATGCCCTATCTCATTTGAGTTTCACAAAAGGAATGAAGTAAGTACTATAAGTATTACCTTCTCTTTTTTTACAGATAAGAAAACTAACATTCAGAGAGGTTAAGGAACTCTCTGATAGTAGCTATCCAAGTACAATTTGAACTCAGTTCTCCTTGACATGCAATGAAATAATCG
Organism: Bettongia penicillata ogilbyi; assembly: GCA_023548195.1. Taxonomy (NCBI): domain Eukaryota; kingdom Metazoa; phylum Chordata; class Mammalia; order Diprotodontia; family Potoroidae; genus Bettongia; species Bettongia penicillata. The sequence goes on along the minus strand of JAJHZJ010000080.1, from coordinate 4,370,146 downwards.
GTCTGCTATGCCAAGCTGCCTTTCCACATGGGAATAACATAAAGCTAAGTGACTCAAAATATGGACAGAACCTATAACCTATAACCTTGATTTAATCAACCTTGTGTTCTAACCAACTGAGCTAGTTTGCCTAGAGTCTGAGCTTGTCCTGTTCTTGTATACATCCTAGTGATTTCTGTTAATGATACAAGAAGTATAGAATTTGAAATCATAGGAGTCTATATTTCTGTGATGCTTTGTCCTTCTTCAAGGAATCACATTTGATCCCAGGATTTTTATTCCCATTTTATAGATGAGGAAATTGAGTAAGTGACTTGCTCAAGGTAATGCAAGGAGCCATTAATTAGCAGATCAAAATTAGGAATTAAGTCTTTTGCATTCTAATCCAGGTACTAAATAAATCCCTTCCTTCTTTTCTTTCCTTCCTTCCCTCTTTCTTTCCTTCCTTCCTCTTTCCCTCCCTCTTTTCCAGCTCCCTCCCTCCCTTCCTTCTTTCATCCCTCCCTCCCTTCCTTCCTTCCTTCCTTCCTTCCTCCTTTCCTTCTGTCTCATCTAATTATCTTTCACTTTAGGAACCCCATTCTCTCAGCTAAATAAAACATTTACCATAATAAGACTGAGGCACTGTTGAATCCCACATTTTTCCCTGGAAACGATTTTTAAAAAAATAAGAGAACTATTTAAAAACTCTATCTGGTTGTTATCTGAGTGGAGAAGAACTGACTTGCCAATGTTGCTGGGTGAGACATTTAAAATGAATAAATAATGCAAATCCTTCCATCTGCTTTGCCAAATAGGGTTAGCATTCCAGCCTCTCAAAGATTCATTTTTAAGGCATTCACCAGCTTCTTAAATGAAATTTCCTAGAACCTGAGATCTGGAAGGAACTCCAGCAAATCATTCTACCTATTTCTCTACCTTAGAGCAGGGGTGCATTTCTCCCACTCTAGTTCCAAGCTCTGCCCTCCCTTCTGAACCCCCCTCCTTTCTCCATTTCAGATTCAGTCTTTTTACTTCATCTTTGCCTGCTTGAGGGTCTCTTTATAGCCATTTTTCTTTTTTCAACTGTTGTCCCTAGTTACTTTGTAGGAGCTATCAAGTGGCACCTCTGTGCAGCGCCCTACTTAAAAAAGAGTTCAATGAATACTATTTAGCAGGTAGGTGTCTCTGGAGTACATGCTGACTGCTTGTTCAGATAAGGGAAGAGTTTGGAGAAGAGGGAAGTGACTGTAGGCTGGAATTATAGAGAGATAATCTTGATAGCAGTGAAAATAAGGTAGGAGAAGGAAGATTATAGAAAAACAACTGCTGGGCAAGAGTTTGGGATGATTCTGAGGACAATTGAGAGTTTTAGAGTAGAAGAGAGATAATGAAAGCAGCAATTTAGCAAGACAAAATTGATGATGGCGATAAGGGCACTATAGTCTGGAGACAGTGTGGGACACTGAAAAGAACAGTGGCTCTGAAGTGAAAAGACCTGGGTTTGAATCCCAGCTGTGCTACTCACTACTTGACATCAAGTCCTATTTTTTTCTACTATATCAGTCTGTGGTCTTAAGTGTCTTGTAACTCGAAAGTTCTGATTGTGGCCATGAGAAAAACCTTATCCTTTGCCAACTGATTTCTTGCTGAAGCATAGATAAGCAGGATCCTGAAATCTCCACCCCTTTATTCTTTACCAGCTTTTAAAGGACTGGAGCTAAGCTTAGCCTAGGCTTCCACATTTACTTATGACATAGAAAAACCCAACCACGAATCAGAAACATGCCCAACACTGTTCCCCTGTCTGCAATTTAAAGTCCTTGCTTTGCCGGTGTTGCTGCAAAGGTACAGGAGATACTATTAAGATTCCATCATTTTTTGTTGTGAATTTTGAATTCTTTCTACTCTTTGTACATGGTTGGATGTTAATGGGGCCTCAATATAAAACTTCCGTTCCCTGTCAGACTGGACTCAATTTCAGCATAATTCCTTAAGGGCTAAGATAATCATAGCTATGATAACAATATCTAGCATTTAAATAGTGTTTTAAAAATATCATTTAATTCTATCCTCACAATAGCCCTGGGAAGTAGATGCTATTCTCTTCATTTTGTTGTGATTTAGAAGTTTTCAGTTGTGTTCCTGACTTTTTGTGCTCCCTTTTGAGTTTTCTTGGCAAAGATCCTGGAGTAGTTTATCATTTCCTTCTCCATGAGGAAAATGAGACAAATGGGGTTAAGTGACTTGCCCAGGGTTACACAGCTAGTAAGTATTTGAAGTAAAATTTGAACTTAGGAACCAGTTTAAACAAGTTAAAACTGGGAGAAAAAAAATTAAAACTGGGGGGGTGGGAAACCAGTTAAAACAGTTTAGACCAGTTAAATCTATTAAAAAAAAAAAACAATCAAAATCAGAAAAAAAAAAAACCAACAGTTTAAACCAGTCTAAACTGGAAAAAAAACTGTCTTAAGTGGAAAAAACTGTAAAAAAAAAAATAAAACAGGTTAAAACTAGAAAAAACGTCTAAACTGGAAAAAAAGGTTAAAACCAGTTAAAACTGGGGAAAACAACACAGAAAAAAAACAGAACCAGTTAAAACTGGAAAAAAAGTATAAACTGTTAAAAACTAGTTTACACCAATTAAAACCAGTTAAAACCCATTAAAACCAGAAAAAAAGAATAATTGGACCAGTTAAAACTGGAAAAACCCAGTTTAAATCAGTTAACATTATTTTTAAGTGGGAGGAACCTTAGAAAACATCATTCCTTCTCAGTTCCTTCCTCTAATAAAATAAATAGGGTTCAATAAAGTGACTTGCTCATACAGGTAAGATCACAGGATCACAAAATTAGATTGTTGTGTTTTTCCCTCATTCTTGAAGAGGACCTTGACATCAAGATGATGATGTGACTTGTAGTTGACTTTGATCTGAGTGAGTGAGGGCTATGCAAGGTCACCTTCTTCTCACTTGCTTCTCCTGAGCCATGTGGCTCCAGTGGCCTGATATTCACCAGGAAGGCTGGAGATGACTCTGGATGCAATGGGAAACCCTGGCCCTTTCAGGCTAAGGTCTTATAGCATTCTCATTTTGAGTGAGATGCACCCATTCAATGAATAGACTTCTTTAAGTAGTTGCTCAAAGGATGGCCCATTTATTAAAAAAAAAAAAATCAAAGTGGAAGGAGAAGCCCCTCAGGGTTCCTGGGTAAAAGAGAAACAATTACTATTTAGTATTTAAGAAAGAGAAAACTAAGACCCAGAGAGAAGAAATGATTCACCCAAAGTCATAGTTAGTAAATGGCAGAGCCTGGATTTGAACCTAGGTCTTCTGACTTTGTATCTGGTAGGCCCTAGTACACGGACAGTTTGGCACTTGATTATCATTGGCATTACTATCTTCTCCAGTCCAGTGCTGCTCCTGCCTGTTTTCACCTTCCTCAAGGATCTTGCACATTCATCCAGAGCTCCTTTTTTATCCAATTTTTCTAACTTGGGTAGTGCAAAGTAGGTGTTCAGATAAACCCTGCTGAGTGAACTGAAAGCCCTAAAGAAAGGAGAAGTTCTGGGCACAGTGAGGGGGTTTTCTCTGGTTCCACAGATCATAAATTTAGAGCTGGAAGGGACCACAGAGATCATGTAGGCCAACCTCCTCATTTTACAGACTGAGAAATTGGAATCCAGCCAGGTCAAGTGATTTATCCTTGGTACCATGCAAGTAGTTAATGAGAGAGCTAGGATCTGAAACCCCTTCTCCTTATTCCAAATGCAGGGCTCTCTCTCCACTGTACCATGCCATTTCCCTACCCTGGAGCTCAAAACCACTCATATAGTGCTTAGCACAGTTCCTGGCACACGTGTAGGAGCTTAATTAATGTTTATTGACTGACTGTCTGACTGCATCCATCCACAAAAGACACCTGGTCTCTCATAGAGGCACCCCAGCATGAAGCCTGCTTGCAGCATCCCAGATCTTTAAGGCCGGAGAGACCCAGGGCAGAATGTCTCCCACTGGTGCTTCTGGTGCTCTCTTCCCTCACTAGCCTAAGAATTTCTTTTAAGTGCTTATATATGGCTGCTGTGGATAAAGTAACCTGGGGCATTTTTCAGACAATTTAATGAGTGTTAAATATTCTGCAGTAAGAGAACAGAGGCACCAGGACACCGGGAGGGTCAGAGACTTGCCTGTGGCTCCTTGAGTCAGTCAGCAGCAAAAGTAGGAAGGAAATCTATAATAGGTGGGCAGAGGCTAGTGTTGTTACCTCCCCTGCTTTGGTCAAGATAAGTAGTGTAGACTTTGTCAATAATATGTCCAAAATAGCCTCCTTGCCCTTTTGGAAATACCACAGTAAGGAAAAAAATCCCCCCACATCAGTTTTCAGTCCCTAAGATGGGGGAATTCCTTGGGAGGAAAACATACAGAAGGAGAGGATGAAAGGAGGAAGCTGGCAGCAGGAGGTACCTTTCTTCTCTTAATTCTCACACTTTTTCATTATCTTCTGACCTTTCCCCAGGTAAGCCAAGTCCTTCTGGGAAATTTACTCTCCATACAAGGAATTTTTTAAAAGAAGTCTGGACAGAATTCCCAGTGAGGAAACTCCCTCCACTACAGTAGTTCCCTAACTTATTATCTCAGTTGATAAGTTGCTAGTGGCACTGAGAATTGAAGTGACTTGCCCAGTGTCACATAACAACCATATATCAGAAGCAGCGCTCCATGCTAGCCCTCTATCTACTGTACCACTTTTTAAGGGATTATTGTTATTATCATTTTGTCCATTGATTTTTAAAGAATGGTTTACCATGACAGAGGGATCTTGGACATTCCTCTGGACTTAGAAAGAGGCCCTGGGATGCTCCAAAATTTTCTGAGAGGCAAAAGGCATCTCAAATGTCTGAACTTTTCTGAACACATCTGTACCCAATACTCATCACCACTTACTAGAATGTAAAAAGCAAACAAGCCAACAGCCTTCTTCCTTGCCTTCCTTTCATCTCTACATAGTGCTGAATTCTCCTCCCTGGGCCAGAAATATTGTGATACAGTTGCTGGCAAAATGGGACATCAGGTACACATCATAAAGGCCTTGAATTACTGTGTCAAATGCCCTGCAGAATTCTGGGGAAAACAAATAAGCTATTTGTCACCCTCCCTCTAACTAATAAAAGGCGTCCAATCTCCCTCTACACATTATCAAGATGGATGGGCAAGATGGATCATTTCCTGTATGTACCAATCAAATCAAAAGTATTTCCCTTTCCACTCACTGCTCACAGCACAAGAATAATGACAACTTTTGAAACCCAACCCTAGAAGGAAGTATATATTTGCCCTGGCTGCTTGCTGGCCATTCCAGTGACATTTTACAACATGACCTTATGTGCAGAATTTCTAGCCTGCGTAATGTTAGCCTGAGTCAAATTTCTAACTATCTTCCCTCCACCTCCCTAGGAGATCATCCAAACTTCTCCCCAACATGGACCTTTGCTACAGTTGGGATGGTCTTGTCACTCTTCTCTCTTCCCACTCATTCCTTCTTTGAGACCATTCCTAGGATCACAGGATTTAGGACGTAAGAAAAGACCATTAGAGATCATTTGGTCCAACTCCCTAATTCAAAGATAAGAAAACTGAGTCCCAGAAAGAGGAAATGACTTACACCTAGTACAAAACAGAGCAAGGATGTCAACCCACATCTTTTGACAGGGTTCTATAGCCTAAATGCCATATGTCAAGTCTATCCATAACAAGTATGGGTAAGAACAGGGTAAACTCAAGATAGTAATGCAAGGAGGCAAGTTTGACCTCAAAAAGTATTGCTGAGATGTTATGGGATTATATTGATGACTGGAATATGTCTCTGAAAAAGGATAGCTTGTTAAAAATGTTTAGAATATATGAAGAGAGCAAGCGTAGCATGGTAGATGCATCCACTGTTCTTGAAGACAGAAAAGACCTGAGGTCAAGTCCTCCCTCTGACACACCCTGGGTAAGTCACTTAACTTTTCAATGTTCTGGGAGTCTAGGTAACTCTCTAAGGCTCTAAGTCACAGTCAAGATGCCTACTTGCACTCACAGAGGGAGTTTCCTTGTCTGGAAGTTTCTTAAACTAATGAAATCCTGGGTCTAGTCTCTTTCTTATTCAGAATAGATAGAAAAGGGTGATGTTCTGTATGAAGAAGATATATATATATATATATATATATATACACATATATATACGTATATACATATATACACATATATATGTATATACGTATATATACATATATACATACATATATACATATACATACATATATATATATATATATATATATGAAGAACTCCAGATATGATGTGAGCATTTGGGTGGATATTAAGCAAAGTAGAAATGAGAAATGATATTGACATGAGAAGATACTATAGACCATATGGAAAGGAGAAATTGAAAGAATTTGAGAAACCTGGAATGGAGTATGATATTGCAGTGAATATGCACTTCAGCTATCCTTACTAACATCAGCTGGAACTTCCTCTTTCTGCCAGAAAAACAGAATGACTGAGAAATTCGTGACTTGCTTTAATGATAATTACTTATTTTCAAAGGTGGAGAAATTGACAAGGGGAACTGCTATTCTATTTTTATTTCAATTTTTATTGATACCTTTTGTTTTTACATCATCTACGTTTATGAGTAAATTCCCTCCCAGGGAGTCAATTATGTAACAAATAGCAAAAAAGAAAGAGAGAAAAAAGGTCAGTAAAATGAATCAACCCACTATTAAATCTGATTATATCCATAACCATGGTCCCCTACCTCTGTAAAGAGGGGAGTGAGGTACATTTTCTCATCTATTCCCTGGGGCTCAACTTGGTCACTATAACTACATTCATTTAGTTATCGCTACTCTTCTTTACAGTGATGTGGTTGTAGTCATTGTTTACCATATTTTTCCCAATTCATTTTAATTGATTCTTATAATTGTTCCTATAGTTCTGAGGAATTCACATTCTGAACTGGATTCTGATCCTCAAGGAAGAAATGGTTGCTAAAAGAGAAATGGGAGGAGCCTGGGGACAAGAGGACATGCCATAATAGAGTTCATGATAAAGGAGAGGTAAATTGTGATGGGTAACTCAGACTTTGAATGAATGTGTTTCAAAAGCTTTTGAGAAAATCAGATTGCTTACTGTTTCAGGGGGCAGGGAGAGGAGTAGGGAGGGAGGGATAGAATTTGGAACTCAAAATTTTTAATAAAAGAATGTTAAAATTGTTTTTAGATATAATTGGGAAAAAATAAAATATATTTTTTTTTTAAAAAAAAGCTTTAGAGAAAGAATGAAAAGGGTAACACAGTAGATAGAGAGCTTACCTTAAAGCCAGGAAAAAAGCCAAACAAACCAACCCTACATTTATTAAGTCTTTATTATGTGCCAGATACAATGCTAAGCCATGGGTATGTGAATAAGCAGAAACAAAATAGGTAGGATTGAATGGTATGGCATTCTTTGGGGAATGTTGGCTTAAGAGGGAGGAGAAGTTCTCAAGAAACAAATCCTGGAGAATACAAACAGAAATGATTCCAATGAGAAGGGGAAGCTGCATAAAGAAATCAATGTGACTGCAGTGGTTGGTCGCTTATTGACCAACTCAGATTTTAATAAGACATATACAGAAGACAGAAGCAAAGGCAGGTTAGGCAAGGATGAATACAAAAGAAAAGTACAGTCCTGTCAGACTAGTGAATGGATGACACATACACTTTAGAATAAAATGAGACTAGCAATGAATGAATGTCAATAAAGAAATGCTTTTTTCTTTTCTTTTTTTAAAGCTACATGGTAGCAAGTGGACCCTTACAGAAGAGGAAAATCACTGCTTGGGTGGTATGAGATAATGATAGCCAATGATGTTGAGAAGGCTGAAGGCTCCCAAGGAAAATGGTTACTGTTAATTAATGAATTAAATGAATTAATGAATTAAATGAATGAATGAATTAAATTAATGAATTAAATGAATTAAATTAATGAATTAAAAAAACTATTTATTAAGTGCCCTCTGTGTATTAAGAATTGTTTTAGGCATTAGGGATGCAAATTTAATAATGAAAATCTCTATCCTCAAGAAGCTTACAATTTCATAGGGGAGCAACACATCTGGAGAATGGTAGACAGTGAAAAGAGTTGTGGTCTCTCATTAGATTATGAAGTCTTTGAGGAAAGGGACTGGTTTTTATAACCCTAGTGCTCAGCAGAGTGCTAGCACTAGGACATGCTTAATACATGTTTATTGATTAATCGATATGAGGAGTTACAGAGATGGCAAGTAGACTAGTAGGGTCATTGAGTATCCTACCTTTTCCAGTGAATTTTTCTACATTTTTTTTCTATTTGTCTGATTCTACTTTTTTAAGGAGTGGATTTTTGCACCTTTTTTTTTTTTTTTTTACCATTGTTCTATTTTTTTAAGATATTGCCTTCTTTAGTGTATTTTTGCCTCTTTTACCAATCTTTTGACTCTTATTTTATGATTTTCTTGTATCATTCTCATTTCTTTTCCCAGTTTTTTCTTATTTGATTTCTAAAATCCTTTTTGAGCTCTTCCAGGTCCTGACACCAATTCCCATTTTTTTTTTGAGTCTTTGGATGTAGCTGTTTTGACTTTATTGCCTTCTTCTGAGTTTTTATTTTAATCATCCCTGACGCCATAGTAACTTTTTTATGGTCAGTTTCTTTTTTGTTGTTGTTTGCTCATTATTCCAGCTGATTTCTTGAGTTTTAATTTTATGTTAAAGTTGGACTCTTGTCTTGTGATGGAGAGGGCACTGTTCCATGCTTAGGGTTTTTCATGCTACTGTTTTCAGAGCTGGTTCTGGGCATCTGTAAATTTTCAGTTCTTTCAAGATGGTATGCTATGAGGAGATATGTAGTCACTTCTTTTCTGGCCTGTGCTCTGGTCTGTGAGTGACCACAAACATTCTTTTCCTCCTTGAAACTATGACCAGACTTCCTGATTCTGTTAGTGTTCCTTCTTGCTCTGGGACTGTGACCTAGAATTACATATGGGCAATGAAACAGTCTTGTACTCAGTGTCAACAAAGGATCCACTCTAATGAATCTCCTTCTGAACAACTATCCAACCCCTTTACTGTCTGTGAGCTGAGAGCTCCCTGCTGCCATCAACTCAGTCACCCCAAGCTGCTGAGGATTTGCTGGGGCCCTGCTTGTGCTGGATTGCATTTTCCTCTCAACCCAATGTGACAGATCTTTCCTTCTGACTTTTTAAGTTATCTTGGGCTGGAAAATTGTTTCACCCCATTCTTCTGTTGTTTCTGTCACTCTAGAATTCATTTTGAGGTGTTATTTTTAAATTGTTTGGTGAGAATTTGGGGAAGCTCAGGTGAGTCCCTATTTTTACTCCATCCTATCTTGCCCTTTCCAGAAGCAATGGTAATATTAATTAGATTATGGTTTCTAGAATAAAAGGTAAAAAAATGAGATATAGGTGAGAAGGAGGGAGCTACACTTGTTTTAGAGGGACATATGGAAATTTATCTGGGATTGATGGCTGAGTAATATGTGAACTTAGTCAAGCCCTGGCTTATTATACTGGGTTGGGTAAGTTGACAGTTACTCATCAATTAGAACAGCTGAATGATTGTCTTCCTCAGGGAGTGGGAGTAGGGCATGGTTTCTGGTATTCTGTTCCTGAACAACATTGATCCAAATGAGGAGAAGAGGGACAGGAGCTATACACATGGCAAGATGGAGATATATAGGACAAAAATATTCAACTTGGGCTTGAAACTGAAAATAAACAAAGAGATAGTAATAAAGCACCCAAGAGACCTCAATGACTTGAAATCATCAAGCCCAGAAGAACCACCTCTCAGGTTACCAAAAAAACTGACATAACAAATGACCAAACTGGTATTGGTGATATTTGAAAGAGCTTGCTACCTGAACAGGGTGCTTCAAAACTGGGAAAAGGCAGATAGCCTGATTTTCAAAACAGGAAGCTGAATCTCCAAATTATAGGCTTTATGTATATATATGTATATATGAAATTATGTATTGTGTTATATTATATTAATTGTATATATACACATATGATAAATTAATTATGTATATATACACATATGATAAATTATGTATATATACACATATGATAAAATAAATATATAAAATATATAAATAATATATAATATTTAAGTACTATGATATAAAATATATAAATAAATATATAAAATATATAAAATAAATAAATAAAATAAATTAGGTATATATACACATATGATAAAATTCTAGAAAGCAGTATTGAAAAGATGATTTCTCAGTATTTGGAAAGGGAAACAATGATAACTGGAAACTAAAATGGCTTCATCAAGAACAGATCATGTGAGACTAATCTCATTTTAGTTTTTCTTGGGGTAACTAGATTGGTAGATAAGGAAGGTCCTGACTGATGACATAAGATATCTAGATTTTTCAAAGCATTTGATAAGAGTCTCTCAAGATTCTGACACATACTGGCTGCGTAATCTTGGGCAAGTCACTTAACCTCTAGAGCCTCCAGGCAATTTTCCAAGACTATAAATTGCAGAAAAGGTGTCAATCTGCAATGGTAGAGGGGAATTTTCCTCACCCAACAGTTCCCTACACCAATTAACTCCTAGGTCCAGTCCCTGTCCCAGTCTTTATCCTGATGTTGTATGAATATAAATGTCAACTATCATTATTGTTATTTTTCTTGTGTACTATATGGAGTGGTATGGATTAGATTTCCAAGCATTTTTGATAGCGTACCTCAACAGTGAACCACGTTTGAGCATCTACTTGTAATATGCATATATTTACATACTGAGGGGTGTATGGAGTGTTTAGGGAGGACTAGCATCTCTTCCATGAGAGATTGCTGAGTTCTCTTCAGGGCTGCTCATCCACTTTTGGTGTCCACTTCTCATTCAACTCTTACCTGTGGCTCCAAGAATTTGGAGCATGTGCAGCAGCTGCATCCTGGTGAGCCATAGGGACAAGCTGAACCAGGTTGATGGTAATTAAGGGGGCTCAAACCCCTCAGTGAGCTGGAGGAGTGTCTAATTCAAGTATGTGAAGACTTTTTCTGGTGCAGGGGTGGGGAACTTGTGGCCTCAAGGCCACATCTGGCCTTCTAAGTCCTTGAGAGTGGTCTTTTGACTGAGTCCAAGTTTTACAGAACTCCTTTTATTAAGGCGATTTGTTCTGTGAAGTTTGGATTCGGTCAAACTGTTGCACTTGAGAACCCAGAGGGCCACATTGTGACTGCAAAGCCACAGGTATCCCATCTGCCCTGGTGGAATGGGCAGATGAGGGCAATTTTTCCCAGAGGCCATGAACATGGCTGAAGCAGCCACTGTGGAACACTTAGAACTTGGTCAGACATGAAAGATGCCAAGGTCACCCACTGCATGCAGGGCCATTATCAATCATCTTGATTTTTGTCCTGCCACTGGACTTCGATGACTGGAAGAGAGAGTGAAGCTGAGGACTTTATGCAACTCTGACTCACTTAGATCTAAATCATGAGCAAGTAAAAATATCACCCCATGAAAGCTGAACAACAACAGTTTACTTATTGATAAAGGATATGTATGTACTAATGCATTAATAATTATATGAATTATAAAACTTACCCAGAAATAGAAATCAAGAAAGGATAAGATGACTATCAAGATAGAATGATATTTGATCCTAGAGTCTACAGGGAGCCCCTGGAATTTATTGAGTAGGAGAATGATGTAGCCAAACTTGGGTTTTAAGAATATCAATTTGACAATTGTGTAGACAGATTGCAGAGGAAAGAACCTTGAGGCAAGGAGGTCATTAAGTAGGCTATTGTAATAACCCAGATGAGAGATAATGAAGGCCAGAAGAGGGTGGTGACTGTGTATGAAAAGAAGGTGTGAGAGATGTGGAGTTAGAAATAATAAGATTTGGAAAATAATCTGATATGTGGGGGTGATGGGGAGGTGAGGAGTTAAGGATAACAATAAAGTTGTGCATCATGACAACTGCAAGAATGACAATGTCCTCGACAAAAGTATGAATGTTTGGAAGAGAGGCAAATTGTAGGGGAAAGGTAATGGAATGACATTGGAGATGCAGATCACAAGCTGTTGATGCCTGCTCATCCTATTAGAAGACTTATTCTTCTACTGAAAAAGAATAGGTGGGGAGGGGCAGGCCTTTTACTCATTGACTCCTGTCCTGGAGAGGGGCAGTTAGGTGGTGCAATGGATAGAGCACCAATGCTGGAGTCAGGAGCACCCGAGTTCAAATCTCACCTCAGACACTTGACACTCACTAGATGTGTGACCTTGAGCAAGTCACTTAACCTGGGTCATCTCCAGTCATCCTGATGAATATCTGGTCACTGGATTCAAATGGCTCTGGAGGAGAAGTGAGGCTGGTGACCTGCACAGCCTTCCTTCACTCCAAAAAGCAAAAGTCAAGTGCAAGTCTTGTCATCATTTCTCTGATGGCATGGTCTTCTTTGGCAACTAAGGATGAACAAACACACCCTGTCCTGGAATTCAGAGCCTGCTTTGGGAAGAGTGCTTCTATAACCAAGGAGTGATCTGGGAGCTAGTGGGGGAGGTAGGGAATTTTGCTTATATGGTTGCTGTAGGAACCTATATCATAGTTAAGTTATAACCTTCGTGATGGGTTGATGCCCAATACAGTCCGGGGAGTGTTGAATGATAAGGAGTGAAGGGGACAGTGTGAATGGGTTGGAGAAAAATCTGCATCTATCTTAGGGAAGGGAGAATGTGAACTATCTTGTCACCATTCTTTGATAGATTGGTCATATACTCCTTGGGGTCATATCATAGCCCCGAATTAGGAGATCACTGTGTCAGATGAGAGTATGATCAAGGATATTAAGAATGGGTAGAATGATTGAACCTAGACTAGTTGTTAATCACCCTACGTCAACCTGGAGCACCTCAGCGACATTTTTATCAATGACCTGGATGAAAGAATGTTTGCTGTATCCACAGCAAAGTTGGGTGGGAGTAGCCTGGAAGAGAGTCAGGATCCATAAAGATCTTGACAGGCTAGGATTTTGAGTTAATCTAGTCAATCAAAATTTAATAGGAATAAATGTGAAATTCTATGCTTAGGTCCAAAGAATCAGTTACTTCTAATTCTGAGATTCCACAGTTCTGTAATTCCAAATCTAGCGTTCTTTCATCATTTTGTCTTTTCTCACATTCAATCTGAAATACTCCCTTCATCTTTCACTATTCCCTCCTCCTTTCTTCTACCTTCCAACATGTTCATCTTCTCTGTTTTTAAATTAAATTATATTGTTATTCAATCAACATGTATATTTTTCTCCCTCAACAATACCCCGCCCCCCCAAAAAAAGTAAAGATAAGCCTTGTAAGAAATATGCAAAGTTAAATAAAACAAATTTCTTCATTGGCCATGCCCCCAAACTTGTGTCTCATTCTGCATATTCAGGCCATCCCCTCTCTGTCAGGAGGTAGGTAGTGGACCCCCTGGAATCATGGTTGATCATTGTTTTGATCAGGGTTCCTAGGTTTTTCTAAAACTTTTTCTTTATTGTTTCTTAAGGCACATGGCAGAGCACATATCAGTTCAGGAATGAGCAGACAAGTGTGGCATAGGAATGTAATAGATGCTATTGTGCTGTTTATTCCTTCAGAACCCTTTCTTGGGCTCTACATGATTGCCTCTCCTTCTCTGTCAGTCCAAACCTTTCCCATCCATCAAGACCTACTCAAGCCTCCCCTGTTCCATGAATCCTTTCTCTCATCATCTCTTTTCCAGGTTCCTAAAACACTTACTGGCTGTAAGTCTAGTGTTAGAATGCTTGATGTAAACCGTTCTCTTGTGACTTCGTGTGTGTTTGTCTAGTTTTCCAGTAAAAATGGTTTTGTTTGTTCCCTAAGCCCTTTCATGGACCTTTTTGTTCATTTATCCCTTAGCCCTTGTATTATGGTTTACTGTATAAAATTCTCATTTTCTGCACTAGCCTATAACCTCTTTGAGGTCAGGGATTATGTTACCTTTGTAGCCCTGCAGAAGCCAGCATGTGGCCCTGGTCAGAGAAGGCATTTAGTAAATGTTTGTTGAGTGGCTCATTTGCCTAATTATGTGCCTCACTGACCTCACTGACTGGGCACATGGCAAAAGCCTTGTTTTCATGTTATGACACAAACACAAGGAAAGCATTTCATGCTTGCTTTGCAATAAGAAACCTTCCCTGATTCTTCCTCCAACCCTTGCCACTATTAGTTCCCTCTCTCTCAGTCTGCCTCACATTTAGATTCTTTGCATATGTTTTCGTTTATTCACCTTGTATTTATACTGCATATTTAAAATATTTACATATTTTAACATACTTATTTCCCCCATAAATTGTCAGCTCTTTGAGACTAGGGAATGGTTTCTTTCTTTGTAACTTGTATCTTCAGGGCCTAGCACAATGCTTGGCACGTGGTAGATGCCTTTTGTTGTTACTGTTGTAGAATGTTTGTTGATTATGTGGCTAATTAAGAAATTTGTTTTGCATGACTTCACATGGATAATATCACATATTACCTTCTCAATGGGTTCAGGGACATCAGCAGGGAGGGGGAGGATTTGTAACTTAAAATTGTAAAAATTAGGAAATATTTAATGAAATAAATAAAATAATGTTAAAAATGCAAAAAAGAGAATATTTGTTGATGGATTGAAAATACTTTTCTGGGCTGTAGTGCAGACCACAGTCATTTCAAGGGATATTTTATGTATCCTATTTTATATATCCCTATTTTCCCAAGTTCCAAATGTCAAGTCTGGGAAAGGTCAAATTAGGATCAAAGCCCTTTGCTGGACTGCCATTTACAGTTTTAATGCTATTTCTCAGCTTGTGAAGGAAAGAAGGGTGAAAGGAAGGAAAGAAACAAAGGAAAAGAAGGAAGAAAACAAAAGAAGAAAAGAGAGGAAAGAGAGAAGGGAAGGGAGGAAGGAAATAACACTTATTTATTAAGCACCTACTATATACCAGGTAGAAAGTGGGGGAGGAGAAAATGAAGAAAGGAAAGAAGGAAAGAAAGAAAGAGAGAAATAAGGAAGAGAGGAAGAAAAGAAGGGAGAAAAAGAAAGAAGGGAAAGAGGGAAGAGGAGGGAAAGACAAAGGAAATAAAGTACCTTATTAAGCACCTACTATGTGCCAGAAACTGTACTAAATAGTTTATAAATATTATCTTATTTAATTCTCATAACAACTCAGAGACTCTAAAATTTGGCTGATTGGAATTTTATGAGTTTTTGCACATAAGCAGAGCCATTAGGATCTTTGTCATTAGACTACTTAGTAGTTGCAGCTCTATTAGGCTGAATCACTGTGGCACCAGGATCTTCTCTATCAAGGGAAACAAGAAAGAACAGAGCAGGGATGACAAAGCATAATGTGAGACTGTGAGGGCCAGCCAGAGGAGAAATTGGGAAGTAGCAGAAGTTGATAACTACTATTTCCTTTGGTGCCCTTCCTAAACTTTCAGTATGGAGCACAGCTTAAAGCCTGGGGACCTTTGCCAGCTTTGGAGTTTGGAACAAAAAATTGAGTTGAGAGTGAGAGCCTAGGATAACCATCCAAAGGATTTTGGTTTCTGTTCCTTGCCTCTCTTTGATTTGTACAGGATACTAAAGGAATTTGTTAGTTTCTAGTCTTGAGTCAAATAGTTGTCTGAGACAGAGGACTGGAATTCAACCCCAGACACAGTTCAATAGATAGTTTAAATACCTATGAACTTAGCTGGCTGTTTTGTGCTCCAGAAGCAAAAAGTTGGTTCTAGTGAGAAACCCCCTCACAGTTTGTATAATTGTAAATCAGCTCTGGCTTGAAGGGACCTCAGAGGCCATGGAACACAGTCCCTACATTTTTCAGTGAAGAAACTGTGAATGATTGAGGTTAAGTGACTTGGCCAAGGTCATAAATGTAGTAAGTGCTAGTGGCAGGGTATGAACCCAAGTCCTTTGTCTCCAGAGATGGTTGGTACTCTTCATGACACCTCAGTCAGGGCTTTGTGAACTGGGCAGACTCTCATAAGGAGAAAAACAGTTGAGAGTTTTCCCTTTTACGATACTGGGAGTGTGAAGATCCGAAGTAAAAGAGCTTCTGGATCTAAACTAAAAGAGGGAGACAGAGACCACCCTTCTCTTGAGGAAGGAGTAGTGTCTCAGCTTAGTGGTCCAACTGAAGCCAAAAGCAGAGAGGAAACTATGCAGCCACATTCTGGTGGTGCCATGCCTACCAGTGACTGGAAGACCAGTAGAGTAGTGCCAGTTAAGTCACACACAACAGAGGTGACATGTCTTGCAGCAATGATATGGCTCAGGTGACCAGCAGGATCAATATAGTGGCATCACAAGAAGATACTTTCACTGAGGCATGAGTTGACTCTTCCATTCTCTTAGGCACCCTTTCCGTATGTGTTTCTTACATGTGAGCCCTTCTACATATAAACCCTCCTCACACAGATTCTTTATGTTTGTGCCTTTTCACATTTATTCCCAAGATGTGTTGATTCTGCCCAATGGCAGTGTTTATTTGTGAGAGAATGTACCCCCTAGCCTATGGGGGGGGCAAATATCTGTTATTATTGTTCTGTCTTTTCAGGCATATCTGACTCTTTGTGACCCCATTTGAAATTTTCTTGGCAAAGATACTGGAGTGCTTTGCTGTTTCCTTCTCCTGCTCATTTTACGGAAAAGGAACTGAGGCGAACAGGGTTAAGTGACATGGCAAGGGTCACACAGCTAATAAGTATATAATTTGAACTCAGGTCTTCCCAGCTTTCTTCTCATGTGAACCCCATTCACGCATGTTCTCTACGTTTATACCCTTCTACGTTTGTTCCCAAGATGTACTGATTCTGCTCACTGGAGATGTGTTTGCTTGTGGGAGAGTGCGCCCCCCCCACACCCCCCCCCCCCCCCGCTTACGGGAGAGAATGAGTACTTTTCTTATTTAACTAAATGCTTTTGTTTTGAATGAATTATGTCCTGTAGCTTATTGGGGAAAATATTGATAGAAGATTTGTGATCTAAGGTTTTGAGTTGAAATATAGAGGAAGGGAAGGAGATTTATATAGCACCTACTCTGTGTGGGGTGTTCAGGGAGGACTAGTACCTCTGCTGGGAGGGCTTGCTGAGCCCTTCTCAGGGCTGCTTACCCAATTATGGTGTCCATTTTTCACTTAACTCTTACCTATACCTCCAAGAAGCTGCAGCATGCACAGTGACCACATCCCAAGAAACTCTCAGTAGATGGGCTAAAGCAGGTTGAGGGTAACTGACAGGCCTCAACACATCTACCCAAAACATATGAAGACTTTCCCTGGTGGAATAGACAAAAAAGAACAATCTTTCCAATGGTCATGAAGGCATCTGACACAGGTATTGTGGAGCACTTAGAGGTTGGCTATAAATCAAAGATGCCCAGGCCACCCACTGCATTCTTGGCCGTTGTCACTTTTCTTGACTTTTGTCCTTCGATGATTTAGGAAGAGAAATGAAGGCTGATGACTTTGTATAGCTCTGCCTCACTTAAATCCAGTTCATGCATGAGGCAAGACATCTCTCCATGATGTCACTGTTCCTCTATCGAAGACGAAGGACAAGCAAGATCTATGTGCCAGATGCTGCTAAGTTACTTTGCTTATATTATCTTGTTTTCTTCTCATAGCAGTCTTATGAGGTAGATGATACTGTTATTATCCCCATTTTGTAATTGAGGAAACCGAGACAAATAGAGGCTAAATGATTTGCCTAGGATCCCACAACTAGCAAGTATCTGAGGATAAATTTGAAAGTCTTCTTGACTCCAGGCCCAGCACTCTATCCACTAAGCCACCAGCTACCCACACAGCAAGTTGAACCTGGAGACCCTGGGAAGATCCCCCAAGTGCTGTGTGTGTAATAATTGTAGCTTGGAAAACAAATCTTCACCCTTGGGTCAGATTTACTCTCTCTCCCTGACACTCCTCTCCTTGTAAAGGCACTTGAATAACCTGTCTTATAGGAAGGCAAACCCACAGAGAAGAGTGGGAATACCCCTCTTAATCTTAGTGTTCAATGAAAGGCTTAGGTACTTGGTGATGGAGGAAGCAAATGGAAACTCCCTTTTGTTCCAGTGTCACAGAATATGGTGGCTCTTCTCCTTGCCCAGGCTAATCCCCTCCCTTGTATCTTTCAATTAATCAATCAAGTGTCAGAATTGGAATTTGGATTTAGATGCCACTAGGTGGTGCAGCCGATGGGATGTTGGATTTGGGAGTCAGGAAGACCTGAATTCAAAATCTGTCTCAGACATTTACTAGGCAAGTCACTTAACTTCTGTGTCTCAGATCTTCCTCAGTAGAATAAGGTGATTGTGTTTGCCGGCCTCCAAGGTACCTCTTATCTCTAAATCTCTGACCCTATGATGCTATACTCCAAGGAAATGACTTTATAAAGGTTACTAGAAAGCATCAAAGATGAGATCTGAACCCAGATTCAAATCTCATGCTCATTCTACTAGACCATTCTTCCTTTCCTGAAAAGAAGCCAGCTCTATTCGCACAGCTGAACTAGGAATCTGAAGCAATTAGCCAGATAACCAGATAAAAAATCCTCACGATAAAGACAATCAATTCTTCACTTCATTTTTTCCTGTGTAATTGTATCCTCAAAGATAGCCTCTAGTAGGTATAGAAACCGGAACAAATGAGTTTGTCTTTGGCAATGACCATGGTAAGAACTAGAAGTGCCCCTCTTTTCTCCTGGCAGGCACAAATTCCTGGATGCTGAAAAGCTTATTAAAATTCTGCTTTCACACACTGGTTTTCCCCTCCCTCCTCTCTCCAGAGCCTGCTGTGTCTCTGACGTAAGGCTTCACACACAGAGGGGAGATGCAACCAGCTCTGTGAGAGTGGGCCATTAGTTTTTGCACAAGATGACTGCCCGCCCCCCCCAATATATTTGCCTGTGGCTCTCAGGCTGAGATTTCAGGCCTGGCAAATATTTGGAGGAGAGAGCAACTCCTATCTTCTATTTCACTCACTTGTAAGACCCCTGGTCTTGGCAGAGGGCATAATTGAGGGACTTCTTGGCTCATTCTTAATACTGAAGGGAAGTCACCCATATAAGCCCTGGTAATGACTGTTTTGAATTCTATATACAATAGGAGGAGATCTTGGCTCTTTGAGGCTATCAGCAAACTCAGCAGCACATCTTTATTGCTGTTGAATTTTCACATTCAACTGGGCTAGATTTTTAGTTATACCACGTTGTGCACACTCATTTAGAAAAATAATCAGTCTAGAATAATAGCATCATAGATTTCTAGCAGTAAGGAATCTGAAAGATTATCCAGTCTAACTTCCTTTTTTGTTTTTTTTTTTTACAAATCAGGAAACTGAGGCTCTTAGAGGACAAATTATTTCTTCAAGGTCACCCAAGTAGCAGAATCTAGATTTGAACCCAGGTTTTCTAAAGATGTAGAATTTAGAGAGAGGAGGCATCTCAGAGAATTTCTAGTTCACTTCTTTCATTTTACAGATGATGAAATTGGATCAGAGAGAAAGGGAGGGATTTACATAGAAAAGTCAATATTTATGCTCTGGTCCTCTGATTTTCCCAATTCAATCCATCACACTCTGACATCATGATATTTCAGAAATATACCAGAATATGTGCAGCTTTCCAATTCCCCTTCCATCTTTCTGAGTCTTTGACTTGGGGCTTCTGGAAGGTGGAAATATGTCCTTTCTCCCCCATTCCTCATTTCCTTCCCCAAGATGCACCCTCTGAAATCCTCAGAAGAAGAGCTCTATGCATAGGTAAGGAGAAAGCTGACCTTTACCAGCAACAAGGCTTGTTTCCTGTTGCTTCATTTAGATAAGGAAAGGTAGCCCAATTTGCAATTCCGCCCTACCCCCATGCCTCATGCTACCTCTAGGAAGTACCTTGGATGTTTGGTAAAATATACAAAGGAAGAAAGTTCTTTTTGCCTTCAGTTCCATCTCTGTTCTTCTGTTATTTAAATTCTTTTTGCATTTCTCATGGGCTTCAACTAATGTGTTTATGACTCACTTGTACTCAAAAAATAACTCATGCCAAACTAAACACTAGTATCCAAGAAGCTTCTTTCCTGACAGCCTTGCCCAACTTCTTTCAGTCTCTCTTTTGGAGTGGTTCTTTCTTAGATGCCAGATTAGGATCAGCTGATTTGTAACATACTCTAATAGATGACATTCATATAGGACCTTAAGGCTGGCAGATCACTTAACATACACTAATTCATTTGATTCGCCTAACAACTTGTTCAGATAAATTATTGCAGATGTTATTATCTCCATTTTGTATTTGAGGCTTAAAGTACTTAGATGACTTACCCCAAGGTTGCCATGTTCCAAGTGCTCTATGGGTCAGTGCAAAACCATAAACCCCTTTTTGGAGACAGAGGACATATTAGTTTAGACAAGAGCCATTTACTTAAACAGCATAGTAATTAAGGTGAAAGGAAAAGATCATCTTATGCCAACAAGATATCCACAATGGCACTCTCTACCATTGATTACCATGCCATCAATGAATCAACCAATGAATCCATAAGCATTAATTAAATACTTACTATGGGCCAGGCACTGTGATAATTTATATATATATATATATATATATATATATATATATATATATATATATATATATAATGAATATGTGTGACTAAGGATCATGGAGATGGCATACTTATAGAAAACACATATGACCAGGGACCATGCATGAAGAGTACATCTGCATATGTGAATTCTACCATTTATAGAGGCATTGATTCAAACAGCATAGCAACTAATATGAAAGAGAGAGATTACCTTATTAGGTATTCTCTACCATAGATTACCATACCACTGATCAATCAATGAATCAATAAACATTAATTAAATGCCTTCTATACCCTAGTACCTACCACTTTTGTTTTGTTAAACAAAACTCAAGCAGAATCTCCCCAGATTGAGATTAAGTCTTTTCTTTCAAGATCCTATACCTAGGACTGATTTCTTCCTGGCTAAGGACATGAAATTTCTTATAACTCCTGTTTAACAACCCTTTATGGAGACTTGTTCTGGCTCCTCCAACCCATTTCAGGGACATGGTTCTGGAAAAGAAATCCTACGAGAGCTCTGTGGAAGCTACAAATCCCATTCTACTCCCAAGATCCTCTCCTGCTTATCATGCAAAATGAATGTGAGCCAGAACAAAACTAAGAGGAGGAGAAAAGACATTTGTCTTCTATCCTCCCAGTTTGCATTGTTGCCCTTATTATACACATCTGTTAGCAGCAAACCTGCCCCTTCCATTTGGTACCGTACTTTGGTCAATGAAAATCTTGCTTTGTCTCTGTCTCTTTCTTTGTGTGAAATCCAGGATCCATGAGCTGAAATATTAGGCATCATCTATCCACACGCAATCATCACCTGGGAAGCTATTCCCTGGAGCCAATCCTTGGCCCCAGTAATTATTTTTAATTTTGGATTCTTAAGATGCTACTCATGATTGATACGCTTGCTAATTGTTTCTTTCACAAAGGCTTATCACCGAGGATGTTAATTTTTTTTTAAATTTTGTGTCAGGGTTCCATTTATCTATATTGACTCAGGGGATATCAGAAAACCACCTAAGCGAACTTGAGGTACTGGACAGCGTTGAAGGAGAGTATTATGTTTGTTAGAAGGCAATCAACTACTATGAGAGATGGGAGAACTGGGGCAGGGATGAGATAGACAGAGGTACCAGATTCCCTGATTTTGCTGAGCAGATGTGTGCAATCATTTTGGCCAGTCCTGAGCAAATTCATAAAGTAGCTGCCTCTGGCTTTTACTATCAGGAAAGAGAGTCAAGAAACGCATAAGAGCATGACATCATAGGACTTAGAGGTAGGACAGACCTTAGTGATCAACTAGGCTGACTTCCTCATTTTACAGGTGGCAAAAATTAGACCCAAAGAGACCAAATATGACATGTTTATTTAACTACCAGGTGGCACTGACAGTGACTACCCCAAACCTATCCAGGGAGAAGGTTATGGCTCTAGGCAAGTCCCATGCTCACTCTGGCCATTAGGCACTTTACCCAAATGCCTACAATACACAGATAATGGATGACTTCTGTCTCCCAGGTCCAACTTTCTCTGGATAGCTATGCCACCTTGCTATGTAGGAGGTGTGGTTAGTGTGAATGTATCCAATCACAATCAGCTCCAAGCCCCCATTCTATTGGAAATCCCATCTCCCCAAGCTTGCTGTTGTTGACTGAGCCCTAGTCACATGACCTTGGCATAATGGAGTTGACTCTCCCACAGGAACAGACAGGCATGCTTAGATATCATATACAATATTTCATTCTTGGCATAGAATCAATACAGGCAATAAAACAATACATAATAAAACATCTACTGTACAGTTATGAGCCTGCAGAATCTCTTAGACCCAGGAAGTTTCCAGACAGTGAATATGTAGACTGCCCAGAACCTAGGAGTTCTAGGAAATGCACAATTAACTGCTTGGCTCCTCCTGGAAGCAGGCAAATCTGGGTAGACAACACAATTCTGCTCTGAAGTGATGCTTGACTCATGCATCTTGGAGGGCAGTTCATTTTTTTTTTGTTTTTATTTAAAGTTTTTAACATTCATTTCCACAAAATTTTGAGATCCAAATTTTCTCCCCATCTCTCCCTTCCCCTCTACCCCCAAAAGTCTTGCATTCTGAATGTCCCTTCCACCAGTGTGCCCTCCCTTCTAATACCCCTCCCTTCCCTTATCTCAATCTTCTCTCTTATCTTGTAGGGCAAGATAAATTTCTATACTCCTTTACCTGTATTTCTTATTTCCCAGTTGTACACAAAAACAATTCTCAACATTTGTTCCTAAAACTTTGAATTCCAGCTTCTCTTCCTTCCTCCCTCCCCACCTATCCCCACTGAGAAAACAAGCAATTCAATATAGGTTATATATGTGTAGTTTTGCAAATGACTTCCATAATAGTTATGTTGTGTAAGACTAACTCAATTTCCCTCCATCCTATCCTGTCCCCCATTGATTCTATTCTCTCTTTTGACCTTGTCCCTCCCCAAGAGTGTTTACTTTTAATTGCTCCCTCCTCCCATTTGCCCTCCCTTCCATCATCACCTCCCTCACCCTGCTTATCCCTTTCTCCCCTACTTTCCTGTAGTGTAAGATAGATTTTCATACCAGATTGAGGGTGCATGTTATTCCTTTCTTGAGCCAAATGTGGTGAGAGTAAGCTTCACTTTTCCCCTCTCACCTCCCCTCTTTTCCTCTCCATTGGAAAAGCTTTTTCTTGCCTCTTCTATGAGAGACAGTTTGCCCCATTCCATTTCTCTCTTTTTCTCTCACCCCTTAATTTTATTTTTTTAGATATGATCCTTTCCTATTCCACTCACCCTGTGCTTTCTGTGTGTGTGTGTGTATATACATATATGTGTGTGTGCATAATCCCTCCAACTATCCAGATACTGAGAAAAGTTTCAAGAGTTACAAATATTATCTTTCCATGTAAGAATGTAAATAGTTCAACTTTAGTAAGTTCTTTGAGATTTCTCTTTCCTGTTTACGTTTTCATGCTTCTCTTGATTCTTGGGTTTGAAAGTCAAATTTTCTATTCAGCTCTGGTCTTTTCATCAAGAATGCTTGAAAGTCCTCTATTTTATTGAATAACCATTTTCCCCTGAAGTATTATACTCAGTTTTGCTGGGTAGGTGATTCTTGGTTTTAATCCTACTTCCTTTGACTTCTGGAATATCACATTCCAAACCCTTTGATCCTTTAATGGAGAATCTGCTAGATCTTGTGCTATCCTGATTCTATTTCCACAATATTCAAATTGTTTCTTTCTAGTTACTTGCAATATTTTCTCCTTGACCTGGGAGCTCTGGAATTTGGCTACAATATTCCTAGGAGTTTCTCTTTTTGGATCTCTTTCAGGAGGTGGTCAGTGGATTCTTTCAATATTTATGTTGCCCTCTGGTTCTAGAATATCAGGGCGGTTTTCCTTGATAATTTCATGAAAGATGATATCTAGGCTCTTTTTTTGGATCATGGCTTTCAGGTAGTTCCATAATTTTTAAATTGTCTCTCCTGGATCTATTTTCCAGGCCAGTTGTTTTCCAATGAGATGTTTCACATTATCTTCCATTTTTCAGTTCTTTTGGTTTTGTTTTATAATTTCTTGATTTCTCATAAAGTCATTAGCCTCCCATCTGTTCCATTCTAATTTTTAAAGAACTATTTTCTTCAGTGAGCTTTTGAACCTCCTTTTCCATTTGAGTAATTCTGCATTTTAAAGCATTCTTCTCATTGGCTTTTTGGATCTCTTTTGTCAATTGAGTTAGTCTATTTTTAAAGGTGTTATTTTCTTCAGTATTTTTTGGGGATCTCCTTTAGCAAGCTGTTGCCTCAATTTTCATAACTTTCTTGCATCTCTTCATTTCTCTTCCCAACTTTTCCTCCACTTCTCTTACTTGAGTTTCAAAATCCTTTTTGAGCTCTTCCATGATCTGGGACCATTGCATATTTATTTTGGAAGAACTGGATGCAGAAGACTTGATTTTTTATGTCTTCCCCTGATGGTAAACATTGTTCTTCCTCATTTGAAAGGATGGGAAGAAAGTAATCTTCTATAATTTTATTTTTTCCCCTTTTTTTGGGCATTTTCCTGACCAGTTACTTGACTTTTGGGTCCTTTGTCAAGAGTAGGGTATACTCTGGTGATCTGTAAGATCTCAGTTCCTCCAAGGTGGCACAATCAAGGGAGAGGAGCTTACTTCATGGCCTGGCTCACAGTTGAGATTCAGATCAGCTGCTCAATTCCCCCAGGGGCTTTAAACTGAGGGCTTCCACCAATGGACCTTGGCTGCTGCCTGCCATGGCCATTGCCACTGCAGCTATTGCTCACCACCACTGCTGCTGCCTGGGGTCAGGGTTAAGGGAGGACCCTGCTCCCTTGTCATGTAGGTGAAAAAGTTCTCTCATTGACCTTTGAAGTGTCTTTGGTACTTGTGGGTTGAGGGAATTTGTGAACCTCTGCTGCTCCTGGGGATTCTACCCCTGAGGACTGCTCTGGTCCTGCTCCTCTTGGTGCCTTATGGCCAAGGCTGGTCCAATCCACATCTAGTGTGACAGACCTTTCCTGTTGGCTTTCCAGGTCACCCTGGGCTGGAAATCTCCTCCACTCTTTCTTTCTGTGACTTCTGTTGCTCCAGAATATGTTTAGAGTCATTTTTTACAGGTGTTTTATGGGCTGTGGGGGAAGAGCTAGAGTATGTGTGTTTTTCTACTCCACCATCTTGGCTCTGCCCCTTGAGGACAGTTCTTTTATTGGGAGGAAGGGGAGGTAGGAAAGGGAATTTTTATATGAAGGCTTAGGAAACTCGGACCTAAGATCTTGGTTCCTCCTCACTGACTAGGATTGTGAATTTAGGACCTCTTTTCCTCTTGCTGAAAGGGACCTCAAATTATTTCTTGCTACTGCTATTTCATTGCCCTTGAACCAAGGCTGGCACCTGATAAAACAGGAGCCTGATGCTGCAGTTCCACCCTGGAATCTCTGTGGCTTTGATTGCAGTACCCGTTTCTGCTGCCTTGTCTTGCCACTCCCCTTTTTGTGCTTTCTTACTCTCCAACTTCAGTTAAAGCTCCTCTACTCCCTGTAACTTGATAGTCACAGGTGGAATGAAAGGGGTGCTCCACCTATGTTTTAAGGCAGAACGCTAGAGAGGCCAATGGCTAACAGTAGAACTTCAGTTATCAAAGGGAAGATCCTTTTTGAGTACTGGGTGTGTGTGTGTGTGAGGGGCCATGTTTCTTAAAGAGTTTGGTAAAGAAGCAAGCACTCCAAAGAACCATAGAACCTGGAATGTCAGAGCTGGAGAAGACTTCAGAGATCCGCTGGTACAACTGTCCTTTTGCAGTGGAGAAAACTGATGCCACAACTTGGAGTTCAATATTTTCTGAATCATGCCTAGAAGAAGATAGATTTTCATAGAATCAGAAAAAGTGCTGCTATGTTATGACAGGGAAAACAAAACAAAACAAAACTTTGGATTAGGAGTAAGAAGTTCTAGTTCTGACTCTGATGCTTACTTATGATCTTGGGTCGCAGCTACTCCTCTTTCAACTTCACTTTGCCATCTATAAAATAAGGGAGTTAGAGCAGATTTCAGGGGTTCTTTTTCACAGAATCTTATGATTTTACTTTATCCACATCTGAAATGTTCCAGTTTATCCGTGATATTCATTGAAGAGATTTTCAGTGTGTCTATTTGTGGTTACTTTTCATGGTAACACCAAATACAATGAGATGAGAAGGATCTAAAGTTATATCACCTTAGAATTTCCTCTTTGAAGTGACCTCTATTCTCTCTATCAATGAATCAATGATTCAAAAAGCATGTGGTAAGGGCTGACTATGGGTCAAGTACTAAGCTAGGCACCAAGAATAAAAATATCAAGGTGAGAGTCCCTTATTTGAAGGAGTTCATATTTTATGTGAGGGATACAATATGTTTGTAGATATGGTACAGTGGAAAAAGCTTTGAAATTAGATAAAGCACTCAAATTGAACTAATGGGACCTGAGTTCAAATCTCAGCTTTGCTGCTTACTGAGTGATCTTGGATCAATCACTTACTTATTGTGGACCTCATTTTACTCATCTGTAAAATGAGGTGATTAATATAGATCCAGTTGCTCTGGCTCTAACTCTAGATCCAGATTCTTATGACTCTATGAAAAATAAATAAAATATTTATTAAGCACTTATCCTCCCTTCCCCCTTTCTCTCGATACCTTGGAGACATACTTTTCTCTATCCCATCTCAAACTTAACTCAGATACATTGATCCATTCGAGTTCATTTCCAGATGTGGTCTTGAGGTTGGATGAGCTCTCTTCCCAATTATTTTTGGGTTGGTTCTTTAAGGTCATATCTAAAGATCTATCCTTTCTACTCAGGGTATAGATGCAAGGCTGACTGTAAAACTCACATTCTGGGAATCTGGATATCCAGAAGCTCAGATACCTGTTTTCCTCACCTTTTGAAACTGACAAGATTGAGAGACTCCAACTCCTTTACCTAGAATGGAAAAGTAAAAATGTCAGGGCAGATAATCCATATTTTTCAAATTTTGGGCCACATTTTGGCCTTAGTGGGAGAGCTCAAGGCCTCTCCTCTTATAGAACTGTCCTCACCTAATGTCAGTAGTGAAGGAGATAAACTGAATGTGTGGCTGAAGAGTAATAATCACAGAGAGTGGTTGAGGCCAGTGAAGAACTTTTTGGAGGATCTCCCAGTTCTGGGTATGTAACCAATAAAAAAGGCTTGTCCTAACAACATGGTAGGCAAATCAGAACCAGTTAGAGAAAGATTTTGCATACTCTACAGTCTCTTCAAGGCACTTGGCAGTCAACCAACATTTATTAAGAGCTTGTTGTGGGCCAGGTACTGTGCTGGGGATGCATAATAACAACCAAAAAAAAGAGGCAAAGGGCAATCTCTGCCCTCAAAGAGCTCCCTATCATAACTCCCCTGGTAGGAGGCACCCCAGGTCCTCCATAGTGGGGTGATGTCATCGGAGGTACTCTGTAGTTATAGAACAGTTCCCATCTTATAAGACCAATAGGAACAAAGTGATCAGGGGTGTTAATAACAACTGGGAGAACCAATAAAGGTTTCTTGAAGGAAGTAGAACTCTGTACCTTGAAGAAAGCTAGAGATGTCAAAAAAAAAAGGAAAGAGTAACACCATCCCAGGGATGGGAGAGGGGCAGCCTCTGAAGAAGCTAAGAAGAAGGCATTGGAATCGTGAGTATTCAGGGAATACGGTTTTGATGGAGGGTTGAGTTTAGGAAGGGGAGTGATGGGTAATCAGCCTAGAAAGATGGTTTGGAGCCTGATGGTAAAAGACTTTAAAGGCCAAGTAAAAGTTTGTCTTTTATCCTAAAGGCAATAGGAAGTTACTGAATCTTCTTAAGTAGGAGAGTGATACAGTGAAGTTAGTCTTTGGGAAAGTCAATTTGAAAGCTCTATGGAGGCTAAACTGGAGTAGAAGCAGAGTGGATTAGGTCAGATCCTTGGGAGGCTTATTGTAAGAGTTTGAGTGAGAAGTGTTAAGAGTGTAGACCAGAATGTTTGTGACAAGAATGTAGAGAAAGGGTCAGATGTGAGAAGTGACCAGCAAGACCTGGCACTCGCCTATAGAGGGGGAGGGAGAGAGAACTGAATGAATGAAAAGGCATTCATTAAGCACTCGCTATGTGAGTTTAAATCCTAGCCGAAAAGGGAACCCCAGCCCCTGCCACAGGCCTATTCAATGAATGGATGTTACCTCACCCTGAACACCTGAATACATCTTGGCCTAAAGGGACCAAGGTCTCCAGTGCATCCTGGGTCATCTCCAGTCATCCTGATGAATATCTGGTCACTGGATTCAGATGGCTCTGGAGGAGAAGTGAGACTGGTGACCTGCACAGCCCTCCCTCACTCAAAACAAAGTCAAGTGCAAGTCATGTCATCATTTCTCTGATGTCATGGTCTTCTTC
Source organism: Bettongia penicillata ogilbyi (assembly GCA_023548195.1). NCBI lineage: Eukaryota > Metazoa > Chordata > Mammalia > Diprotodontia > Potoroidae > Bettongia > Bettongia penicillata. The sequence goes on along the minus strand of JAJHZJ010000080.1, from coordinate 4,341,534 downwards.
TGCGATGAAGGATGAACACAACAATTCTAGCTGAAGGAGGCAATGCATTTGGGAGAGGTGTGGTCTAGGAGGGGTGTTTTTGTTAAAAAGTCATATGAATGATAAATAGAACCATAGCACAATTAATTGATTGACCTGTCCTTCCCAGGAATGATAGTGTCCATTTGGATCTGGTACCAGCAAAAAAGAAAAAGGTGAATGTTGAGAAGATAGCAAGGGAACAAAATGCAGCATTACTGCAGCAGCTAATTCTGTAGAATGGGCCATATGTGGGAATTCACCATTCAAGACTTTTGGGGCCCCAGGATAGGAACTCTGGAGCTGAAACATTTAGATTCTCTAGGGCATACCCTCTGGTCCTGGTGGCAAAGCAATGACTGAGGATGTAGTGGAGTAATAAAGTTGAGGATAACCCATAGGTTGTGAATCTGAGTGACTGGAAGTAGTGTAGTGGCATTGACAGAAATAGGGAAGTAATACATCATTTATCTCTGAGGAATCTGATTGTGAGGGGTTGGTGAGGAAAGAGGTGGAGGATAAATAGCAGGGATTGGTCAGGGATAGAAACCTTGGTAGTGATGGTGGTGGAGATGCTTAGGAAAACAGCAAAGAAACTAGGGGGATACCACAGGGCATTGAGAAATTTTTTCCTCTTGGCCAATTGCCAATTGCTCAAGTTTTCAAAAGCAAATTCCAAGTTCTGTTGATTTAAATGATTAATAAAAGACACTTCAGGTGCATAAGAGTGACATTATAGGAGAACTATATCCTAATAGGAAATGCTTAATGGTTCTCACCTGGGAATATTTCTTTTGAACTCCATGATTATGTCTTTTCTCCTTTCAGTCTTGGCCCCCCTCCTTCCTGCTTTTAATCAGGTTCCCCCAAGGAGAGCAGGAGGATTAACGGATTGTTTGTAAAGAGCTTTGAGCCCTCTGAAGAGAGGCAGCTTCATAGCCTCCCCATCCTAATTACAGTCACCCTGGATTGGTTTTCATTCAGCCCCATGCAGCAATGTACAGCATCACAGGAACCTCTTTATGCATTAGATGTGTTCCTGGAAAAGTTATGTGTAAAGTGAATACTTGTACACTGAATCACATTTCCCCATTGGTTTCTATTAGCATTTCAGAGAATAGTTTCCACAGGAAATTTTTTTTATCCCTATCACATAGTAAAAATCGTACTTCAGATGCTTAACATTCACTTAATTATAAAAAAGGAACAAACCCCAGAACGTATTCTTTCTTCATTATGGAGTCTATGCACGTTTTGCTTCTATAACATATTTTTAACAAGAAATTCTACAAAGGATCAATCAATCCTAATGATCTATGGTATACATGCATTAAAAAGTACCATAGAGTTAATTCCCCTCTTACTGTGTGCTTACATAGGCTCCGTGGGTTTCAAATGTTTCAATAGTCCTAGAGCTTTTCCATAACTCCAGGTATTCAGCTGAACTCCCAAAGAGAAAGAAACAGATGGAAATTCATTTTCCATCAACTCAGGTCAGGGACTAATTTACACTTCACGGTAAAGATATCATTGTACTTCTCTGGTTGGAGAGTTTTTACCTTATCTTACTCAGTGCTGGTCACATCTCCTCACTGTCTGACCATCTCTAAGCCATGCAGCCTACATGTTCTCTGGCTTCCTCACATTACTGTACCTGTCCCCAGGCCTGTCATATGGCTTCCTGATGAATCCTCCTTCCTTCTTACTTTCTGGTTCTTGTTCCCCTTTTTGGATTGTCTTCCCCTATACAACAAAGACTCAATCTTTTTTGTGTCATGACTTTTTTTTGACAATTTGGTGAAACCCATGGGTCCCAGTTCAGAATAATGTTTTGAAATGCATAAAATACATAGGATTACAAAAGAAGCCAATTATAATGAAATATAATTGTCAATATTAAAAGCTCACAGACTCCATGTTCAGAATTCCTGCCCTATAGGATATAAGTTCCTTGGTATCATAGACTATCTTGCTTGCTTACATGTGTATCCCCAGCACTTTGTATAATGCCTGGCACATGGTAACTGCTCAATGGATTGTTTTCCATTCATTCTAGGTTGAGTTACCATAACTGTTACATGGATCTATCCCTTAATGTCTGCTTAGCACATCAATGTACTGGGTCCATGGGCATTTACACATAGGTATATGACCTTATCTGCTTGTTATGGAAAAAGCATGGAAAATTAGAGGAGGGCCCTCAGATCTAGAGTAGGAAGCTCTGAGTTCAAATCCCCCCTTTGACTCAACTCCCTGTGTGACCATGTGCAGTTGCTCTCTCAAGGTTTCAGTTTCTTTATCAGTAAAATGAAGGGATTACACTAGATAACCTCTAAGGATCCTTCTATCATCAAATCCATAACTGTAATAACCTTATGCATCAGATATGGCTCTGGGAAAACTTCAATGTAAAGTATTTTCTTGTTGAATCATACTGAATTTGTTTTCTTTTAAATATTTTATTGTGAATTTAATCATCAACAAATGAAAACTTTCCAATATTTAAAGAACAACAAAATAGGATTGCATATGAAAGCAAATCACATGAAATTAGTGAAAAGAATTCTTATCTGGTAAGAACATTTTTACGGGTAATGGCCCCAGTAGAACTTTGGACAGCTCTCCTGGATTTCTGTGACTTTCTCAGTCATTGGAAGGCATTTTCCTTAAAGGGAGAAATGAAAATTGATCATGGTGCCCTTGTGCCTGAAAATAAAATTGTGCAGAGTGAACAGACTTAACGTCAGTGCTACTGGTATTGAAATAGGTTTGATGGCCTCTGCTCTTCATGATCTTTTCCTATTTCTCACCTCTCAGATCAGAATCAGACTCTGAGGGTGGTAAGCAACACACTATTTTTTGGAAGACTCATAATTCAAATATCACATGATCATTACTATAGAGTAAATGGAACTTTACCCCAGGGTGCCAACATCTGAAGGAGGATATGCTTTCTCCACGCAACAATAATCTTCACCATCAGGTTTTCCAATGGTATATGCCTACAGCCAGTCTGAGTGATGGAGTGGTAGCACAAAGGATAGTCCTACTAAGAATGCAGTTGTACCATAAGGGGATTGTTGTCCTTTGGAGAATCCCACACATGATGCAGCTGGCTTCCTCCAGGTATAACCATACCTGCAGTGAAACTGTTCTCTGTTTCTCTGTGCTGTTTCCTACCTGAATTTTTGCTAGGAGAAATAAAGATTAGTTATCATTCTGAACACATTAACTCTTCATTATGATAATATAGGTGTGTATATGTATGCATTTATATGTGTGTGTATACATGTATGTATGTGTATGTGTGTGTGTGTGTGTGTATGAACTCAAATATACCCTGGCCCAGGTAATAAAAAGCAATAGACAATCCCCAAAGTCCTAAATATTTAAATATTTTACTTTGGAATATCTTGTATAACTTGGGGGAAGGAAGCAAGTAAATCACCTTCATGATTGTATCTTGCTTAATCTAATGTTAAACATATTTTGTGTTTTCTGAAAACATGTGCCAATTGATGATAAGAGGCAGTCATGGTGGATGATGGAAGGGTAGAGGAAAGACAGATATTTTTAAAGAAGTGTATAAATTAATGTACAGAGAAGTAAAAGATAATTAACACATACACCCAGTGCAACAATTTTTCATCTTTTTAAATTTAAATCAAGATTGTGTATATACTTTAGGCAAGAGGATACCAGTGTAATTCATAATATGCCTAGAACAAAACCTTTACTTTGAACATAAGGGTGAATCCTAGCATAGAATTTTGAAATCCAATCTTATTTAGCCAAAATTCTCTTTATAACATCACAAAGTGGCCAAGCTATTGCCCATAATGAGGAATTCACAATTTCTAAGACATCCCTTTAGACTTTTAGATAGCTGCAATTTTTAAGATGTTTTTCCTTATGTTGGGCTGAAATCTGTAGCATCTTATAAATGTTCAAGACATATATATCATATATATATACACACACACACATATAATGCCATTATTACTATTAAGTTGCAGAATCTTCCTTATCTTTTGGTCTAGGGTCTCATAAAAGACATCCAGCCATCAGGAGCTTGCACAGATGGTATTTAGCCTTTACTTATAGACTGCAAGTGACAGAGAGTTTACTATTTTACTACCAATGAGTATGTTCAAGTTTATTACCAACAGGGCATGTTCAATATCTAATAGTAGCAAAAATTATAGCTAGCATTTATGTGGCACTTTAAGATTTGCAAAGTATTTTATAATTTCTGGAGGTAGGTTCTATTACTATTCTCCTTTTACAAATGAGGAAACTGAAGCTGACAGAGATTAAGTGACTTGCCTTTGGATCAAGGGGTAGGGATGTTGGATCAGATGACAGTATTAACATTATCCTCATTGTACATCTGAAGAAGCAGATTCAGAGAGAGGCGCTGACTTGCCCAGTCAGAGATGGTACTCCTACCAAGGACTCCTGAATCCACCTCCAGTCTTCTTTGTACCGCACCAGCTACTCCACAGTTAGTAAGTGTCTAAGGTAGGAGCCGAACCAGGTTTTCCTGATCCCATGTTCAGCATTCCCTCCACTTCACCACCTAGTTGCCTGGAGGATTGATCTCAAACCTGCCTCCATATAACTTCCTTCCAATGCTTTTAGTTCTTTCTTCTGGCACCTAGGAGAGCAAGGCTAATTCCTCTTCTGTGCCAGAGCCTTCAGATATTTGAAGACAGTATTCATATTCCCTCTAAGCCTCCTGTTCTCCAGGTCAAATGTTCCCAAGCCCATCAACCATGACTCCTATAATGTAACTTTAAGACCAAGAAAGTAACTGCCATCACCAGTGCCCCTAGTAGTGATCATAATTCTAGCTAGGTCTTTGTGCATTTGCCTTATTTGAAGTGTCTGGAGGCATCTGGGTGGCTCCAGTGTTCTCCTCTGTAGCTGTCCTCTTTAGGCAAGTTGGTGATTTTGACAACCAGATTTCTGCCCCTCTGGAATTGGCTCTGAACATACTTTAGAAAGACGAACAACTTCAGTCATGTCTGAAACGCTAGCTCTGTGACATGCCTAGCATGAAGTAAAAAACCAAACAACTCCATGCCACCCAGGATGGCTGCCTGATTGGCTCATTAGTGAAACCTGGACTTGGAGAAATTGACTCTTTCCTTCTGATGTGGTTTTAGGACATTCACTGAATGCTCACCCTCCTGTTGGGAGAAAGGAAAGAAAAGATAATTAAATTGCCTGCACATGCAGAAACTAATGAAGGGCTGTGTGGCTTGTTTTTTTTTTTTTCTGCTCTTGCTCTGCAATGGAATTAACAAGAGTTTGATTATTTTGGAGTAAGAAAATCTGACAGAAAAGGAAGGGAACTATGGAAGGGGACTGATGCTTTCATAGTTGCTATAAATTAGAATGTTTGTGCATTTCCTAACTTAATCAGATCTCCTGCACAGGTGCAAGAAGCTATTTTTTCATCCATCCATTCATTCATCTATTGTCCAATGCATAGATGAATCCATGAGCTCAGTCCTGTGTTAAGTAGAGGAAATGAGGAAGGAAAAAACAGGCTTGTCCTTATGAAACTTAAAATGAGACTGGTATGGCATTGGGGAAAGAGTGCTGAATTAATCATTAGGAAACCTGGATTGAACTCTGATTTTCTCAACATTTATTGGCTAGCTGTGTGACTTTACGCAAGTCACAAGACTTCCTGAGCATCATTTTTCTTACTTGTAAAATAGAGATAGAGTGTTGAGTCAGATAATATTAATTGGCATCATCCTCATATTACATGTGAATAAACAGATTCAGAGAGAGAGAGGCAGTGACTTGTCCAAGCAAACACAGTGAGACACTGTCAGAGCTGGTTTTTAGACTGAGGACTCCTGAATCAATCTCCAGCGTTCTTTCCATTACTCCACATTGACTCCAACCAGGTACTTGCTAAGGTTCCTTCTAACTCTAATTTTCTATGATCCTTTAAATCAATCTGAATTATTTAGAGGACAGCTTGGGGCAATAAAACGTTGTAGGATTCAGAATGGGCTGGGAGTAGTCTACGACAGTGTCATGGAGAAAGTGGTCTTGGATTAATCATAGGAGATTAATACTAATAATAATAGCAGTCTGGCATTTCTACTTATGGGTTTGCAAATTGCTTTATAGACTTATGATAGAAATGTTGCAGGTGTTATCACCTGTTTTTTAAAGCTCAAAGAGATGACCATCTATTGATTGAGTTGCCTCAGACTGTGTTTGTATAAGAGTAGGGATGGAAAGAGTTCTGTTTCTCATAGCCTCACAAATTATTCTTCTAATAAATACAACCTGAGACCTTGGGGCTGGGACTAGGGTGTCAGAGAGGCATCATCTTATATACCTTTCTCTTTCATTAGTCAAAAAGATGTGGTAGATAGTTGATCTCCCTGTCAACATACACATGTTGACAAAGATACTCATGATGTTTGCCCTTGGGATGCAAAAGGCAAAGAAGAAGCTCAGAATTTTCTGACCTTCCAATAATCTCAACCAGCCTTAGAAATCTGGGCCATGAAAATTCCAGATTTGCCAGGAGTTGTGTGTCCTGCTCTTTGTGCTCAGTAGCTGGGCTTGGGTCTTTCTAATTAAAAACTGAAGATGGCATTGCTAGCAGTTTTCTCATCTTCCTCCACGCTCCCTAGTCACCTGGCAAGCTGGAACAAGGTCAGGCGTGCCTTCTTCTTTTCTCATCCTCCTACTAGTCCCCACACCATTTTACAAGTGACAAAAAGGTTACTTTCTCTGTATTAGGGTACAGTCACATAGAAGAAAAAAGAGTTTGAGAGTTGAATGCTTAAGATGAATAAATGAATGAAAAAAATATTTATTAAACATTAACTGTGATGTTTAAAAAACTTGAGAGACATAGTCTCTGGGTAATTAATCATTTTATTAATCACTCTAGCATATAATTAATAAAATGGGTCAGTGGCACTCCTGAATGCCAAAAACCCTTCATGGAACCCACTGAATGCTATAAGACCTTAGCCTGAAAGGGCAAGGGTCTCACATTGCATCCTGGGCCATCTCCAGCAGTCCTGATAAATATCAGGCCACTGGATCCAGATGGGTCAGGAGAAGAAAGTGAGGCTGGTGACCTTGCACAGCCCTCCTCAATCAAATCAAAGTCAACTGCAAGTCATGTCACCATCTTGATGTCATGGTCCTCTTGGAGAGCAAAGGACAAACAAAACAACAACAATGCCCTTGGGATAGTGGGTGTTCCTCAGATTGGCATTCAACTCTGATTAGTTAATGAGAAAGAATATTATAATGAGAGGTGGATCTATTCTAATGAGATACTGGGGGACTTGACTTTGATCATGTCATTTACTTCCAAATCACTCTCAGTCTAAGGCAACTTAATCAAAGAATTTACCTCTACCCAGATCTGAGTGTGTTTGTCTTTCATTTTCGAAGAAGACCGCGCCATCAGAGAAATAATGACATGACTTGCACTTGACTTTGTTTTGAGTGAGGGAGGGCTGTGCAGGTCACCAGCCTCACTTCTCCTCCAGAGCGATCTGAATCCAGTGACCAGATATTCATCAGGATGACTGGAGATGACCCAGGATGAGGCAATTGGGATTAAGTGACTTGCCCAAGGTCACACAGCTAGTGATTGTCAAGTCTCTGAGATGAGATTTGAACTCAGGTTCTCCTGACTCCTGCGCTGGTGCTCTATCCACTAGCTGCCACCCAGATCTGAGTAGTACGAAATGGGCTTCTGTACCTGGGTGGGGTCTGAACAAGGCTGAGGAGAAAGTTAATCCAATTTCATTATCAGTAATGTCTTTCAGAGCTGACTTGGCCTAGTACAGAATAATATTTCAGAAAGGGGATAAATCTTGAGTCTACCCAATCTTAACAATTAGTTATTTAATAATCATTTCTCTCATTACTGTGTGCTTAGTAGTGTGCTAAGAAGAAGGGAGATAAATACAAATGTGAGGATAATCCCTACCCTCAAGGAGTTTATGTTTTACTAGAACATATGTAGGTAGCCAGGAAGTGGGATTTTGGTTTTGAAAGTTATAAGGGTAGATAGAGAGCAGAGTCAAAAAGCAGCAGATTGGCACATGAAACAATGGTAGAAGTGAAAGAAAACATGACTGAAACCAGGCCTAGATTATTGGTTTACTGAAACAGCCAATCAGAGCAGCAAGGCTCTAGGCTTAAGTATACTAGAGTTTAGTCTCTTGTCTGGGCAGCCCAGCTGTCCATCATATGTGAGCAAAGTGAAGTTCAGAGAGGTTAATTAATTTGCTTCAAGTAATCAAGGAAATCAGTGACAGAGTTAAGACTCACACCCTTGTTTTCTTATTTCTTTAAAGACTTGGGAACTCAGTACTTTCAGAGTCCCTGGTGTAACAAACTTAGAAGGTATTGCCTGTCTGGGGCTTCAGCACCATCCTCCTAATTAATTAAATTGAATTTTATATTAATTTTTCAAAGGCCAGAGAATTTTTTCATAGCTTTCTGAAGCTCTAGAAGGCATTGCCTTCACATCTCATTGCCCCAGTGACTAAGACTTCTAAACCTTCAGGGCTTTCTGGCTGAAAAGCAATGACTTGATGTCCTGAGGGCACATTGCTAAAAGGACTTTGGCTTACATTAAAAAAGTTCTGAAGGCAATGGATCCAGATGGAGTCAGAGGTAGATCCCTGTGGTTGCCTTTTCTCCTCTTTGGGTGCAAATGCCACCCCCAAACCACTGGAGTAGGCAAAAGGCTGGAGAGTTACAAATTTTGTAATTTAAAAAGGTGGAATAGAGCTCTATCTGACATTTTTCCCCTCAGGTGTCCAGACTTTTTAGCTATGCCATTGACCTAGTAGTCTCTAATTAGGACCTTTGTCCCTGAGTTTAATTCCCTAATTCTGAACCTTACATAGACACAGAAGATAATAAAAATAGAAAGCATAAAAAGATTTAATTTAACTGTTTAAATTACCCCCCTTTTCCTTTTGAAATTCATAATGCTGACCTCTCCTAACTCAACTGGAGCTGACTCCTTCTATAAGAGGTGGAATACTGCTTAAAATATGAAATTGAGCTGAAAGCAGAGGCCTGACCTTGTAAGCTCTCACCCTCTCAGGCCTCAAGCATTCCCAAATTGCAGACTCTAAGATGTGGATGGGAGACCATCCAGTCCAATTACTGACTGAATAGTAATCTTCCTTATAAAGTAACAGATAAGTGGTCATCTAGTTTTTGTTGAAGAATGTGAGTGAGGGGGTACCTACTGTTTCTCACAATAGTACATTGTACTTTTGGACACATTTAACTGTCAGGAAGTTTTCTTTTCCTTCTCCCCTCTTTATTTATTTTTAACTTTAAAAAAATTTTAATTTTAAAAATGAAAACAAAAATTTGAGTTCCAGATTCTCTTCCTCCCCACTCCCCCCCCCCACTGAAAAGGTAAACAATATATCAATTCATTAGTTCATTAGTGTGCCTATTTTCCTTCCATCCCTTCCAGCATTTATCATTTCTGATAAGGGTGAGGTGGTACCTCATAGTTGTTTTAATTTGCCTTTCTCTAATCAATAGTAATCAAGAGTATTTTTCATATGACTATAGATAGCTTTAATTTATTTTTCTGAAAACTTCCTGTTTATATCCTTTGATCAAGGACCTCACAGTCTAATGATGTCAACAACATACAAACTATGCCCAAACAAGATTTAGACAGAATCTAGTGGAAATAATCTCAGAAAGAAGACACTAATATTTAAGGGGATGAGGAATGGCTTCTTAAAGTGGGATTTTAGCTGGTACTTGAAGGAAGCTAGAGAAGCTGTGATGATTCCTAACAGCTAAAAAGCATTTGAATTGACCATAGTGCCTACCAATTGAAAGGCCAAGCAAAGTAGGATCTTTTGTTTCTGTTTTAGTATAATCAAGAAATGTTAATGCCTCTATTTTGTTCCAGAATCCATGGTCATTTAGATTGTAAGGCCAAGGATCCTGGAAGGGTGGAATGTGATGGCAATCAAATAAGTATAATGCCTCTATTTGAATGTGATCAAAGAAGATTTTCCCCACAAATTGATGGGCTTACACATTGAGGGAAGCTTGATTAGGGGATTTGTTTTGTAGGAGGATCCCAAGTATCTGGCTCTGAAAAGTGTATAAATACTCTGAAGGTGAGGTTTTAATTTGGAGCTTACTGACTGGAAGTGTTTGTTTGGCCATATGAGGACTCTGGGAAGCTGCTAAGGAGCTCCCCAGATTTGAAAACCTAGATGTTGGTGCTTCCCTCTCTGGTAACTATAATCAGACAGTTGGACTTGTCTGTTGAGTTGTGATGTATGTATTGATTATAGTCAGACAGAAGAACTCATGTCTCTTGATCTTTGATTTCTCTGTATTTTCTCTGAAGTTCAGGGCGCTGACTTTTTCCCCTGAACTAACTGAATGATATATGTACCTGATTAAAATTATTGTTAACCCCTCAAAAGTTGCCTTTCCTTTTATGAAGGCAGATCTAAGAACTTATGATAGCAGCCCTTCCGCCCCAGGTATGTTGGGATGCTGATACACCAGTAAAGATAGAGTCTTGTTGGAACAGAGGGCAGGGTGCTGTACTTTTAGTCCAGAGGTTCAAACCTTGACTCCAGCCCTTTACTAGTGGTGTGATCAGGGCTAAATTACTTCCCTCTGAGTCTCAGTTTCCTTACCTATAAGATAGAAAAAATAATCCTGCAATAATTAACTACCTCCTAGAGTGGTTGTAAGGAAAAAGTTATGCAGAACTTAAAGTACTATATCCATGTAAGCTATAACTATGTGCTGGATGTTGTTTTTTCTCTCTCTCTGTGTCTCTGTCTCTCCTCTCATTACCTCTATGTCTTTTCATCTACCTCTCTCTGTCTCTGTCTGTCTGTCTCTCCTCTTCTTTCTTTCTTCCTACCATCTTTGCATCTTCTCAGAATCTTGGAGTTAGAAGGAGACTCAGAAGTCATCTAGCCTAATTCATACTTGAATAAGAATCCCCTCCACAACATACCCTAAAAGTGGTGGTCCAGTCTCTTATTGGTGATTTCCAGGGATCAGAAACCAATCACTTGCTGAGTTTTGGACAGCTCCACTTGTTAGGTTCCCAAATCTGCCTCTGCAACTTCCTTGCTTTGCTCCTAGTTCTGTTCTCTGGGGTCAAGCAGAATAAGCCTGTGCTTTGTGTGTAGGGTTGGGGGAATAAAAAAAAGAAAAGAAAACCCAAAAGGTTTATTTAAAAGACCTCAAAGGGGTCCAGATACCAAAAATTTTTTAAAAAATTTCTTAGACTTCTGTTTTTACATAACCTACTTTCCCTCACGTATTCTTCTCCCTTCTCCCTCCTAAAGAGTCATTCCAAATATCAGAGAATAAAAAAAAGAAAAAATACAATTCAGCAAAACAAACAATTCATTTTAAAAGTCTGATATTATTAATGTTGCATTTCCATACCCCTCCACCTTTGCAAAGAAAAGAGGGAAGTGTCTTCACGTTTCTTCTTTGGGGCTGAACTTGAACATTATAACTTCACAGCAGTTAATTTCAATTGCTTTGTTGTTCTTTCCATTTAGATTGTGTTAGGCTTTACGTATATTCGTTGCCTGCTTCTGATTACCTCACTTTGCATCAGTTCATGGAAGTCTTTCCATGTTCTCACTAGTCATCATTTCTTATAGGATAATAATGTTCTATTTCCATTTCTTTGCTACTATAGAAAGTGTTGCTATAAATATTTTGTTGGATGCAGGAACTTGCTTTTTAATCATCACTGATATCCTTGGAGTATATGCTTACCAGTGAAATATGTGGGTCAGTGGCTATGCCTATTTCAGTCACTTTCTTTGCCTAACTTCAAATTACTTTTCAGAATGGCTGGACCAACAGTTTATTACAACAGTATGCCTATTTCTCTAAAATTCCTCCAATATGAACTATCACCATCTTTTATCATCCTTGCCAATTTACTGAGTATGAGTTGAAACCTTGTAGTTATTTTATTTTTCATTTTCCTTGTTATTAATAATTTGAGCATTCATTCATATGAGGGACAAAAGTTTGCTATTCATAGTGTGAGAATTGTTTGCTTATATCCTTTGTTCACTTATCCTTTGGGAAATGTCTTTTGCTTTTATATATTTCTATTAGGTGCCTATCTATCTTGGATATCAGACCCTTATCAGAGATACTTGATGCAAAAATTTTCCCCTTTTGAACTGCTTTCTTTCTTATTCTAATAACATTTCGTTCATGTGAAGCCTTCTCAATTTCATGTAATCAAAATTACCTGCTTATCTTTTATAATTGCCTCTATGCATTGTATGGTTAAAAATTAATCTAGCCAGGGTTGTGAAATGCACCTAATTTCTTCTATTTTTTTTAAACAATATGACCTATAGTGTTCAGATCACAGATTGATTTTGAATTTGAATTGTGATAGAGGACATAAGATGGTGGTCTAAACCTAATTTGTGCCAGACTGTTTCCTGATTTTCCCAGAAAACATTTCTTTTTATTGGATCCTGTAGCCTATTTTCATCCCTCTGTGTCAACACCGTGGTACTACTCATACAGAAGGTATAATTGTATTTGCATAGGCCAGTTGTGTTAGGAAATATTAAAAAAATAATATTATGACAGTGTTCTTACCTGAAGTCTTCTGGACTCACCTGAATAAGAGAAACCTTATCAATACTTAACCAAATGCCAAGGAAACAATGGTCATTGATCTTGGACCTTAATCTCAGTCTTGTCAAAGACCAAACTGACCCCTAGAATTAATCTAGATCAGGGAGGGATCTTAACATGCCTCAAATAAAATTATTAGAGAGATTTTATTTTATTTGTAGTAATTGAACTAGTAGTATACATGTCTTCATTTATTGGTTCAGTTTTGACCATATTGAAAAAAGAAGGGAGTGGTTGAAGAGGGAATAAATGCCATTTTGTTCAGTAAAGTAAGGTTTCTAATTTGTTTTTATCCTGAACGTTATCAAGGGAGACTCTTTTGTTACAACCATGACCTGAATTTAGTTTTCGAGGAAGACTGATTATCTCCAAGGGTGCACTTTCAACCATTAACACTTTTATAGTTGTACCAAAGTAATAAAAAATCCTAGAAATGACCTTTTAAATTGTTTTATCTCATTGTGGAATTCTGACTTTTTTTCATGATTACTATAAAATTTTAAGTAGAAATGTCTTGGGTAAGAAAGAATTCCCGTAAAGAGGAGTAAGCTCTTCCTTTTAGTTCTCTCTCTAAGTAGACCAAGATATAGAATTTAATTTAAAAAACTGTCTCAGATAAACTTCCACCAACCAGAAGAATACTAAATTTCTCTTACATGCCAGTGATAATCAACCTTTTTGAAATTGTTGTTGCTGCTGTGTCATTCAGTCATGCCTGACTCTTCATGACCCTGTGAACCATAGCGCCCATAGGGTTTTCTTGGCAAAGATACTAGAGTGGTTTGTCATTTCCTCCAATGGATTAAGGCAAACAGAAATTAAATGATTTGCTCAGGATCACACAGCTAGTAAGTATTTGACACCAATTTTGATCTTGGTAAATCTTTCTTCATGACCTACTTTGGCTCAGATCTAATTCCTTTCCTTTTATTGCTGGCACTAAATGATAGTGCTGTAAATTCACTGGATTCCATAGAACCCTGGAGTGATCTTGGGGGAGAAGGTTGGATGACTATAAAATATCTGTATGAGGAGAGGGAGATGCTGCTGTTTAACTTTCTCTGGTTTTGAACACGATTCCTTTACGACCCATGTTTAGGGATTGAGTCAAAATATTTTTCATAAAAATGTTATTTTTTTCTCCCAATTACATGGAAACATTTTTAACATTCATTTTTTAGAATTTTTAGTTCTAAATTCTCTCTCCCTCCCTCTCTCTCTCCTTTCTCTGGGAGACTGGATATATACATGTGCAGTCATACAAAACATATTTCCATGTAAGTCATGTTCTAAAAGAAAACACAGACAAAAAAAACCCAACCAGAAAAACAAAGTAAAAAAGTATGCTTCCATCTGCATTCAGAATCCATCAGTTCTTTCTCTGGAGATGGATAGCATTTTTTTTTTTATTATAAATCCTTTGAAATGATCTTGGATCATTGTATTGCTGAAAATAGCTAAGTCATTCACAGTTGATCATTGTACAATATTGCTGTTACTGTGTATAATGATCCCCTACTTCTGCTTACTTCATTCTGCCTCAGTTCTTGTAAGTCTTTCCAGGTTTTTTTTGAAAGTATACTGTTTGTTTTTTCTTATAGCACCATATATTCCATCATAATCATATACCACAACTTGTTTAGCCATTTCACAGTTGATGGGCATCCCTTCAATTTCAGTCTAAGTGCTTTTAAGAGGCAGCTAGTGGTTGTCCTTGGGTGAGTGACAAGTACTTATATTCCCAGGTTTCACCCAGATGAAGATAATGAACTTGAAAAGGGAGGAGTCCCCCCAAGAGACTCTCACTCTTTTTGCCAAGAGTGAGATTGTGATCAAAGGTTTGCAGAAGCATGACAGGACAGTGTTTGTGTAGTTGTGTATTTGAGCTGAAGTAGGTCAATAAAGTTTAGTTTGATTCAATTAAACTGATAAGCCTGATATAAACCCTGGAAAGTCCATGCTAAGACTTGCTTTGGTCTAAAAATCAGCTTGATATGCATTTTTCACCTTTTCCTTTTGGTTGCTTAATGGAAAGAAGGAAATTAATTAGATTAGTTAATTTTATGTTTAACTCCTGGGGTATTGATGTCCCTACAGAAGGAAGAGTGACTTTTTTTGGCAGGAATTCATCTTCCAGAAAGCTGTGAAGTTTTCTAATGAGCTTCCTTTCTTCAACGTGCACCATAGATATTAGGGGCTGAAGTCAGTCATTTACCACCACAATTACAGCCATGGTCCATGGCCATCCAAAACAGAACTGAAGGAATGCAGTTATTTATTTGTCTGTGACAAACTGAAATAGGAAATACCCATGGAAGGGAATGAGAACTGTGGCTAGCCACTTCCTTTCTTATGCTCTTTGCCTACAGGAGAGATAATCCCAACTCAAAATATAACTTAATTTTGCCAGAAATGATAACTGACCTTGTAATGTCATTTTAAAGTTTACATATATTAGCTCCTAGGAGCCTCCCAAGTTCTCAGAGAGATGAGGTGAATTGCCTCTGATTACACTGATGACTGTCAGGAGCAGTATTTGAACCTTATCCTGGTCTAGCACTCTATATACCATGCTATCTCTCATAAAATATAGAAATAGAAATATATCCTATCTGGGCAAAAGATTCTCTCCTATAGGGATTCACAATACATTTTTAATAGACATTGAAGGGAAGGGGGATTAGCATTAAAATTGGTATTGTGCTTTATTTATTTCCAGAACTCCCTTTGTTGGTTAAAATAACAGCTTAACAAACATAGCCATAAAATAACAAAAATAACCATTTTATGGTTTTTAAGCACTTTTCTTGCCACAACTCTGTCAAGTAGCAAGTGTAAGAACCCCAACCCTATTCCAAAGATTAAAAAAAATAAAAACATAACGCCTGAGGTCTGGAGAAATGTTGTGGTGATTGTCCATGCTAATGAGATAGGGCTACACAAGGGTCATATCATGGTCTTGAACACAGGTCCTTCAGCCCCAAATCCAGTCCTCTCAATACATACATTGTTTTCAATTCAATTCAAAGCATATATTAAATGTTCACTACATGCAATGCAGTCTGCCAGGCTCTGGAGATACAGATGAAAAGAAATGATAGTCTTTCAAGAATTCTGCAGCCTAGTATTTTTATGTACATTTTCCTATATGATCTTTAAAACAGTCTTGTAAGATAAGGAGGAAACCTCCATTTTTCAAATTCCAGTCAGCTTCATCTTGGAAACTAGGATTGACAAATATCAGCTGAGAAATATTGGCAAATCCCCAAATGGAGCTTCTCAGGGTAAGAATCTCAGGGTTTTGTGGAGTCCTCCTGTGATGCTCATAGGGGGTAAAGGAATTCAATGGAATTCATAAGTGGGAGGCTGTTCTTCTCCTCCCTACCTAGAAAGTCTCTGTTATCCCTCAGCCTTAAATGAACTCTTTTCTGATTTCTGTTAGAATCTTAACCCTGGACCAGCCTGATGTATCAATGGAGGGTTGGAAAAGTTAATAGCCACTGAATCACAGAGTGTCTAAGTTGAAAGAGACCCCAGATCTCACCTAGTCTGACTTTTACTTGAATTAAAATCTCCTTTTCCACCTCAACGTGTGGCTATTCAGACTCCAATTCACTCTCTTCACTCTCCAGTGAAGGGCACCCACTGCTTCCTGAGGCAGCTCATTTCATTATGGGACAATTCTAGATGTCAGGAAGTGTCTCCTTATGCTGTGCCATAACCTACCTCTCTACAACTTCTGTCCATTGCTCCAGGTTCTTCCCTTTGGGATCGAGTACAAGTATATTCCTCTTTCTGTAGGAGAGCCTTTCAGGTACTTGGAGTCAGTTCTCATGTCCTGGTAAATCTTCTCTTGTCCAGGCATTCCTAGTTCCTTTCATTTAGGGGTTCTTAACATGGAATCTATGGACCCACCTGGGATAGATTTTAGGGTATCCATGAACTTGGATGGGAAAAAGTGACATCTTTATGTTTACTAACATTCATGATTCTATGTATTTCATTTTAAGTGTTTAAAAAGCATTATTCTAAAGAGGGGTCCATAGGCTTCACCAGACTGCCAAAGGGGTCCATGACACAAAAAGTGTTAGGAACTCCTGCATTTGCCTATCATTATATGACATGGATCCAGTTCCTTTACCCTTCTATTTATTGTTCTTCCTTTGGACAGATTGAAACTTGGCAATGGGCAGCCAGGTGGTGCAGTAGATAAAGTCTAGAGTCAGGAAGACTCATCTTCCTGAGTTCAAATCTGGCCTCAGACACTTACTAACTGGGTTACCCTGGGTAAGTCACTTAAACTTCTTTGCCTCCATTTCCTCATCTGTAAAATGATCTGGAGAAGGAAATGGCAAACCATCCCAGTATCTTTGCCAAGAAAATTCCAAATGGGGTCACAAAGAATCAGACTTCTAAAAAATGACTTAACAAACTGGATAATGCCCTTCCCTAAATGGTTACTTAGCACTGTGTAGGTGAAAATCAGTTGTTGGGATGGAATATAACAAAATCCTCAATGTCTGTCTTCTTCAGTGCATATCAATCCTGCCTATATGTCTCCCTTCTTTAAATGGAAAGGTATCCAAAGTCTATGCCATATTATTTAGAACCTATTGTCCTCTTGGGTTAACTTTCCTATGTTTGTTCTGGTTCCCTCCCTAAATAAAGAATAATCCATAACAGAAATTTCTCTTGTTTCACTCACAGTATCTGTTTGTCTATAGTAGGTGGTCAGTAAAGATTTGTTGATGAATTGGAAAGTTGAGTAAATAAGTTACACTGGTTGTTAGGTGTAGACATGTCCTGAAGGTCAATATTATCTAGAACTTAAAAATTAGAAAGAACCTTAGAGAGGACCTGTCACATTTTTGCATACAGGGGAACTGATGTTTAGCAAAAGGAAGTGACTTACCTAAAGTTACATAAAAGTCTTCCTTAGTCTCTTCTTGAGGAATCTCTACCTTACCAGTGACACAGATTCCTACTAATCAATGCCCAGGTCAGAGAGTAGTAGTATTGTGTTATTTTCTTAACAAGCCTCTTGCTCCTGTATCATCTATAATATAATACTTGGAATAATTAGCCATAGTGGTCTCATAAAAGGAGACAAACAATCTTTTATGAATCACTCACTCTAGGACTCTGAGAGGAGCCATACTATACATCAAACAGTTTAATTCCAAATTAAACATAGCAACATGGTTGTGATTGGGCAGTTTGCTCAAAAAAGGTATTTTTTTTAATCATTTAGATATTACTATCCATCTTTCATGTAGTCATCCTAAGAAACCTCCTGAAAAAGTTGGTTTTTCTTCTCAAAAGCCTTCAATGACTCCCCATTACCTACCAAATGAAGTATGTACACTCCTGAGTCTAATCTTTAGGGTTCTGCACCATCTGACTTTAAGCCCCCCCTTCCAGACTTCTTTCACACTCCTCTTCTTATATGTTTCAGCCCATATCACTCTACTCTCCATTGCTATCCATTCCCTCTTCTCATAACTCTACCATTATCCAACCCTCTTGCCTGGGATGCAGGTTCCGTTAAATTCCCTTCCCTGTGGTCTCTCCTGCTGTTGTCCCAAGGGTCCTCTAGTTCAATACAATGAATTCCCTCCCCCTGGTCATTTTTTCTCTCTGGTCTTTTCTCCTTTTGTGTCTGGCACATAATGAGCACTTAACAAATGCTTATATTCCCTCCTTTCTCCTTGTCCCCCTTCGTTGAACTCCTTCTCTGTAATTTTATCCATAGATATGCCCTATTCATATTTGGAGGCCTAGGTTCTGGCATCTTTATGATAGGACTGACATTTACCAGAATTTCCATGAAGCGATTTCTTTCCTCCACCATACAGCAGAGGGAGGCCCAGACCCCTCCATTTCCCCTGATCTTTGGGGAGCTTTTCTTAAATGAAGACAAAGCTGCCCCCTCTCCCACCTGATTGATCCATGCTTCTCTTGAGGCATCTTCTTTTACCCCTACTTCCCACTCCCAACATGGGGGTAGATTCTGATTACTCTTCTGGTATCAGAGTTAGCTTTCTCTAAAAGAAAGATGAAGCAATCTTGGGGCCTAAATGACCCTGGCTTACCTGATTCAGCTTCCTGGTCACCAAAAGGCATTAAAGTGCTGGGAGTCAAGGTCTCTCAGGTTTGGTGAGTGCCTAAGAATAGGTAAGGCACAATTCCTTTATCCTATCCTGCCCTGGTGAGCAGAAACAGAGAGGCTAAATGCAGTTATATCCTATTACCTATCCTTGCTGAGTTAGGGAATAGCCAACCTTTTCTTAGTTGTTCAATAACTTGTGATTGCCTCATTTTGTCTCACTATTAAATCTGAACCAAGAGAGTATTGGCCTTTACAGCAGCCTCAGATAACCCCCATACATATTTCCCTGATGACTGACTATTGAGCTCTCATAATCTTTTGTCCTTTTTTTGGCCTGGAACTTTAACTTGATTGGTGTAGTGAAATCCTTAGTGAGGAAAGTCACTTCAATGGCGCAGATCAGCCATTGCTCTGCAACTTTGAAAAACTTCTTGGGTTCAGTGACTTGTCCAGCCAGTCTGGGTCAGAGGTAGGATCTGAACCCAGTGGTGCCTTACCCCTACACTAGTTTTCTAGTCCCTATATCATGCTGCTTCTTAGTAATCTTTTCCTTTCCTAAATACTGCATTATGATCAAAGTTGTACTAACTAGTCCTTTATTTTAGATTTTCTTATGACATTCTCTAATTATTTCATATGTGAGAATTTTTTTCTCCTAAAATTTAGGTTGAGCTCCTTATGGGAAATGTTGCTATAGCTTCTCTGTATGCTTCACTGAGCCCAGTGCAGGACTGGGAACACAGTATGCTGAGAAGGTATTTGTTCGTAGATGGAGCGGCAGTGGGATGTTGTTGGAAGAGCCCGACTGGAATTCTGTCATTAACTCTCAGTATGACCTTGGATATGTCACTTAACTCATCTTTAAGATGGCTTTTTTGTTTGTTTGTTTGATGTTTTGATCTGGGTGGGTGATCCCATCAGTATCAGCAATTCCCAGTGAGGAAAGGCAGATATATATCTTATATTCTTTCAGTTTTTTAATTGTGTCTATTTTTATATTATCTTCACTTCTAAATATAGCCTTCTTCCCTCCCCTCCTCAGATTATCATTCCTTGTACTCAGGGGTGTGCTGGAACCTCCCCCAACTTTAGATTTTCAAGGTGAGCATTTACATCTCCAAAAATTCTTCAAATCAGGGCTTGCATGATTATTTTGTTAATTATACAGATTTAAGAAAAATGTTGACAATATAGATTAAACTTAAAAGTGTGCCATACACTTTTTTTTCCTCCTGGAAAGCTGTTTGTTGAATATTTACTAGTATATCCTTGCTTGTAAAAAAAGAATAAAAAAATGAAATGTTCAACAAAACCAAGTAACACGAACTGACTCAGAGTGCAGTTAATGTTCCATACCCCTAGTCTCCTGCCTCTGCAAAGAAGGGGTGGAGGTGCAATTTCCTCTCTGTTCTGTGCCAAACCCTATCATTATAATTCAGTGTCATTTCTTTTCCATTTTTGTAGTTGTCAGGTTTTCTAGTTGTATTGTAACTTACATTCTCAGAGGGTTATTCTGAGGCACTTGGAAGTTAAAGGGACTTGTCCAAGGACCCATAACTAGTAGATGCCAGAGGTGGAATTTGAGCCCAATTCTTCCTGACTCTGAGGTTGGTGTTTTATCCACTATGGCAGGTAGCTTCCCATCTAGTTAATGGGGATCATAATTCTTGTATCCCTCATAGGGAGGTGGTGGAGAAGGTGCTTTATAAACTGTTGGACACTACACTGGGTGTGATTATTCTATTTTGGTTTTACCTTACCATTTTACATATGGGGAAACTGAAGTCTAAAAAGACAAAGTGATTATTCACTGTTGTGTATCTGGTAAATATTCAAATCTAAGACTTGGGGTCATTCAGAAGTGTACTAGTCTAATACTGCCTTTCTACTCCACCATGATGTGTTTTCCCCCTATTGCTGACGTTCTAAGACGCTATGACGCCAATGACATAGGAGGGGTAAAGGCGGGGTTGCTAGGTAGCCCAATGGATAGAGTGCTGGGTTTGGAGTCAGGAAGCCCTGAGATCAAATTCAAACTCAGGAACTTACTATTTGTGTGTCCCTGGGCAAGTCATTTAACTTCTGTTTATCTCAATTTCCTTTTCTGTAAAATGGGGATAAAAATAACTTCTGCCTCCCAAGGTTATTGTGAAAATCAAATAAAATAATGATTGTAAAGTACTTATCACAGTGCCTAGTACATAGTAAGAGCTATATAAATGTTAGCTATGATTTTTATTAGGAAAAAGAACACCCTTCCTCCTTCTCTGCTACACTCTATTCACAGACTCAGTTTTACCTTAGGGACCAGAAAAATCCAATATACCTCTGACCCTTACCAGACAGTCCCAAAGGAGTTTGTTGTAATAATGGAAGGAGAGTACACACACATTTTTTCTGCTGTTTAGCACAATTCCATGTGTCCCACTGCCAAATGCTTTATGTTGCTTTTGGCAGAAAAAGAGTAGAAAACAAGTCAAATGTGATGGACGCTCAACAACCATAAATAAGTAACTAAATAGCTCACGCTGTTTGGGGGATTGGTTTTTTCTTGAAACTTCTTTTCTTTTCCCATCCTTCACTCCTCTACCCTCCCCCTAACATACACACTCATTTTGATGAAAGCAAAGAAAGGCATCACTCTTTGGGTTTCGCCTTATTTTTATTATTTGTTTCCTCGCCTCTAAAACTCAAGTGAATAGACCAGATGCTGTTTCCATAGCAACCTTCACTCTCTTCACAGCAGATGCTGGAAAAGGGAGTTTTCAGCTTAAGCTTGCAACCTCTGCTGAGATTTCCAGAAAGATTAAGATGATGTTGAGAGTTATATAGTCATGTAATGGTGTTAACCTTAATATTGTGGGTCCCCCTTTTCCTTTTTAATCTAGGGCTGAATTTAATTTTATTTTTTATTTCTCTAGACACTGCATATGCTCTAGAGAACAACTGATAAATAACTACCTTAACTCCTCATATTTTAAGTAGTTTGTATGACCCTGGGCAAGTCATTTCCCTTTCTCTTGGCCTCTTTCCATCTTTCCATCTACACAGTGAGGGTGAAGGACTTGATTCTCTCTAACATTTCTTTCAGAACAAATGAATGAATGAATGGCGTTTTCTACTCCAGTCCTAACATTCTACAATTCCATTCCAAGTCTTTGAAATACACCCTTATCTGGGGGCATAAGACATCAGCATTTCAAGGGTGAAGTAGGCATTAAGCAGTTATGCCAAATGTAGATCTCCATAATATTAGAGCTGGGAGGGTCTTTAGAATTGAGAATGTCAGAGCTGGGAAGAACCTTAAAATATAGAACACAGAGGAACAAAGTTGAAAGGGACCTTAAAGGTCATTCAGTTCAATCCTCTCAACTAAGACTCAGAGAGGGAAGGTGATTTACACACCATCACTCAGGAGGCTAGTGACAGAGACAGTTCCAGGATACCAGCTTGCTCCCGGTCCAGTGCTAACTTATATCCGATAGAAAATGAAGCCCCAAAGAAATGTTCTAAGTTTGTTTCCATGATTTCATTTAAGGTAGCAAGGTCAGACTCAGAATGTATAGCAACTCCCAATTAAACCTCAGGGCAGAGGGGCCTACACTAATTACCTGCATTGATTGATGTCCATTCCTCTGTTCTATAGGTATTGGTTGTTTTCAATTGGTCTGCAATTGATTTCATGACACAAAGCATTAGGGCATATTGATGAACCACATAACCATTCAGCGGTACAACAGCAAAATTATTTCTTGCAACTAGGGTGGAAAGGCATTCTATTTTCTTTGACTGTGGTTCTCTATAGCCTATTTAAATAACTTAGGATAGTAGGACCCATTCAAGGTACAGCCAAAATGCTTAATCTGTAGTATTTTAAGTATAATTGACCTGGTTAAATCTCCCCTCAACATTCTTAAGTTGTCTGGTCTCTTGGTTATTGGTTGCTGTCCTTTGTGCTTGAGGAGGACCAAAATGACTTTGCCATGTTGTGATCAAAGTCCAGTGTGTCTGATTATGGCTGATTGGACCAATACAAACTCATAAGACTCTACTACAGGTGGGGCACCAATAGTCCATACGATCATTTGGAGTAGAGATGTCTCTAAATTTGCCCATCTCACCTTTCTTTTGAGCCATAGAGCACAATGCCTTCTTTGATGTGGGTACACCTTGCAGTCTTTTGCCAGTTTCTCCCATGTGTCACAATTAATTCCAAAATTCATTAAAGAGATCTTGAGAGTGTCCTTGTATCACTTTTTCTGACTTCTGTGTGAGCACTTATCTTGTGCAGTCTCTGTAAAATAATCTTTTATGCAAATGTACATTTGGCATTTGAACAAAATGGTTAGCCTGTCAGAGTTGTTCTCTCAGCAATAGAATTTGAATACTTGGCAGTTCAGCTTGAGGAAGGACCTCAGTGTCTGGTCTTGCCAAGTGATCTTCAGAATCTTCTTAAGACAAATCAAACAAGAGATTCAGTATTCTGGCATGGTGATAGTATACTGTCTAGGTTTCACAGGCACACAAAAATGAGGTTAGCACAATGACTCTGTAAACCTTCAGTTTGGTAGGCAGTCTAATACCTCTTCTCTCCTACACTTTCCTTCAGAGCCTTCAAACACTGGGCTAGCTCTTGCAATGTGTGTATCAACTTCATTATCTATGTGTACATCCTGGAAAGTGTACTACCATGGTAAGCAAACTTATCCACAGCATTCAGAATTTTTCTTGTACTGTAACTGATGATTACACATATGAATGGTACAGTGCTGGTTGGTGAAGAACCTTTGTTTTCTTGGTATTAATTGTCAGACAAAAATTAGCACAAGCAGCAGAGAATCCATCCATACTCTGATATATCTCAACCATAGAAACTTCATTGAGTGTGCAATCAACTAAAAACAAAAAGTCATGCACCAACTCTGCATCCACTTTAGTCTTTTAACTTATATAATTAACCATCAGTATGGTGGTAGCTGACCTCATCCTCATTGAAAGCATCTGACAACATTGCTGAGGACATCATGCTAAAAAGTATGGGAGCAAGCACACGGTCCTATTTCACTATGTTGGTGACTGAAAAATCTTGAGAGCATCATCCATTATCTAGAACGTATGCAAACATGCTGTCATGAAATTGATGTACAATAATGATGAACTTCTCTGGGCAACAAAATTTTGCTCTAATTTTCAACAAACTCTCATAAGTGATGGTATCAATGGCTTTGGTCAGATAGATGAACATTATGTATAGACCTCTATTCTGCTTCTAGCATTTCTCCTGGACTTGTTGGGCAACAAACACCACATACCATTCCTCAGGCCTTTTTGAAATCACACTGGCTCCCACGTAGGGGAAGGATCAAAGTATTAATTTCAGGTGGAATAGAATCAGCACCAGGCTCTTTGTCACACAAGAGGAGCCTAATGGCATTCAAAACTTCTTTTTTTGGAAGTTTGGTTATAGAGAAATTAACTCCAACCTGAGGGATATGGTTAAGGGCTGTAGCATCAATGAGTGATAGTCTGTTGAGGATGCTATGGACATATTCAGCCCATCTCTCCAGAATCATGTCCTTATTGCTTTCCAATGTGGCTCCATCAGCACTGAGTAGTTGAGATGCACTCTATGGTGCATCTTTGGCTCATAAATAGGCCTTCAGGGTATCATAAAATTGCTTTGGATTGTTACTATCAATGTAAAACTGAATTTCATCTGCCTTCATTGTGCATCTCTCTAAGCTTCACTTGCATTTTACTTTTGATGGGGTTAAAGGCTGCCTTCTTAGAGATGGATGAATTATCCTGCTGGTATTATATCCACAGTAAATACTGTGGAGTTCTTGTTTTTCATTTAGCACCTTCTGAATTTCCCCATAATTTTCATCAAACCAGTTTTGATGTTTGTGAGTGTTCTGGCCTAGAAGAATAAAAGCAGTTCTGTACACCAAGTCACTGAATGCTGCCCACTCCTTTTCTGCTCCTCTGTTGCCAACCATGCATTGGCTCACTTTTCCCTCCAAGTTAGTAGCCAAAGATTTATGCATGGAGAAGTGCTCTAATTTGTTGACCTTAAGTTTTCTGGTATTCATCTTGCCACTGCTTTTGCTGAATGTAAATGTTTAACTTGGAGAGGATAAGTCTATGATTAGTCTAGCACTCTGTGCCACATAATGCCTTCTTTACTCTTATATCCTGCCTCTTTTACTTACAATGGCATAGCCTGTTAAATGTCAATGTTTGCTACAAGGGTGCAACCATGAAATTTCATTGTGTTTATGTAAATGGAAGAAAGTGCTGATGATGAGAAAGTCATGAGACAGTCAAGTCTTCATTAATAAGTGACTATTCCTCCAAAGGACTCCCTGTCATGTCTTATAACTTGTGCCTATTCTGACATTAAAGTCACCCAGAATTACAAGTTTGTCCTCTTTTAGCACATTGAGGATGAGGTCTCCAGGTCTTCAAAAAATTTTCCTTTGATTTCATCAGGGTTCATGATGATGGGAGTATGTCCGCTAATGATGGTGGTTTGACTCTTTCCTGCACGTGGCAATCATGTTGTTATGAGCCTGCCATTCACTCCTTTTGGGAGGCGTGCAAGCTTGTTGACTAGATTAGCTTTAATTGGGAAACCTACACCAGCTTCACAGTGCTCCCCATCATTGTGGTCTCTCCAGCAAAAAAAAGTGTATCCATCTCTGACTTCAGTAAATTGACCTTCATTTGCAAACCTTGTTTCACTCAGGACAGCTAGTTGGATGTGACACCTACTGAGTTCTCTCACAACAAGGGTTGCTCATCTTTCAGGTCTACTGAATTTTGTGTTGTTTATAAGCATGTGCACATTCCATGTACCAGTGGTGAGTGGAACCATCTTCACAAAATTTTTCTAAATTTTTTTTGTTTATATTTTAATCACAAGATAGGATCCCTGCCTACCTCAGTAAGAAGTCCAAAGTTGGGTGAAACAAACCATTTTTAGGGCACCTTTTCTAACCCTATTTCTCATGCCAGTAAGTGAGCAGTATAGTCCTTAAAAAAGGCTGCTCAGCCATGAGGTTGCTGAATCCAACTGCTGCTTCAGTCCAGGGAGAGGGTAACTCTGTTGCGTGGGCTACCTGTATGCAGTATTGTGCCCACAGCTCCCAATGTATCTGCACCTGCTGCTTCATTATTGTCTTTGTACTACAGGTTACTGAGGTAGGTAAAAGTGGTAAAAAATGGTATGAGTGATGTGTTTTGATTCATGCATAAATTGCATTTAAGTGAGGCAGAGTTGCAGGAAGTCATCGACCTCAGTAACTCTTCTGGTCATGAAAATGTCAAGACAAAAGTCAAAAGGACTGGCCATGGCTCAGGATGCAGTGGATCACCTCGGCATCTTTGTTGTCTAACCAAGGTCTAAGCACTCCATAGTGTCTGCTTCAGCCACCTTCATGGATGTTGGAACAAAGTGTTCTCGTTCTCTCATTCTGCCAGGGCAAGTTTTCATATGCTTGGAGTTGACACCTCCACCCCTGCCAGGTCATTGATAAGTCTGAGACCCCTTGGTTACTCTCAACCTGGTTTAACCCATCTGCTGAAATAATTTATGGGGGTGTGGTCACTCTGTGTGCTATAGCTTCTTGAAACCAGGTAAGAGTTGGGTGAATCAGGGGAACACCAATAGTGGATGAGTATCCCTGGAAAGGGCTAAGCAGCCCTCACACCAGAAATACTAGTCTTCCCTAAATATCCTTACATCCCCTGTTCTCACTTAGTGGACTTGTAAACATCAAATCACAGAGTTAAAGGAAACTCAAGAAGTCATGTGGTCTACTACTCTGGTTCCACTTAGATGAACTAGAATCCTGCTAAATCAGGCAGGGCATCTTATTTTTGAATATAACAAAATCTAATTTTTATATAGAACTTTGAGGTATGCAACACACTTTCCTCACAATGACCCTTTGAGGCAGACAATAAAAGGATTATTTCCATTTTACAGATGAAAACACCAGTGCCAAATAGTTCCCTTGCCTTTATCAACACCATATCATCCCCACCAAGACCCCAAAGTAGAATCATTAAGACTATGACCATTTTTATCTTTTATCACCTATTGCTGCCCTCCTGGTCTGGAATCTTCCTCCACTTGCTACTTTCCCCATCTCTGTAGTACTTTTTTACCAGCTGCCCAAGAGTAAACTACCTCCAACTCCTACCTGCCATTCTCTTATCCTCTTCTGACGTCCAACTCCAACTCTAACTTCCATTGTGTCCTTTGGAATTTCCATTCAATAACAACTTCTTTTCATTTGGACTTCTTCCTCTCTTTACTTCTTTACCTACTTATACTCACTGAGATCTGAGTTCCTTGAGAGTATGTTGCAATCCTTGGCTACCTGCTCTAGCATTGGACATATCTTTTCCCATTCCCTGTTCTTTCCCTTCCTGTATCTCTCCCCCTCCCCCATCACACTGATCCTGAAGAGAGAGTATAGTACTCCTTACTTTCCTTTTCACACAACCACTTCCAGATTCTCCCTTTGCTGGCATTGCTCAGTATCCTTCTTTTGAAGTCAAAATTGATGACCCATTCCCCAGGTCATTCTCCTTCCTTACAGTTCCTCAATCTTCTTGGAAGCCATGACCTACTCCTTGATTCTACCTTTCACATACAAGAAACAGTACATACAATGTAGTTCACCCTAACTAATACATGTTATACTTATATGGCAGAAAACTTCCCGTTCCTCTATCTGATCACCACCTTTTGTCATTCCATTCTTCCTTGTGTCTTAAACCTCTTAAATCTATTCTTCGCCTTTCTCATGATCTGTAATAGCTCCACTTTTCAGCACATTCTCTGACCAACACTCCTTCACTGATTTTACTTTCCTCCTTTCCCAATCTGAACAGGATAGGCAATAAGTTAAACTTCACACTGTCCTTTATTCTTGAATCACTTGCCCCCTTATCCTATTACTCATGGTTGGTTATTCCCACCGTGCACTTTCTCTGATACTACTCAAGCACTATTAATAGAGCTGCAAAGAATCAGGCAAACTGAGATAGTTGGGTCTTCTATAAAACTTGTATTATCTGATCTCAGCTGGGTTCTCATGAAAGCAAGACAATCTGTTTAATCTTTCCTAATTGATTCCTCATTCCAATCACCCACAGAAGCAGTTGCCATTCAAAAATTGAGGCCAGTCACTGTGAGCTCCTTTTCTTTCCTTTTTCTATCCCACAACCCCTTGACACCATCCCCCACTTTTTCTTCCTTTCATCCAGGCTCTGATAATGAGATAGCCCTTTTCCTTGCCAAGGTCAACCCCTCTACAGGTGCCTTTGATCTCATCACATCCTGTCTTCTCTAGCAGATTTCCCATCAATCATTCCCTTTCTAATCTTAAGTCTTTCCCTGTCTACTTGGTCCTTTCTTGCCATCTCCCCCATCATTAAAAATTATCTCACTAGATCCTACAATCCTTTCAAACTCTTGTTCCATATCTCTCCTTTCTCTCTCAGCCGAAAGGCACTTACATTCCACTCTCTTGTCTCTGGCCTTTTAATTGCCAGATATTGGATCTTTTCTCCATTCTTATCCTTCTTGACTTCTTTATGGCAGGTGAGGTTGTTGACTATGCTCTCTGGGTTTTCAAGACACTTATTTCCCTGGTTCTCCTACTTGTCTGACCACTTACCAGTCTCCTTTGCTGGATCATTATCCACATTTCATTCCTTAACTGTAAGGGGACTCACAAGTTCCACCTTGAGCCCTTTTGTCTTCTCTATCTATACTGTCTTGTAACCTGATCTGTTCTCATGGACTTAAATTTTAGTTCTATACAGATGACTCTAAGTTCAATCTATCTATTTATCTATGTACATATGCGATATATATGATAAATATATATGTATATATATATAGTATGTGTGTATATATATATCTAATAATTACTTGTAAGATGTTCCAAATTGGGTATCTCATAGACATCTCTAGCTACACAATATATACGTACACATATATGTATATGTATGTATGTATATTTATTCAGTTTAGTCATCTGACTCTGTGATCCCATGGGTCATATAGTCCATGGGATTTTCTTGGAAAATACACTGGAGTGGTTTGCCATTTCCTTTTTCAGTGATGCATGTATACATATATATACACACAAACACATTTATTTATTTTAAATTTAACAAAACCTGAATGGAGTGAATTTTATATTTATATAATATATATACACACATATATGTATAGTAGAACAGAAATATATATATATATATATGTATTAGAACGGAAAAACAGGATTGTATATGAAACTTTGAAGCTTCATTATATGTAGCTTATAATAAATTCAACATGAAACTTCCAGAGCTATTCTGTTTATCTTTGTTTTCTTCCAACCTTCTTTCTGTTCCCTTCTGTGCATTAAAATGCTTCAGTTACCATCTTTTCTTTTTCTTTGACAACCCTATAGCTTCCTTCCTTCACTTCCCCCAACACTCCACCATTGAAAAAGAAAAAGAAAACTTGTGCAACAAATATGCATAGTTAAGCAAAAAATTCCCACTTTGGTTATGTCTAAAAATACGTGCCCCATTCTAGAGCTTGAGTCTACCACCCCAAGGAAGTAGGACGCATTCTTTACCATTGGTGCTCTGTAATTATGGTTGGTTATTACATTGATAAGGGTTCTTAGTCTTTCAAAATGAATTTTGCAATGTCATTGTATAAATTGTATATTGTATAAAGAGATTCAGCTCATATCACTCTGCATCAGTTCATTCTAGTTTTTCCAGGTTTTTGCAAAAACTATCCCTTTCCTCATTTCTTACAGGGCAATTATTCTAATATTATTCATATTAGTAATAATAGTAATAATAACTAGCATTTACATAATACTTTAAGGTTTGCAAAAAATTTACCTGTGTTATTTCATTTAATTCTCATAACAACTCTGACATAGGTGTAATTATAGTTCTGTTATTGCAGAGGAAATTGAGGCACAAGGAGGTTAATTGATCTGTCCAGGATCACACAGTTAGAAAGTATCTGAGACAGGAGTTGAAGTCATTTCTTCTTGCCCCCACGTCTAGCACTTTACTCACTATATTACCCAACTGCCATTAATACGTTTTAAACATATTAAAATTCATAATTTGTTCAGCCAGTACACATACACACAACACATTCTTTATGGAAAATGTAGTTTCCATGTTTAATCTCTCATTTTTTTACTGTTACATTGTTTGAGATCATAATTGCTACTCAGATTTCCTGAGCTCACATGAAGCATACTAGATTTTGCTCCAGTACTTTATTTTATGTGTAAATCTTTATGTTTCAGATATTTTATTGTAAACAATATAATGTTGGGTTGTACTCTCTAATCCTTTCTGGTATCCCCTTTCATTTTATGGATGAGTTCATTCCATGTATGCTCATAGCTGTGATTGTGAATTCTGGTCTTCACCACATTCTAGGTGTTTATGCTTTCCCATCCCTTTGACCCTTTTCCTCTTTACAAGAAGTATAAAGGAGGAATATGCTTAATGCAAATGATCTATAATTGAAGTAATCTTTTCCCACTCTTTTCCCCTCTCCCACGTTCCAAGATCTTTTCTTCTTTATAGTGGTAGCTGCTAAATATTGTGTAGTATTGATTGTGGTTCCTTGGTACTTGAACTCTTTCTGCAGTATTTTTTTCATTTATCTGGAAACTCAATATTTTGCCTATTTCATTCCTAGAGTTTTCAATTGGGAGTTTCTTTTAGGAGGTTACAGGTAGATACTTTCTAGCTTTACTTTGACCTCTGGATCCAATAGATCTGGTCAGTTTTCATTTATGAAGTCTCGAAATATGGTTGTTGTTGACTTGTTTCCATCATATTTGACTCTTTGTGACCCCATTTGGAATTTTCTCGGCAAAGATGCTGCAGTGGTTTGCCATTTCCTTCTCTAGCTCATTTTACAGATGAGTAAACTGAGAAAAACAAGAGACATGTTCAGGATCACACAGTTAATGCATGTTTGAGGCTGGAGTTGAGTTCAAGTCTTCCTGACAGCACTCTTATCTACTGAACTACCTAGCTGAAATATGGTATCCAAGCCTTTTCTTTTTTTTTTTTTTTTATCAGTTTTCAGGTTATCCAATGATTTTTATATTCCTCTGATGTATTTCTCACATAATTTGTTTTTGATAGTACATATTTTATATTTTCTTCTTTTTTCAAATTTTAGATTTTGTTCTAATATTTCTTTTATTTTGTCTTGTAGTCATTGAAGCAACTAAGTAGCACAATTGATAGAGGCCGCAGTCAGGAAATCAGGAATTCTAGAATCAGGAAGGCCTGAGTTCGATTCTATTCTCTCTCTTTTTTTTAAATGTAAATTTATTTATTTAACTTTTTACATTCATTTTCACAAAATTTTGGGTCCCAAATTTTCTCCCCATTTATCCCCTCCCCCCACCTCAATACACAAAGCATTCTAATTTTCCCTGTCACCAATTTGCCCTCTCTTCTATCATCCCTCCCTTCTCTTGTCCCCATCTTCTCTTTTGTCCTATAGGGCCAGGTGACTTTCTGTTCCCCATCAACTGTATTTCTTATTTCCTAGTAGCAAGAACAATACTCAATAGTTTTTCCTAAAACTTTGAGTTCCAAATTCTCCCCATCCCTTCCTCCCCACCCGTTCCCTTTGGGAAGGCAGGCAATTCAATATAGGTCATATCTGTGTAGTTTTGAAAATGACTTCGATAACAGTCGTGTTGTGTAAGACTAACTCTATTTCTCTCCATCCTATTCTGTCCCCCATTGTTTCTATTCTGTCTTTTGATCCTGTCCCTCCCCGAGTGTTGACTTCAAATTGCTCCCTCCTCCCATTGCTCTCCCTTCCATCATCCCCCCCACCCTGCTTATCTCCTTCTCCCCCACTTCCCTGTACTGTAAGATAGGTTTTCATACCAAAATGAGTGTGCATTTTACTCCTTCCTTTAGTCGAATGTGAAGAGGGTAAACTTCATGTTTTTTTCTCAGCTCTTCTCTTTTTCCCTCCACTAAAAAGTCTCCTGCTTGCCTCTTGAATGAGATATAATTTACCCCATTCCATTTCACCCTCCCTCCTCCTACAACATTTCTCTCTCTCCATTTACCTTAATTTCTTTTAAGATATGGTCCCATCCTATTCAATTCCCTCTGTGCTCTCTGTCTCTCTCTGTGTGTGCATGTGTGTATGTGTGTGTGCATGCACGCATGTACGTGTGTGTGTGCGTGTGTGTGTGTACATCTGTGTGTGGTCCCACCAACTACCCAGATACTGAAAAGTTTTAAGAGTTACAAATATTGTCTTTCCATGTAGGAATGTAAACAGTTCACCTTTGGTAAGTCCCTTAAGACTTCTCTTTGCTGTTTACTTTTTCATGCTTCTTCTCATTCTTGTGTTTGAAAGTCAAATTTTCTTTTCAGCTCTGGTCTTTTCATCAAGAATGCTTGAAAGTCCTCTGTTTCATTGAAAGACCATATTTTCCCCTGAATTATTATACTCAGTTTTGCTGGGTAGGTGATTCTTGGTTTGAGTCCTAGTTCCTTTGACTTCTGGAATATCCTATTCCATGCCCTTCGACCCCTTAATGTAGAAGCTGCTAGATCTTGTGTTATCCTGATTGTATTTCCACAATACTGGAATTGTTTCTTTCTAGCTGCATGCAATATTTTCTCCTTGACCTGGCAATTCTGGAATTTGACCACAATGTTCCTAGGAGTTTCTCTTTTTGGATCTCTTTCAGGCGGTGATCGATGGATTCCTTGAATACTTATTTTGCCCTCTGGTTCTAGAATCTCAGGGCAGTTTCCTTGATAATTTCATGAAAGATGATGTCTAGGCTCTTTTTTTGATCATGGCTTTCAGGTAGTCCCATAATTTTTAAATTGTCTCTCCTGGATCTATTTTCCAGGTCAGTTGTTTTTCCCATGAGATATTTCACATTCTCTTCCATTTTTTCATTCTTTTGATTTTGTTTTATGATTTCTTGGTTTCTCAGAAAGTCATTAGATTCCATCTGTTCCTTTCTAATCTTGAGAAAACCTTTTTCTTCAGTGAGCTTTTGAACCTCTTTTCCATTTGGCTAATTTTGCTTTTGAAAGCATTCTTCTCCTCATTGGCTTTTTGAACCTCTTTTGCCAATTGAGTGAGCCTATTTTTCAAGGTGTTATTTTCTTCAGCATTTTTTTGGGTCTCCTTTAGCAAGGTGTTGATCCATTTTTCATATTTTTCTTGCATCTCTCTCATTTCTCTTCCCAGTTTTTCCTCCACCTGTCTAACTTGATTTTCAAAATCCTTTTTGAGCTCTTCCATGGCCTGAGCCCACCAGACATCCACCTCGGATGTCTGGGATAGAGAGGCCCCAAACTCCACGGCTTTCCCTGATGGCAAGCATTGTACTTCCTCATCAGAAATGAAGGGATGAAGGAACATCTCTTCCCCAATAAAGTAGCTCTCTATGGTCTTATTTTGCTTCCTTTTTCTGGGCATTTTCCCAGCCAGCTACTTGACTTCTGAGATTCCTCTCCACCTCTGCCTAGATCTGTCCAGCTAGTGCTTGGGGTCTGAGATTCAAATGCTGCTTCCCAGCCTCAGGGCTTTCCGAGGTGGGAGTGGATGCTATTCAACGTGAGCTTAAGTTCTGGTGATTGGGTAGGGGCAGGGCCACCTCCCAGGCTCAGTTCCCTCAGGGGGTTTATGCAGAGACCTTCAGTAATGGCCCTGAGCTCCTGCCTGCTGCTCTGGGAGTTCTGGGCCGCAGCCGCTGCCTCTGCTGCTGCCTCCCGAGGGGGCCCGAGCCACGGAGACACCCAGCTCCCCTCTCAGCCAGCCCAGAAGTCTCTCTCACTGACCTGGAGTGCCTGTGGGTGGAGGGACCTTCATGGCCACTGGAGATTCCATCCCTGAAGCCTGCTCAGGTCTGCTCCTCTGGGGCCGCATGGCCAGGGCAGCGCAGAGGTAGGCTCCGGTGTCCGGAGTGTTATGGACCCCTGGGAATGGATTTCCAGGGTTCTCTGGAACGGAAATCTCTTCCACTGTGTTTCTGTGTGGCTTGTAGTGCTCTGGAATTTGTGGGGAGTTCTTTTTACGGGAAATTTATGGGCTATGGATTCAGAGCTAGCATACGTGAGTCTTTCTACTCTGCTATCTTGACTCCTCCCCCAATTCTATTCTCACATACTTACTAGCTGTGTAACCCTAGACAAGTCACTAGACCTCAATTTTCTCAACTATAAAATGGGGATAATAATAACAGCTCCTTCACAGGGTTGTAGTGAGGATCAAATGAGATAATATTTGTGTAGAACACAGTGTAGTGCCTAGAACATAGTGGGTGCTATAAAAATGCTTCTTCCTTTCATTTTCCCCCTTTTATTTCTGTATGGTTTATTCTAATTTTCAGGGAGTTAATTTCTCTCATACCGCTTTCTGTTCTAAGCTATTGATTATCCTTCCAAGGTTTTCAAACTCCATAGTTTTCATTTTATTCATAATTTGTTGCTTCATTCCTTTTAGATACTTTTACAGTTCTTGTGATTGAGCTCACTCCACCCCTGGACTTCACACAGTGGAAGTGACCTTTGTCCCTGTGGCCTCTCCCTCTGATTGGCTGGTTCCTTCCAGTGCCTCTCTCTTAAGAAGGATGACCAGGTTAGCTTTATCTTAATTCCCCTCTAGGCTGCACTCCTGACTCTCCTAGATTGCCTCTACAATGCCTCATGCCTGATAATTCCATCTCTGACCTCCCCTCCTCCTTCAACTTCCTTTAGTGCATTGCCTTCCTCCAGTACAATGTAAACGCCTTGAAGTTAGAGACCAACTACTTTTTAAACTGCTAATATTTGTGTTCCCAGTGCTTAGCATAGTGCCTGACACATAATAAACCCTATATGAGGTGTTTGCTGACATGTTTCTCAGGCTCTGGTCTTAGTTATGGTGTAGCTATTCTCTTCTGGGCTTTCCTCTTGGGCGATTCTTTTTTTTTGAAAACAATACAAGTTTTAATCATCAATAGCATAAATCCAAAGGTAAACCTTTGTTTGAAATGTGGATCCTTATTAAATGGGGAAGGAAAGAGGGGAGTCTCTGATTAGTTCTATAAGCGCAGGGTGTCAACAGCCAGGTCATACACTGTACCAGCTATTTGATCTATAAGTGATAGATATCATTACCATAGTTCTCTGTTCTAGGGTAAAATGGTAGGAAGTTTTGTGAAACAAAGAAGGTGAATTGATGTGTGAGTTAGAGAGAAACCCCACTTGTTTTCCTTTTTAGAATAGTAAGCTCTTGATACGAACTGCAGTGTAAACAAATGACTCTAATTCGTTAAATATATCAAGTCAAAGTGAGATCATGGCTAGTCTACATGAGTGAAAGTGGGTCCCAGACCAAGCTGGACTGAAAACATTCTCTCAGCCAAAGACTGGGTGCCTGGGTACCTTTTTTATTTTTTAAAAAATAATTTATTTGTTTTTAGTTTTTTACAATAACTTCCATATATATATCTTAGATTTTTCCCCCTCCCTCCCCTCCCTTTCCTCCTCCCTGCCTGCTCCCTCCCTGAGACGGTGTGGAATCATACATTCTTATTAAATGCACTTTCACCTCATGTTACATAGAAGAATTAAAATGGATGGGAGAAACCATGAAAACAAAACAAAACAAAACATAACACAAGAGAGAGTAGTCTGTTTCATTCTGTGATCCAATTCCATAGTTCTTTCTCTGGATGTGGAAGGCATTTTACTTCAAGAGTCCATTGGTAATTTATTGGGGAATGACTTGTATTCTTGTATATTTGACTCAATTTTCTATACATTTTAGAAATGAGGCCTTTATCACAGACACTGGTTGCAAAAATTCTTTCCCAGTTTTCTGCTTCCCTCCTAATCTTGGTTGCATTGGGTTTGTTTGTGCAAAAACTTTTCAATTTAATATCATCAAAATTGTTCATTTTGCACTTCATAATATTCTGTATCTCTTGTTTGGTCAAAAAATTTCTCTATTTTCCATAAATTTGACAAATACACTATTTATTGCTCCATTAATTTGTTTATAGTGTAAGACTTTATATCTAGATAATGTATTCATTTGAACTTTATTCTTGTGTATGGTGTCAGGCTTTGGTCTATGCCCAGTTTCTGCCACAGTGTTATTCAGTTTTCCCAGCAATTTTTGTCAAACAGTTAAGTTCTTATCCCAGAAGCTGGGGTCCTTGGGTTTATCAAACAGAAGATTGCTATTGTCATTGACTACTGTGTCTTGAGTACCTAACCTGTTCCACTGCTCTACACCTCTTTTTTCTTAGTACCAAGAGGTTTTGATGACTGTTGCTTTACAATGCAATTTGAGATCTGGTAGGGCTAGGCCACCTTTCCTATCATTTCATTCCATTAGTTCCTTTGATGCTCTGGACTTTTTTGCTCTTCCAGATGAATTTTGATATTATTTTTTCTAGCTCTAGAAAATAATTATCTGATAGTTTGATTGGTATCACACTGACTAGGTAAATTAATTTAGGTAGGATTGTCATTTTTATCATATTAGCTTGGCCTATCCATGAGCAACTGATGTTTTTCCACTTACTGAGATCTGACTTTATTTGTGTGAAAAGTGCTTTGTAATTGTGTTCATATAAACCCTGGGTTTGTTTTGGCAGGTAGATTCCCAGGTACTTTATAGTGTCTACTGTAGCTTTAAATGGGATTTTTCTTTCTGTCTCTTGTTGCTGGGCTTTGTTAGTAATATATAGAAATATAGATAATTTATGTGGGTTTATTTTATAACCTGCAACTTGACCAAAGTTGTTTATTATTTCAAATGGTTTTTTACTTGATGCCCTTGGTTTCACTAAGTATATCATCATATCATCTGCAAAGAGTGATAACTTAGTTTCTTCTTTGCCTATTCTTATTCCTTCAATTTATTTTTCTTCTCTTATTGCTAAAGTTAACATTTCTAGTATCATATTGAATAACAGTGGTGATAATGGATATCCTTGTTTCACCACGGGTCTTACTGGAAGTGTATCCAGTTTATCCCCATTACATATAATGCTTGCTGATGGTTTTAGGTAGATACTGCTTATTATTTTATGGAAGGCTCCATTTATTTCTATGCTCTCCAGTGTTTTCAATAGGAATGGGTTTTGTATTTTGTCAAAGGCTTTTTCTGCATCTATTGATTGGGTGATTCTTGACTCCTAATATTTCTTCATAGTGTTTGATGTCTTCTGTATACTTGCCTTTACCCTGATATTGATTTAAGATTTAGTTATAGGACCAGTCTCTACCACCTCCCACACTCCTGGATGGGCTGGTCAAGCTCATTTTGGTGTTGGCTTCACCATCCTGGGTTTCTGCTGCTAACTTCTACTCCTTAGGTTTGTCTGGCCTGGGAATATTTGTAGGCTTCAACATTTCTGGCCAGAGCTTTGACACCGTCTGTCCTTGGTCAGGGGACTGCTGTGATCAACTTCTCTCCCTGGGATTTTCTTTCTCAGGGTGCTGCCTCTTCTTTGCTTGATGTCTCCAATACATCTCAAACTTAACATTTCCAGAACAGAATTCATTATCTTTCCCTCAGATTCTCCTCTATCTCCTCTACCACTCCTCTACCAAACTTTTCTGTTTCTATCAAGGACGCTAACATCCTTCTAGTGAACTTGGAATTGTCTTACTCTCCTCACTCTTGCTTATCCCTCATATCTAATTAGTTGCCAAACGTTGTCATTTCTTCCTCCTCTCTTGCATCTGACTCTTTCTCAGCAGTTACCCAGCCACCATCTTAATTCTGGCCCTCATCACCTCTTTCCTTGCCTGTTGCAATGGTTTTCTAATTGGGTAGGTTGTTTCAAGTTTCTCCCTACCCTCATCCATCCTTCACATACAGCTAACAAAGTGATTTTCCTAATGCATAGGTCTGACCACATCACTCCCCTACTTGATAAACTCAATGGCTCCCTCCTATCTCTAGGTTAAAACATAAACCACTCTGGCTTTTAAGATCTCCACAATTCACTCCATCCTAGATTCTAGTCTCATTATACATTATTTCCTTTCCTATACTCTGTAATCTAACAAACTTAACTTCTCTCTGTTTCTCACATACAGTACTCCATCTCCCATCTCCATACCTTTGTTCCTGCAATTCACTCTCTTCTTACCTCTGCCTCATAGAATCACTTCCTCCAAGACTCCAACCACATATTACCTTCTATAAGAAACTTTTACTGATCTCCTCAATTATTAGCTCCTTCCCTCCTAACTACTTCATATTTTTTTGTTTTATTCTGCATATACTTCTATATCCACATATCAGTACTTCCACAATAATATATGTTTCTCGAGAGAAAAGACTATTTAATTCTTTGGTTTTGTATCTCCAATGCCTAACATGGTGTCTGGCACATAAAAAGCACATAAAATGCTTGCAGATTAATTGGCTAATCTCTATTTTCTAGATAAAAGAAAGGAATTTAGAAAGGCTAAGTGATCTAAGCAAGATTGTACAGATAAATGGTAGAAACTTTCACTTCTCAGTGGGGGAGCTTATTGCCTAGATGGTAGCATGTTCAAGTGTTTAGTATTCTGATATGCTTTATCTGGATGTTTATATGGTGTTCAGAGAGGACTAACACCCTGGTATGAGGGATTGCTAAGTCCATTTCAGGCTGCTCATCACTGTCAGTGGGTTGGGGGGTGTCTATCCCAAGCATGTGGGACATCCCCCAGTGGAATGGGCAGATGAGAATTTGTTCTAATGCCCATGAAGGTGACTGAAGCAGGTGCTGTGGAACACTTTAAAGCTTAGACATCAAAGATGCCAAGGTCATCCACCACATCCCATCCTTCCGCTGGATTTCAATGACCCACGAAGAGAGAATGAGTCTGCAGACTTTGTGCAGTTCTGAATCGCTTAAATCCAATTCCCATGTGAGTCAACACATAACTCAGAATGTCACTTGTTCTCTTCTAGAACGAAGGATGAACAACAACTTTGAAATTCAGGTTCTTCTTTTTCTAACTTGTGTCTTTCTTACTACAATTTGTCTATGTCTTTTTGGTCTCTGTGGACACGATTCGGTATCCTGAACCTGTGAGCCTCAATTTGCTTCAGAGAATGTTTGCTACTCCATCTCACAACCAACCCTATCCAGCAATATTTTTTCCAGGCTAAATAAGCCTATAGAATGCGTTTTCCAATTTTATTATATTTCTTTTCTGTTGATTCTTCCAGGTTCCTCCACACCCTTTTAATAATAGCCAACAATGTCACCTTGGTTCAAGAGGGATTTTTTTTTTTTTTGCTCTGGGCTGATGTAGGTTTCTTGTCTCCTAGGCTTCTCTGTGAATGAATTCAGTCATTGCTTTATACAAATGGAAACACCCAGGGATGCTACCAGACATTTCTAAGATACCTTATTGATAAGGATTTCTTTTTGTCTCTGAGTAGCACCTCAACTTTTAAAGCCACAAAACTAGGTTACTGAGCTAAGAAGTTCTGGCTTTGAAAATATCATTCTCACTGCAGGGAGAGAGTAAATCTACTTGGAAGTACTCTCCCTACAAATGTTCTATCTCAAGTACACAGTAGCCCCTAAAGGCCCTGCAAGAACCAATTTTCATGCATCAGACAACAGGCCTAAAATAGTATCTGGCTGAGAAGGCAGATCATCTCTGGACAAGTGAAGACATCCAAAGTGTTATTTGCTTGAAAGTAACCTAGATTCAGAGCGTCTATCATGGAACCAAGAGGGGAAATGCTCTGGCAGACTTTTGCATTTATCAATTCAGTCATCCTAAGACAGATTTGACTCAAAGAAGAATGTAAAGAAATGGAGAGATTGGGGGGGATGAGACAGAAATGAAGACAGACTGATATAGACAGGTAAAGAGAGACAGAGCCTATATGAAGAATATGCTATTGGTCAGTTAATTACAACACAATATTTGATTGAAAAAGACTGAGAGTTTCTTATCCTGGAGGTATTAAAGAAGTCTAGAATCTTAGAGTGATAAAATCATATTAGAGACCTTTGGGATCAGAACTTTGGGGAAAACCTTTGACTAAGACTCAGGAAAACTGGATTTGAGAATTAACACTTACTGGCTATTTGACCTCGGGTATGTCTGTTTTCCTCTCTGGTTTTCAGTTTTCCTGTCTGTAAAATTAGAGGGTTGGAATAGATCACTAGAGGTTGACATTCTAGGATTATATCTACTGGAGTCAAGCTTTTCCTTGTCTCTGGGATCAATCAGGTCTGCCCCTATGGAATTCAGGGAGCTAGGCAAAATGACCAATCCATCATCTTTTGGATTGCATTCTGACCCTGATTCCCAAGGATGCTCTTGTTCTTAATTAAAGCATTTTGATTTTTTCCCATGTAGACATGGGTTGTTCAAAAAGTCAGTTCACAAGGTTAATTACTAGTGCGCTATGCATAGCACTACAGTATTGTTAGTTGCAAAATATTTTGTTAGGGGTGTGTGTGTGTGTGTGTGTGTGTGTGTGTGTGTGTGTGTGTGTGTGTCTATAAAGTGAACCAGCTGTATGTGTTTGCTACTTGGGGGACTCTTAATTGCAAATGGCTGATCTCCCAGACATGTGGTCCCTAGGCACAGAGTATTCTTTGTATTGATTTCTAGAGGCAAGAAGTATTTCTGCTACAGAAATTAATTTCCAGTTTTCTGTAGTTTACAGGGAGGATTTTTTTTCTTCTGTCAACAAGGGGCTGCAAAGTTAAAGGCAAAGTTTCTGGAAGGAAAAACAAGGCTGAACCCTAGGAAGGGAAAGACCAGCAGATACAGAAGGACCCTCAATTTTCATTCTTCAGACACTGAGAGTTTAAGAGCACTGACACAGTGAGGAGACATCATAGTTCTCAAGCTGGAAGGGGCTTGTTTTACACATGAGGAAAGAGACACAGAGAGAATAAATGATTTGTCCAGTTGCACATAGTAAGTGTCAAACGTGGGATTAGAACCTAGAATTTCTACACGCAATCAATCAGTAGGAATGTGACAGAAGTCTAGAATCTTAGAGTGATAAAATCATATTAGAGACCTTTGGGATCAGAACTTTGGGGAAAACCTTTGACTAAGACTCAGGAAAACTGGATTTGAGAATTAACACTTACTGGCTATTTGACCTCGGGTATGTCTGTTTTCCTCTCTGGTTTTCAGTTTTCCTGTCTGTAAAATTAGAGGGTTGGAATAGATCACTAGAGGTTGACATTCTGTCAAGTGACAGAAATTCTTCTAAGCACTGAGAATATAAGGATGAAAATGGACCTATCTTCATGTTACGAAACTTACTCTCTATTGTAAGAGACAACATGTACACAGAGCAATTCATAGAAAATAAATACGGTAAATGCAGGGTAATTTTGGTGAGAAAGTTATTAACGGTTGAGAGGGATCAGGAAAGATCTTACATAGAAGATGGTATTTGAGTTGAGCTTTTAAGGAAATGAGAAGGTGGAATGTGGTGTGTGAGGAAGCCAGGACTTTGTCAAATGTGGAACACAGCATTTTATCCTTCCACAAAATGACCAATGTTAGACTCTGAGATGATGTTAGGTGGGAAAACACCAATGAATTTGGCTTAAATACTTAAAATAATCACTTGCCTTATAATCAGATCAGTAGAGAACCTTGTGAATTAACTTTTTTGAACAACTTCAACGTATCTTTGTGTGGTGTATCCTTATTCCAAGGAAGTCAGCAGGTATTAACAACCTGATTTATAGCAATGAATAGCTAGCACTTGATAACAACTTGGAGATCAAAAATACTTTTGCTGCACGAATATAAAATATAATTTCTGAGCCAACAGTACAGTTGGCAATCCAGCTCTGAAATAATTAAGGTTTGAGAGACCCTAGAGTGGGTTGACTTTCCTGTAAAAGCGAGGCTTGTCATTTTGAATTTGAAATATCTGAAAATCTTGCTGCAAAAATGTTTGGGCTGGGGAGGGGGAGGAGGAGAAACACAGTGAGACACAGAGAGAGGGAGACAGAGAGAGATATAGAGAGACACACAGAGAGGGGGAGAGAGAGAGAGGAAGAGGGGCAGGGAGAGAAAGAGAGAGAGAAACAGACAGACAGACATGAGAGAGACAGAGAGAGAGACACAGAGAGAGAGAGAGAGACAGAGAGAGGTTTCCATTTTAAGAATAGTGCTGACTTGGTTATTGATTTTTCTAAAGAAAGAAGGTACCTGATACTTATATTCAAGTGACTTTATACCAAATAGCAAAGCTATACTTGCGTTAAATACTGGCTTCCTCTGCCAGAGGTCACTGCTGTTTTCCAGTTCTAAATAGTTTCATTTCCAAGATTCAAGAGCTTTGTAGGTGTGAATCACTTTTTGACTACCCATTGTGGGGCAGCAAGGGAAAATTTGGCATAATGGATGGAGTTCTAGACCCCGCATCAAGAAGATCTGAGTTTCTATCTTGCCTCAGACACTTTTGTAGGTGCGTAGCCTTGGGAAAATGACTTAACCTCCCTGAGCCTTGGTCCTCTCATCTGTAAACTGGCCATTGGCATACACTGCATGTTCCTGGGTTGTTGTGGGGAACAAATGAGATATATGTAAAGTGCTTTTCAAATTTGAAAGCCCTCTGTAAGTATGAACCACAGTAGGTGAACTCCTTCCCCAAAGTGGACCGCACTTACAGCAACTAAAATGAAAGATGGTTAAAGAAAATGGGGGGCAGGATACTGTTGGAGAGAGGAAAATCAGATGGTTCTGGGCAGGGGCTAATCTTAGTGAGCATGAATTGCTATACAAGTTGTATTTACAGCCCACAAAAGGTTCTTGTGAAAGAGAAGCTTCACCTCTGCAATATTAAGTTTTGGCAGTTTGAAACAGATCCTAGACTAAGAGAGGCTATTGAAGTAAACCCTTATGGCAGTCACTTGGCATTTTATACTACCCTATTTTGGACCATCTCTATATAGGGCCCATTAGTGGCCCATATCACTTAGTCATTAATCCACTCATTGTTTATTCAAACATCTACTAAACATCCATCCTGCTGATGAGACATAAATGGAGATAGCTATAATATGTAATATTATATGACAGATGCACAACATACAGCTATGGTGGGGGTGGGGAAAGCCCATGGTAGAAGGTTGCTACTGACTGGCTGAAGAGGAAGATTCAGGAGGCTTCATGGAGAAGGTGCCATTTAAATTAGGCTTTTAAAGATAGAACTTCCAGCAGATGAAGAAAGGAAAGGGAGATGTTCCAGGCTGGATCTGAGCAAGGACATGGAGGCTGAACAATGTGAGGTATATTGTGGGACTGAGAGTAGTCCAGTTTGACGGGGCTACCTTTATTTTATTTCTATACCTGTATCTATTTATATATCATATTTATTAGTTATATTTTATATAATTTATTTATATCATATCCATATCATTATTTGTATTATGATATGTATTTCTATATACATATATTTATATATTACTTATTCAATAAATTTGAATAAATTGAGCAAATGAATAATTAATCAAGGGCATTAGACTACATGTGAGAAGTCTTTGAAAATCATTGGACAAAATGGAGTGATACTCCACAGGAGGTATATTTTTATTAGCCGAGGAGACTTTACCATGCCCTGTGGGGTCTTCTATAAAATAACAATCCATCTCTGAACTGTGTCTGGTAGGCTGGAAGAGAAAAATAATTTCAGACAAACTACTGAGAAGAAATAACTTTGTATGAAGAGTACCTCTGTTTTCTCCCTAGCCTCTTCACCATGACATGATCTTTTGACCTTTGGAGGACTGGAAGATTTGGACTTCTCTTTGATCTTAGGATCTGGGGACAAACTATACACACTGAGAAAAAGGCAGCTTTAGGACTCTACAAGGATTCCAGCAAAAACTATAGTGTACCTAAGGGGAACATTTTGAAGAGTCCAGCAACAGGACAAGGATCTATGATTTATTTACCCACTTTGCCAAATGTACTTTAATTAGGAGCCTTCCTTTCTTCTGAATTCTGTAGGCTCTGGTGGAGAATATGTTACTGACTCTGGGTGCAGGGTAAGGG
The DNA here is from genome assembly GCA_023548195.1 of Bettongia penicillata ogilbyi. NCBI lineage: Eukaryota > Metazoa > Chordata > Mammalia > Diprotodontia > Potoroidae > Bettongia > Bettongia penicillata. Next base: position 4,297,592 of record JAJHZJ010000080.1, on the reverse strand, counting down.
TGCTGTATTGTCTTGATTTCTTATTGCATTGTTTTTAGTAGATATCCCTTCTAAAAGCTAATTAAGCCTGGTTAACTAATTGATATCAACTTATTATCAATAGGAGAAGCAATAGGAGAAGTGTGGTTCATTAGCTATATCATTAGAAATACTCGCTTCTCTTTTAGAGAAGCATCCACCCTCTGAGAATGCAACTTACCAATGTAAATGACAGTTTTGGAAAGAATACCCAAGACCTATGCTATATATGCATAAGAAAGGTGGCAGTGGTATGAAGCATGTATGCAAGAGGCAAAGTAATGAAATATGAAGGCCTATTAAGAGGTTATTGCAGTTGTTGAGGCAGGGAGTAATTAGGGCCTAGATGAAGGTAGTGTCAGTGGAAACAGGGAGGAGAGGATAGAAATGACAGGTGTTACAGAGATGGAATTTATATTACTTGGTAACTGATTTGATATGAGAGCTGAGGAAGAGAAAAGATAAGCATTAGACACCAGCTTTCTTATCTAACTGCTAGAGCTAGTTTTAATTCAGATTAATTCAATTCAACAAGCATTTGTTGAATGCCAACTCGGGTCTAAGATAAAAATGAAACAGAACCCAATCTTAAGGATCTGATATTCTACTGTGAGACTGAGGGGAAGAAGGGGAGTAAAGTAAGGGGAGAGCAGAACACATACAATAAGAATATACTAAATGCAAACAGGAGAAATTATAGCAGTTTCAGAAGGAGAAAAGCACTAATAATTGGGAAATCAGAAAATAGGAGTGAAACTTTAGCCCTTCTGTGAAGGAAGCTCAGGATTCGATGAGGCATCAATGAGTTGATGATGGTGCAAAACCTCCAGTCAGTAATGGTTTGGCAGAGCATTTTGTTGCAACATCTGAATGAGTCAGAGTGTCCTGATCCTTGAACTGCTTCTTTTGACAGCTATCTTATTTCTTCTTGACAAGTAGAAATGCAAGAGCAGTAATTTACCAAAGTTATTCAACTCCCTGCCTTTTGATGTTAAAATAAGGAACCTGAAATAGTTAAAAATAGCTTTCCCAATGTCTCTCATTTGTGGCAGGGAGCAGCCTTGAGAACTGCTGAATAAAGTTTGATGGATATTACTCTTCTTCGGATATATTATTTATCGATAAATGAATTGAGTTCCTTTATCTGTTCAATATTCACTCATTTAACACATATTGATTAAATTCCCAGTACTTCAAGGAATTATACTAGGCATTAGGGGAGAAAAAAAATAAGGCATGGTTCCTACCCTCAAGGAGTTTACACTCTAGTTGATTGAATGAATACTGTTGCAAAGAAGAGTTCTGTATGGGGGGAGAATGCAGAGGATTTAGCTCCACAGGATACCTTAGGGATCATTTAAGATCAGTTTGAGAGGTAACCTTTCAGAGACACATTCCTAGAAAAAGCCACCTCTGCTCCTTCTCCATTTCATCTGCTCTTACTCACTTTATAGCCTTTGCTGTCTGGATTCTGATTTCAACACTCAACTGAAGCTGCCTTTCTCCAAGGTTACTGATGGCCTCTTTTAAATTTAATGGTCTTTCCCCCCCCCATTCAGTTCTAATTCTTTTTTACTTCTCTCTGCAGTATTTGACAGTGTTAACCAGCCTGCTTTTTTGGATATCTTTCTCTTCTTTCTGGGTTTCTGTGACAACACTCTCTCCTGGTTCTCCTCCTTGTCTGGTAGTTCCTTCTCAGTTTCTTTTGTTGGTTCATCATCCTTATTCTTGTCCCCTAATTATGGGTCCCCTTCCAAGGCTGTCTTTCTTTTTTCTCCCTACTTTTTCTCTCAGTGCCCTAATCAACTCTTGTGAATTCATTACCTCCATGCAGTGGTTCTCATTTTTTCTGTTAGGTCTCTATATTTTGTGAGCTTTTCATTACATGTAGTTTGGAGATTATAAATATTCAATATGCTGATGTTTATTAAAACTGATATTCTTGAATATTTGTGGATCTAGAGAGTGGTGGGTAATAGATCTGTGTGTAATGGTGCTCTAATTCCAAAAGTTTATTTGTTGAATTCTAAAGTATATTTTGGGGTTTATTGTATAAGGATTTGTCATCTATTATTCTATAAGGTTTTTGCTTTATAATTCTAACTACTTGATTGTATCTGCTTAGTTAACCAGAAGATGTCACTTTTTTTGCTGTGTTATATCACAGAGTTGCCACCACTTCCTTCATAAACTGCAGTGTTCAATAAGTCCAGGGTCCTTAATGTAATCACCTTTCTATGAACTCTAGTGTCAATGTTTTGAATCTCTAACCAAAATTCTAGTTTCTGTTAACAAATATGCATGACTCAACATTTTTTTTTTCAGATGCTTCTTTGTTAATGTACTGTTGGGTGAGTTCAAAACCTTTTGATTCTAACCTTGAATCTTAGCCATATCTTGGGCTCTGCTCAGAAATGAACAAGTTTTGATACACACACATGCACACACACACACACACATATACACACCCCTTTAGGCTTTACTGTTGCTTTGTGAAATGAACTCTCTTTGTTTCAAAAGTATTTTTCTAATTTTTAACCTATTTGTCATGTCTTCTGATAACATTTATCAATTTTCTTCCTCCTTTTTGACAAAGAAGTCTTTCAATAGCTACTTTGAGACAATTAGCTCTCTTTCATTAACATTGTGTGGATGTTTATTTGCATGCTTTCTAAGTCTCTTGTCATCCATTTTAGAATGAAAAAATGTACATCAAGATTGGTATTATATAAGTCTTAATTGTTCTAGATGTTTTCTTCCCATTATATTTTGACCCCATGGTGCCATTTAATCTCAATATAAATAGCCCCAGCTTTCTTCTTGTTAATTTCATGCTTGATATGTCTCATTTAACAAAACTGTTTGTAAGTAGTATTTTCATCCACTGGTTCAATGTGACACACCTGGACACATTTCTTTTTCTTCTTTGATATATTTTAATAATTTTATATGTAGTGAATTAAAATGGTATATGTCATTGGAGAAAGTTTCTGTGAGTTGAAATGTGTTTAATGTTTGTTTTGGTGGAGTCATATAGCTTGATGTTCACCCAAGAGCATCAAGTGATTAATGTGACATTTTGGTACAACTTCCTCTTGACTGGGAGCCATATTTGGTTCTATTCAGCCAGGATGTTAATGGGTTTAAGTAAGGCTAGGCAGAACAGTAACAGGTCCCTAAAAAACCCAGATTTACATAAATTGTGCTTGACTTTATTGTGCCAGTGGCATGTCGTAAGTAGAGAATAGCTTTCCATGTCAATATAAAAATTTTCTATCATTCTCATTCTATTTGGGTCTATTTTTATATACTTGAAATTTATGAATAATATTATTGTTGCTAGGTAGCAGTGTGTACCGAATCTTTCACTCTCAAGGTCCACAGTCCTTTGTCAAATAATTAAAGTATAATCATTTCAATAAAAATAATGAGATTTATTTACATAAATGCAGTATGTGAAAAATTATAGGAGTCACATAGTTTTCCTCCAACTCTACCCTCCTATTAGTATTGTTAACAGAACTTATCGAGGTTACCCTCAGGCAGAGAAATTAAATCTCTTATTCTTCACATAAACACTGCCCTAAAAACTCACTTACATGAGCCATGATTTTTCACAGTCACCTTCTGATCCTTCCCGATCTCTCTCTAGTTAGCAAGCCTGTAATTCCTTGCAAATACATCTGGACTCAAACCTGCTAATTTCCTCCCCAGATACAAAATGAGTATCTGAAACTCATGATCCATGTAGAACTGGAATAAGAAATTTCAATACTTTTCACATTTATTTTGCAAATATTTATTCTGAATAGATTTATGCACCTATATATTATCTCTTTTGGTAGAATATAAACTTCTTGCTAGCAAGGACTACGTTATTTATTTTTTGTCATTTTATTCTTAGAGCCTGGCATAGTGCTAGATGCATAGTAGGTCCTTAATAAATTCTTATTGACTAATAAAGTTGGGATAAACACTATTTCAAGTGACTATAGTGCAATAATGTCCAAAACTTTTGACTACATACACACAAACACACACATATATTTACACTTTTTTCCCTCTCATTTTGTTTGAAATGTGATTTCCTGAATATAGGGAACTCCCAAAGAAAGAAATTCCCTCTACTAATACAAATAAAAAACTACTTTTCCACTTACAGCTTTAGAGCAGAGATTATCACTCTAAAGCCAGATGGGCCATGTCAACTTCCTTATTATTTTTTTTAAAAAAATTATTTTAAATTTAAATACAAAAACTTAAATACACAATAAGAAAAGAAAGAAAAAGCACTGCCATGTGTACAGCAGAACTTGAGAGGATTCAAAACAAGCAGCAATAAATTTCTATTTCAAGAAAGCTTATATAACAAATACTATGTATTGTGTTCAGAGCTGTCCATCTTTTCTTTGCTTCCTTATAAGTTTTCTTTTGTTCTCTGCTGTGCACTTTTTACTTTGTTCTTTTTCCCCCTGTCTCTCTTCCTCTGTCCCAAGAAGGTACAATTAAATGCAGATACACATGCCCACAAACACACACATTACATACACAAAAATACATACATGTATATACACATACATAAGTATACTTACATGCACATACATATATTTAGATGTTATAATCATACTCATATATAGACATATATTCATATGCATCTATGCAAGACCATACAACTTCCTGTTTTTGTACCACTAGTGAGTGAAAAATTGCATTACATTTTAAAATAAAGTTTTATGTATTTAAAAATGTAAAAAATCTTGGCTTAGGGACATAGCAAAATAGACCATGAGTGGATTTGGCCCTCAGGCAGTAGTTTGCAGAGCCTCTGGTCTTAGAGAGTAGCCTTGGACATTTTCTTTACTGGGGTGTGGCCACTGCACATACTACAGCTTCTTAAAACCATAGGAGTTGGGTGACAGATGGGCACACAAAAGGTGGATGAGCAACCCTGAAAAGTGCTCAGTAAACACTCCAGTAGAGCTGCTAGTCTTCCCTGAACACTATACCCTGGTAAAACTATCTTGGCAGGCAGGCTAAACCAGGTTGAGGGTAAATGGCAGGCCTCAAGAATTAGGGAGATATCCACCCCAAGCATATGAAGGCTTCCCCCAGCAGAATGGACCGAGGAGAACCATTTGTTCCAATGGCCATGAAGGTGGCTGAAGCCGAACATAGGGAGTTCTTAGAACTTGGTCAGACATGGAAAATGCCAAGGTCATCCACTGCATCCTGGGCAATCACCAGTCATTCTCACCTTTGTCTTGTCACTAGATCTTAATGACTCTGGAAGAGCGAGTGAGGCCAAGGACTTTGTGCAACTCTACCTCACTTAAATCCAATTCACAGTGACAGAAATGATTACTAATAACCAATAATTTGAGGAGATCCAGAGTTCTCACCTTCTTCGAAAGCACTGATTTAACGAAGTTTTGTGTCTTGAAAGACAATCACTAATCACAAGATTGGACTAACTCTTTTGTTCAGGACTCCATCCTGGTTTGGGTGGGGCATCCATTCTTTTAATAGATGGCCCAATGCTGTGGGTGATCTGGATATAGTGATAATTTCTCACGATGTCAGTCTCAGCCCCTCATTTTTAATATAGCCCACTTCCTATTGTATTAAACAGTCAAAGTTGATTGCCCCTTCTCTTCCAAAAGAACACATAAGCTCTGAGTCTTCCTCCATGATGATCTTTGGTCTAATAGAGACTGACAAATGATCATCCATTTATTAATAATGTGCTGGCCTTATTATGTCTCTTGAACCTTTTTAATCATCCCAATAGACAAGTCAAGACAATGCCCCATGATGTCATTGGTCCTCTTCGGGAACGTAGGATGAACAACAGTCTTGGGTATTCTTAGGTTAAACCACTTGTTCAAGGTTACACAGTCAGTATTATCAGAGGTATGGTTTGAATCCAAGTTGTCCTGATTGAGAGGTTAGCTCTCTATCAAACCTTCATCCACTTCTTCCCCAACTTAAGAATGACAATAAACACTTCCACCTTCCTTCATATACAACTATGATAAACACCAGTGGGAGAGGTGTCAAGGTCCTCTGGGTCTCTCCCATATGCAGCCAAAATAAATGATTTAAAATTCTCTCCCATGCAGCCAAGAAAAATGCTCACAAATTCCCCAGTAAACTTCCTACATAGAATATTAGGTTTAAGACAACCAATGGAAGCTGAGGCCCCAGTATTGGGGAGAGACTGGGGCAAGCTAACCTAGCAGCTTTTGGCTTGAGAAAAGGAACTAGCAACATGTGGTTTGGCAATAGGCATTGCCACTTCTTGCTTTAAATGAATTAATAAAATCATATATATATATACATAAACATATATAGATTAAGCATTCAATTCAACATTGCATGTAATTAAAAAGGTGTTAAAAAAAGAAAGAAAACATGTGTCTCCATAGCATTCATTCATTCATTTCATTTGATGACCATTTTCTAAGCTCCTGCTACAAAGCAGTTTTGGATTATCCATGGCACAGATTCCCTTCCCTGATACATGTATAGAATTGGTTGTATTTGAAAGTGACCTCATCCATGATCACACTTATCCATCATCACACAGTTTGTATGTGTTTAAGGTGGTATTTGAGCCAAAATTTCATTCATTCATTCATTCATTCAATAAGAAGGTTTTAGGAAGGCTTGGAAGGCTAGGAAGGTTTTAAATGGAAGGGTAAGAAGGAAAGAGACCATCAAATGGCCACTGTGATGGGTAACAGACAGGAGTTGCTGGTAAATGTTTAACCACTCAGTCTCTGAATAAAAAGGCAAACTCAACACATTTTTAAGTTAATCTGCATTATGTAGACAATGAACAAAACAATATATTAAGGCTCATTTGTAGCATTTGCCCAATTTCCAAGTTATAAATGCTAGCATTGAAAATTTAACAATCAGCTCTCAACAAGCTTTTTTTTTCTTTAGCTTGCTACAGTATACTCCTGGGATCATAACTACAATGACCATATAGTTCTGCTATTTAATAGACAAACCTTCAGACATTTCTCCCAGCAGCCAATACTCTTTCCCAGTCCTCCATATTTCCTGAAAACTGTTAGCCCAAGCCTTTTTAAATATTTAGGCAGAAATGGCGCAAAGCACCAGCTCCAATGGCCAGGTCCGGGAATTTAGACGATGATGGCAAGCTTTCAAAACTTAATTTTAATATTTCTGTGGAAGAAAATTGACTCAGAGAGAAAGCTGTAGCTTTTTAAAGCATTAAAATGCAAAGAGGAGCTTGGGTAAACCTAGCATGTATTTCACTTAAAGAAAAAAAATGTTCACTTTACATGCTGCTTGCTCGGGCAGTGTTCCCCTGGTAGAAGCCACTGAGTTAGTAGGTTGCACGTGTGCAAGAGCTCTTCTGCAGTCTAGAGCATTAGGAAGGCCAATGATTTTGGTATAATGATAAATCAGGACTTGCCTCTGGTCAAATGAATTCTTAATTTGAAGGAAAGGAGAAGATCCAAGTAGCTTTCACTGCACTTTAGCAAGTAAGCAATTTCATGAACACCAGCACTGAGTGAATTGTTAAGCTTTCATCTTGAAGTTCCCAGGGTGGGCTTGGGAGGGTCTGCCCTGCTTGTTTAGAACAGTAGGTTCCATTCTGGAGTAGAACACAAGCATTTTCCCTGCAGACAAGGACTACTTCAGGAAATAACCATCTGATGTGTCCTTGTCTTCAGTTAAGAGAAATTAGCCCAAGTGGTCAGGTATCACTCACTTTAATCTCCACATTGCTTAAGGAAGCCTTATAGATACGTCTTGGTGTAATGAGCATTGGATGTAGAGTCAGAAAGACCTGAGGTCAAATGTCAGCTTCAGACATTTAACAGCAATATTTAAGAATAAGGGCAAACCTCTTAATTTCTCTTTAATTTGCTTCAACTTAAAATGGAATAGGACTTGTGATTTCATTTGTATTGGAAACTTTTTAGGAGTGAATACCTTCTACCAAGACAGAGCCACACCTACTCTGAAATTAAGTCTTAGGAGGTGTCTAAGGACATAGAGAAGTTAACCATCTTGTCCAGGATCACCCTGTCAGGATACATCAGAGGTGTAACTAGAATCCAGGTCTTTCTGATTCTGAAGCTGGTTCTCTACCTGCTATGTCTCAGTCTGTAAAGCAAATGGAAAATGGAAATCAAATAGTATTTACCTCACATGCTTATTGTGAGACTTGAAGGAGATAATGTATATAATATATAAAGTGCTTTGCAAACCTGAAAGTATTACACCAATGGGAGCTAATAAATATTGCCAAAGTGGAATTCAAGGCCCAGAGAACTCACATTTCCAGTTTATAGTCTGAAATAGTTTTGAGCTTTACATTTTGAAATAGCCCCATGAGTTAAGAAGAGCTAGTGCTTGTCTTCTCCATTTTACAGATGTGGAAACTGAGACTCAGAGAGTTTCAAATCCTTTGCCCACATTCATGTGATTAATGCAAGACAAAGTCAGGATTTGAACCCAGGCATTTAGCTCTGAGGTTCATGCTTTTCCTGATTTGCCATGCCATTTCCATTTTACTAGCTTGCCCCTTACTTTAAATAGTCTACTTTCAACAAAGCCAAGGAATGAACTATTAAAATACTTCTGTGAAAAGGCCACTAAATTAGAATTTATGATCATTCGGGGCAGTGGTTAAGCTGAAGTTTGCTGAGGGTTAGCAAACCCTTTCTTAGCTTCCAAGGATGTTAGAGCCAGAAGGGATGTTAGCGATCACCTAGTCTAGTCCCACCATTTTACAGAGGAAGAAACTAAAGGCCAAAGAGATAAAATGACCTAGCCAACATCACCAGGCCAATGTTGTCTGACCAGTGTCAACTGGCCAATGTCGCCAGGCCAATGTCATCCAATGTCACCTGGCCAATGTTGTCTGACCAGTGTCAACTGGCCAATGTCGCCAGACCAATGTCTTCCAATGTCACCTGGCCAATGTTGTCTGACCAGTGTCAACTGGCCAATGTCGCCAGGCCAATGTCATCCAATGTCACCTGGCCAATGTTGCCTGGCCAACATCCCTGGCCAATGTTGCCAGGCCAATGTCTTCCAATGTCACCTGGCCAATGTTGCCTGGCCAACATCCCTGGCCAATGTCTCCCGGCCAATGTCACCCAGATAAATAATGGCTGACATAAAACTAGAACCCTGGCTCTTCCCGTTACTCTTCCGTTTAACTCTTCACAGATAATGCAAATTAATGGAATAAGCAAGATTTTTAAGTGTGGAAGTGGTGGTGATAATGTTTTAAAACATTTAAAATTGTTGAGAGAATAATCTATCTCCAAACCACTCTTAGATATAGACACTTATATACAAATAGCCACTATGCTGCTCATTAGAACAAGTCCCCTTAGGAATCTATCAAAAATATTTTTCTTAAGTTTTAGCCACTTTGCATACTTAGATTAAACAAAATGGAATCTCCTTGAAAATATTCCTTAATTCAGCTTCTCCATGGATTCAAATTGGGCTTTTTTTTTCCTTTGAGATAGTGCAATGAATAAATCTGGCTGGTTTTCCAAACTTCCTTGCTCATTGAAATCAAACTGACCACGTGCAAATCCATACCATGTTGGCTCCGTATTGAACCTCTTGCCCCCAACTATGTTTTTAAAACTTTTATTAATAAGATGGCAAGTTTGGCCTGTAAATGGATTGTACAGCTAACTAATGTATCTGTAACTTAGAATTATTTATTGCCAGTGATTGCTCTGCCTTGGTTTTCAATGCATAATTCATTTTTCAGAGCCTGTTTTTCTGAGTTCCTTTCAGAATGGAGGGGAGGAAAGCCCACAGCTGAGACGTTTTCTGTGTACATACTAAAATAGAGGTTTGGAGGTTAGCTGTGGATTGGGGGTGGGGTGGGAAGGTAGCTGCGCTTACAAAGAATAACTAAGAGGTAGGACTAACGGAAAGAGCTCTGGACTGATCGTTCTTGCTCTGCTAGTGACTAGTTATGTGACATTAGTGAAGAGACCTCCTCCCTTCTGGGCTTCATATTCTTCAAGCGTAAAAAGAGGGAGTTGAGTTAGATGCTCTCTTTCAGCGCTGACATTTTATGGGGACAATCTTTGAAGATGCTACACTTAGATTTCAATATCATTCTTTAAGAACAGGGTTACTGAGTTTTCAGCAGGGTACAACATAACTGAACATGTGTGTGGGAATGTGTGACTGCAGTAAGGCATTTCCAGATTTGGGATGGATGCTTAGAGGCCTAAACTGACTTTTAGAAAAAGGACCCTTGCCTGCCATGCCAGATTAACTTTAGAGAGAGGTCTTCCCTTTAATCCCAAGGACATGGAATTATTACAGCATCCATGACATGCCCCTGAGAGTAATGTAACGAGAAAGGAGGTTTTGAATAAAATAGGTAAAAATAAGCCAAGGTCAGCTTTCTAAAACTGGGCATTCTACAGCTCATCAGGATAATAACCCCTCCTTCTTCCTCCTTCCTTATTCTCATCTTCCCCCCTCCTTCACCAAGTCACATCACTGCTACAGTGAGACTGTTCTTCTAAATATCAGATCCTGTCATTTGCATTCATCCTGGTAAAACTTAAGCCTCAGAAGAACAGCAAATGCCACAATAACTCAGCAAGGATGTAAGCAATAATATTAAGGATGAAAGGCATGCAATTCAAAGATTTGAAGGATTGGGGTGAGGAGGGACCAGAGTGTATGGAATACTAAAAGTAGCAAGGAGGCCAGAGCATCTATTCATACACAATCCTGTATGTGTAAGGAAAGAGGACACATCAAGTCCCATTAAGGTATCTTTTTCTGTACTCATTTCTGTCTCTCCAATCTAGATGGTGCATTATTCCTTCCAAGGAAAGACTGGGTCATTAAGGGGGATGGAGAAAATGAGTACATTGGAGCTTTGCCACAATGCTGTGATACTTTGGAGTTCATGCACAAGGGAGGCCTTACAGACAAAGCTTTCTTATTTAGCCTTTGATTATGTACCCAATATATGCAGGATACAAAGAAATATGACAAGGTCTGTGTTGACAAATAAGAACTTAGGGGAGTTGGGGAGATGAGAGTTCTAATTTCTGTAGAGTTTAAGGCATACAAAGCACTATATATTCACAACTCTATGAGGTAGCTAGTAGGAAAAATTAGCATCATTTTATAGAAAAGAAAAATAAGGCTTATGGAGCGGTCTAGTGACTTGTCTCTGGATACAAACCAACCAATAAATTAGCAGCATGGTACAATGGAAGATATGTGGGATTTGGAGTCAGAGGACTTGAGTTTGAATTCTACCACTTACTAGCTGTGTAACTTGGAGTAAGTCACTTAACCTCTCTGGGCCTCAGATTCCTCATTTGTAAGATGAGGAAGCTTGATTAGATGACTTCTAAGATCCCTTCCATCTCTAAACCCATGATCTATATCCCATACCATCTCTGTGACCTATGATCTATTGATTAAGTCCTTACATTGTGTTTGGTACTGACTTATAAAGACTAAAAAAATTCTTATTCTCAAGGAATTTATATTTTATCATGGAAGACAACATATACGCATACAAAAAACACATATGTAAGATAAGTATATATGTGTGTCTGTCTGTATGTATATAAGTATATATGTATATATACACATACACACATATACATATATGCATATACATATATACATCTAACCTAAGTACAAGATAATTTTGGGGGGAAAAGGGTAAGAGTAGTGAGGGGAGTATCCAAGAAAGACTTGCTATAGAAGAGGTTGCTTGACATGGTCTTTGAAGGAAACTAGGTATATATATATATATATATGGAGCATTGGTAATGAGACTGTATTTCAGGCACAGTGGACTTTTGATACAGAGGTGTGGAGACAGGAGATGATGTATCATGGATAAGGAATAACAAAAAGGAGAGTTTGGCTGGAAAGTGGAGAGTGTAAAGGGGGGTGATGTATATTAAAGCTGGGATCCAGTTGTTAAAAGCTTTCAATCCCAAACTGAGAGTTTATATTTGATCCTAGAAGTCATAGGAAGCTATTGGCGTCTATCAAGTAGGAAAAGTCAGATCTGTGCTTTACAAAAATTACTTTGGGGAGGGGAGAATTCTGGGAAGATGTCAGTAGGTCAGAAAATTCCAACCTCTCCAGATTTCCTCCACAGACAAGACAAAGCAGTGCCTCAGGGTGAAGGTAGAGTAGCAGAACTAAACAAGAGTTGGGGCAGAGCCGTGGTCCTCCTGGGACAACTGGAGAAGGCCAGAAGAAAGACCCCAGGATGAGGTTCAGGCTGAGTGAAGTATAAACACCTCCAGGCTATCTCTGATGAAATAATAAACAACAAACCCTGGGGCATCTGGATTGGGACGTAGCCTCAACCTCAACCACACGAATTCTCACCTCACAGACAGAGTTGGGGGTCAGACATCTGAGCAGGGGAAGATTGAAGGAGCCTCTGCTGCTGAGGAATTTGAGGCCTGGTGTTGTGCTGCAGAGAGGAGAAGGAATCAACACACAACAGGTGAGTGAAGAAGTAGGCAGGTGGGGATGCTGCTGGCTGTAGGTACTCATAGGAGAGCTGAGTTCTTGGTTTTGGTTTCAGGCCAGAGGGGAGCGCTGAAAGTCATAGTCACCAGAGGGTCCTCAGGGAACAGAACAGTGTGTCAGGGGTCCCTAGTTGTGACTTGGAAGGGGAAAGCACTGCAGAGGTTGAGCCCAGGACAAAGCTCAAAAAATAACAGTAAGAAGGACCTGAGGCCAGAGGCACCAACCCCTAAATCCCTGGATTAGAGGTGATTATAACAAGCTGCTAAAAAGCCAAACCAAACCAAACGAAAATGAGTAAGCAAAGGAGAAGGAACCCAACCACAGACAGTTACTATGAGAATAGAGAAGACCAGGGGTTGTCTTCGAAGGAGGACACTAAAGGGAAAAAAAAAAGCCTCTCCTACTCCTGTTCTCCTACCTACATCAGATGGTTACCTGCCCAAAAAGAATTCTTCTTTCTTTCTTTCTTTATTTTTAACACAGTTTATAACAAATAAAGCAATTCCAACTTTTGTTCAGGTGATACTTCTTTTTAAAGCATTTACAATATGAACCACAAAAGAAATTTTTTTTTATACATTAACCAACTGAGACACAAATAATGTTTATGTTGCTAACTTCACAAGCTCTTGACCTAATTGTCTCCACAGTATTTCTAAGAATTAAAGGACCCTAACTTATTGCTTTTGGTCTAAAGTCCTATGCCAAATAGCTTAATTTTAGACAACCTCAGATGTTCCCCTACCCATAATCTATAATTGAATGGATCTGGTATTAAGCTTACAAACCTTTTGACTGTAGGAAATTGCCACCAGTAGTAAGGACATTTCAGGGATACCATATCTCCCCAACTTCATGTCAATTCCAGGCAGGATTAGATTATCCACTTGCATTCAGTTAGGCTTAAAGTCTGCCAGGTGTTAGTGGGGAAAATGAGTCAGGAGAATCCCACCTCAGCCATGCTGAACAGCTGTTCTCCCACCCTTCCCTTGAGATGCAGTTCATACCAGCATCTCATCAGCTTACTGGCATGAAGTATTGAAGGCTCAGATTGCCTTTCTTGCTACCCATACCTAGAGTTAGACTCAGAAGAACAGTCACTTAATAGTCCCATAGCATCTAAAAATGGCAAGTTCCAAAAACCAGGTTTCAAATATGATTACAGTTTCACTTTGGCTAAGGAACATCTTTGAGGCAAGTCTTAAGTGACTTACACGTCTTTTTATACATGTTCTGGTTCCTGATTAAATGGCAATCATAGAATCAAATTTACCATCAAAACCTTGACTTTTCCATCAATGCCAAATTTTACCTGAGGTTACCTTCCTCTAGGAAATTTAGACTGAAATTCTTTTCTCCAAACTAAAATGTCATTGATTTATTCTCAATAATTAATTCAGGCTATTGTTTTAATACTAATAGCTTTTACCTCACTTTGTAACTTGTCCAATTTTTCTCCCCATCACTCCCCTCCCCCAGCTTCCTAATACCTTGCATTCTGATTACTCCTTACCTCATTGTACCCTCCCCTCCATCACACCCCACCCCTCTCCTATCCCCATCTTCTCTCTTTTCTTGCAGGGCAAGATGAATTTCCATACCCCCATCCCTGTAGTTCTCATTTCCTGATTATATGCAATAAAAATTCTCAACCTTCATTTCTAATACTTTGAATTCCAACTTCTCTCCCTCTCCTCCCTCTCCACCCCTACTGAGAAGGCAAGCAATTCAGTACAGACTAAATATGTATTGTTTTGCAAAAGACTTCCATAGTAATCATGTTGTGTAATACTAATTGTATTTCCCTCTGACCTACCCTATCCCCCTTTATTTTCCCCCCTACAATTGACCTTGTTGCTTCTTGAAAGTGTTTATTTCTAGTGACTCCCTTCTCCCATTTGCCCTCCCTTCTAACATTCCCCTCACTCCACTTGTTGCCTCCTCTCCTACTTTCCTGTGGTGTATATAAATTTTCATAACAAATTTAGTGAGCATTTTATTCCCTCCTTCAGTCACACATGGGGAGAATAGCTTTATTTTTCCCCCTTTCGCCTTCTCCCTTATCTCCTCCATTGAATAAGATTTTTCTTATCTCTTTTATGAGTTATAGCCTGCCCCATTCCATTTCTCCCTTTCTCTTCCTGGAATTTTCCTCCTTCACCCTTTAATTTTTATTTTATTTTATTTTTTTTGTGTGTATATCATCTCTTCTGATATATATAACACACCCTGTACTCTATCTATCTATGTGTATGCATGTGTGTGTGTGTATGTACAATCTCTACAACTACCCAAATACTGAGAAAAGATTCAAGAGTTAAAAATATTTTCTTTCTATATAGTAATGCAAACAGTTCAGTTTTAGAGAGTCTTTTACAATTTTTCTTTTCTGTTTACCTTTTCATGCTTCTCTTGATTCTTGTCTTGGGAAGTCAAATTTTAAAATACAGATCTGGTCTTTTCCTCAACATGAAATCTTGAAATTTGACTATATCACTGAATGACCATTTTTTCCCTTGAAGTATTATATTCAGATTTGCTGGGTAGGTGATTCTTGGCTTCAATCCCAGTTTCTTCGACTTCTGAAATATCCCACTCCAAGCCCTTAATGTTGAAGCTGCCAGATCCTCTGTCATCCTGATTGTATTTCCATAGTACTCAAATTGTTTCTTTCTAGCTTCTTACAGTATTTTCTCCTTGATCTGGGAACTCTGAAATTTGGCCACAATATTCCTAGGAGTTTCTCTGTTTGGGATTCTTTCAGGAGGTGATGGATGAATTCTTTGCCCTCTGATTCTGTAACATCAGGGCAGTTTTCCTTGATAATTTCATGGAAGATAATGTCTAGGCTCTTTTTTTGATCATAGCTTTCAGGTAGTCCAATAATTTTTAAACTATTTCTCCTGGATCTATTTTCCAGGTCTGTTGTTTTTCCAACGAGTTGTTTTACATTGTCTTCTATTTTTTCAAATTTTTGATTTTGTTTACTAACTTCTTGGTTTAACTCATAGTCATTCCTTTCCCTGAACTCCATTCTCTCTTTCAATGAATTATTTTATTCAGTGAGCTTTTGAACCCTCTCCTCCATTGGGCTAATACTGCTTTTTAAAACCTCCTTCTCCTTGTTGATTTTTTGGATCTCTTTTTCCAATTGAGTTAGCCTGTTTTTAAAGCTTTTATTTTCCTCAGCATTTGTTTTTTTTGGTTCTCCTTTAGTAAGCTGCTAACTTTTTTTTTAAGTCTTTATTACCTGAGCCCATTTTAAGTTCCCTTTGGAGGCAGAGGCCTTGACTTCCTCTGACAGTATGCCTTGTTCTTCCTCATTTGAAAGGATGGGGGGAGACACTTGTTCTCCAAGAAAGTAACCTTCTATGGTCTTATTTTTTTTTCCTTTTTTGGGCATTTTCCCAACTAGTTACTTGACTTCTGAGTTTCCTCTCCACAACCACCTTGTGTTCAGTTCTGCCCAGCCAGTGCTTGGGGGCTGAGATTCAAATGAGCTACTCCCAAGCCTTAGGGGCTTTTGTTGGGGGCAGGGCTGCTATTCAGTGTGAAATTAAGTTCAACTGCTCAGGTGGGAGCAGGGCCACCACAAGGGATGCAATTCCCTCAGGGGGTTTACAAGGATACCTTCAACAATAGATGCAGTCTACTGCCTGCTTTGGGACTCCGGTCTGCTGCTGCCTCTGCTGCAGCCTCCTGAGGGGCCTGAGTTATGGGGACACCCCTCTCCCCTCTCAGCCAGCTGAAAAGACCCTCTCACTGACTTTTGGCACCTGTGGGTTGAGGGATCTGTGCCGCTGCTGGAGATTCTGTCCCTGAAGCCTGCTCGGATCTGCTCCTCTTGGTACCTTGTGGCCAAGGCAGTGCTGGGCTCTGCTCCAGGTCTAGGGCACACCATACCTTTCCCATCAGTTTTTCAGGTCTCTCTGGAACAGAAATCTCCTCCACTCCATTGCTCTGTGGCTTCTGCTGCTATAGAATTTGTTGAGAGTTCTTCTTTACAGGTATTTTATGGGCTATGGGGTAAGAGAGCTAAGTGTATGTGTATCTTTCTACTCCACTATCTTGGCTCCTCCCCATAGAAAAAAAATTCTTAAAAGTACTAAAAAAAGACTTTAAAAACCAAATAAGAGAGATTGAGGAATTTTTTTTTAAATAAAAACAATACAAGAAAACAAAGATTGTGAAAAGAAAATCAACCAACTGAAAAGGGAGATCCAGAATCGTAAGAAGAAAACAACTCCTTGAAAACTAGAATTGGGCAAGAGAAAGTCAATGACATTTTAAGAGATCAAGAAATAGTAAAGCAAAATAAAAGAATGAAAAAATAGAAGAGAATGTGAAGCATCTCATAAGAAAAACAAGTGACTTGGAGAACAGATAAAGATGAGAAAATAAAAGAACAATTGGATTACCTGAAAGCTATGATTGAAAAAAGAATATTAATACAATAACACAAGAAATAATTTTTAAAAATTTCCCTGACATTTTTGAACAAAAAGGGAAAGTAGAATTAGAAAAAAATCCACTGATTACCAGCTGAAAGAGATCCCAGGACAAAAACCTACAGTAATATCATAGCCAATTCTCAAACCCCCAAATGAGGAAGAAAATATTATGAGCATCAAGAAAAAAAATTCAAATACCTCAGAGTCATAATTAGAATTGCACAAAACCTAACAGCAGTTACACTAAAAGACCACAGGTCTTGCAATATTACATATCACAAAAAGACCAGAAGTTGATAGATAATTTGATATACTAGGTCCAGAAGAAATGTAAGGTAAATATCACAGACCAATTACAAGCAACTCAATAAGGACAAATTGTTTATGTTTTATATGAGGAAATGTAAAATGTATTTTCCTTCTTTATAATGTTTCCTAAAAGCAACATATTGTTGAATTCAAAGTTTTAATCCCAAATTTTATGAGTAAACTCATTCCCTTCACTTTATAAGTACCAGGAAATATTATAAAAATGAGAGTTACATAGATGGCAGAGTAGAAGGATGCCCCTCTAGAAGCTCTGTCCCCACAGCCCATAAAATACCTGTAAAAATGATTCTAAACAAATTCTAGAAGAAGGCACAAAATGACAGGGAAAGAGATTTCCAGCCCAAGGCAGCCTGGAAGGCCAACAGGAAAAGGTCTATTGCACTGGGTGAGGATCAGAGTGCATCCAGGCCTCGGCTGTGGCAGGGACAGGACCTGAGCAGGCTTCAGGGGTCGGAATCCCCAGCAGCAGCTGCAATTCCCAGATTGCTCATCCTACAAATGCCTAAGGCAGCTTCAAATGTCAGTGAGAAAGCTTTTTTACCTGCCTGAGAAGGGAGCAGGGTCCTCTTGCCCTAGCCCAAGGCAGCCCCAGACCAGGGGCGGCTTCCATTTTCGGACCCCTTGCCTAAAGACTCTGGGGGAATTGAGATGCTGATCTGATCTCAGCCCTGAGTGGCAACCCTGGGGTGAGGAGGAGGAGTGCTGGCTGGCATGATGGAATTGGTGGAGGCTCTGGAGAGGGAACTCTACTGGCAGATTCTAGGCAGAAAAGAGTGCTTGTAGTTGCTTCTGGATCAGAGTACAGGTCAGGAGAGGAGTAAACACCTCTCCCTTGATTGTGCCACCTTGGAGGAACTGAGAACTTACAAGTCCCCAGAGTATACCTCCTCCTGATAAAGAACTCCAACGTCAAGTAACTGGATGGGAAAATGTCCCTAAAAGGGAATAAGAATAAGACAATAGAAGATTACTTTCTTGGTGAGCAGGTATTTTCTTCTATCCTTTCAAATGAGGAAGAACTAAGCATAACATCAGACCTAAAAGTCAAGGCTTCTGCATCCAAAACCTCCAAAATAAATATGCAATGGTCTCAGGCCATGGAAGCGCTCAAAAAGGATTTTGCAACCCAAGTAAGTGAGGTGGAGAAAAAATTGGAAAGAGAAAGTGAGAGTGATGCAAGAAAATAATGAAAAACAAATCAATGGCTTGCTAAAGGAGACTCAAAAAATGCTGAAGAAATTAACGTCTTTAAAAATAGACTAACTCAAATGGCAAAAGAAGCCCAAAAAGGCAATGAGGAGAAGAATGTTTTAAAAAAGCAGAATTAACCAAATAGAAAGGGAGGTTCAAAAGCTCACTGAAGAAAATAGTTCTTTAAAAATTAGAATGAAGCAGATGGAAGCTAATGACTATGAGAAACCAAGAAATTACAAAACAAAACCAAAAGAATGAAAAAATAGAAGACAATGTGAAATATCTCATTGGAAAAACAATTGACCTGGAAAATAGATCTAGAAGAGACAATTTAAAAATTATGGGACTATCTGAAAGCCAAGATCAAAAAAAAGAGCTGGGATATCACCTCTCATGAAATTATCAAGGAAAACTGCCCTGATATCCTGGAACCAGAGGGTAAAATAAACGTTGAAAGAATTCACAGATTACCTCTTGAGAGAGATGTGAAAAGAAAAACTCCTAGTAATATTGTACCAAATTCCAGAGCTCCCAGGTCAAGGAGAAACTATTATAAGCAGCCAGAAAGAAACAATTTGAGTATTGTGGAAATACAATCAGAATAACACAAGATCTAGCAGCTTCTACATTAAGGGATGGAAGGGCTTGGAATATGTTATTCCAGAAGCCAAAGGAGTTAGAATTAAAACCAAGAATCACCTACCCAGCAAAACTGAGCATGATATTTCAAGGGAAAAAATGATCATTCAATGAAATAGAGGACTTTCAAGCATTCTTGATAAAAAGACCAGAGCTGAATTGAAAATTTGACTTTCAAACACAAGAATCAAGAAAAGCATAAAAAGGTAAAGAGGAAAGAGAAATTATAAAAGACTTTCTAAAGCTGAGCTGTTTACATTCCTATATGGAAAGATAATATTTGTAACTCTTGAGATTTTTCTCAGTATTTGGGTAGTTGGAGGGATTATATAAATGTGTGTGTGTGTGTGTGTGTGTGTGTGTGTGTGTGTGTACCTATAGACAGAGGCATAGAATGAGTTGAATAGGAAGGGATGATATCTAAAAAAATCAAATTAAGGGGTGAGAGAGGAATATAATGCAAGGAGGAAGGGAAAAATGGAATGGGGCTAATTATCTGTCATAAAAAAGGAAAGAAAAAGCTTTTTTAATGGAAAAGAAAAGGGAGAGGAGAGAGGGAAAAAGTGAACTCACATCACATTTGGCTTAAGAAGGGAATAACATGCGCACTCAATTTGGTATGAAAATCTATCTTACACTAAAGGAAAGTAGGGGAGAAAGGAGTAAGTAGGTTATGTGTGGGGATGATAGAATGGAGGGCAAATGAGAAGGGGGGTATTTAGAAGTAAACACTTTTGGGGAGGGATAAGGTTAAAAGAGAGAACAGAATAAATGGAGGGGCAGGACAGGATGGAGGGAAATTTAGTCTTACACAACATGAGTATTAAGGAAGTCATTTGCAAAACTATACATATATAGCTTACATTGAATTGCTTGCCTTCTCAGTGGAGATGGATGGGGAGTGAGGAAGGGAGAAAAGTTGAAACTTAAAGTTTTAGGAATAAATGTTGAGAATTAGTTCTGCATGTGACTGGGAAATGAGAAATGCAGGTAATGGGGTATAGAAATCTATCTTGCCCTATAAAAAAAGAGAGAAGATGGGGATAAGGGAAGGGAAGGATGTGATGGAAGGGAGAGTAGATTGCAGGAAGGGGTGATCAGCATGCATGGTGTTTTGTGGTGGGGGGAGGGGAGAGATGGAAAGAAAATTTGAAACTCAAAATCTTGTGGGAGTGTTGAAAACTAAAAATAAATTTTAAAAAATTCTAAAAATATGAGAGTTACACACACAGATAAAATAAAGTACAGGAGTAGAACTAATTATGGAAAAAAGCAGAGATAGTAATCATGATCTCAGACAAATTTAAAGTTAAAATAGATTTATACAACAGTGAAAAATACAGAAATTACGCTATGTGTCAGCAATATTATTCAACATTGTTTTAGACCATGTAAAATACCTAGATGGTATAACATACCCGAGAGTATACCTGCCAAAACAGACACAGGATCTACATGAACATAAACATAAAATACTTTTTATACAAATAAATTAAGATCTAAATAATCGAAGTAGTATTTACTGTTCATGAGTAGGTAAAGCCAATATAATTTTTAAAATGATAATTTTACCTAATTAATGTATTTATTCAATGTCATCCCAACTAAATTACTAAAAAATTATTTTACTGGGTTAGAAAAAATAATAAAAGTTCATTTGAAAGAGCAAAAGTCAGGAACTTCAAAGAAACCAGGGAGCAAAATGTAAAGGAAGTAGATTCAGCAGTATCAGACCTTAAACCATATTAAAAGGTTTACACATGGTTGAAGTATAAAAAGGATAATTTTGATTATTCTAAATTAAAATTTCTTGCATAAATAAAACCTATGTAGACAACAATAGAAGAAATGCAGAAAATTGGGGTAAAACTCCATCTCTCAGGATGTGATTGGGTTGAAATATAGCTGTGGTATAGGAAATGATGAGCTGAATGATTTAGAAAAACATCAAAAGACAGACTTATGAAGGAAGATGTTATCCACTTTTAGAGATATAGATGATAGGAGGGAATAAGGATATTAAAGTCTTACATATATGTGTATAAGTATATATGTGTATGCATGAGTATGTTTATAGATATCTATGTATATGTCAATATATTCACAATTGCAGCCTTCTTTGGGTGATGAGAAGGGGAAGGGAAAATAAAGTAAAAAGTGCACAGTGGGAGAACAAAGAGAACCAACAAGGAAGCAAAGAAAAGCTGGGCAGCTTTGAAAACAGTCTATAGTATTTATTATAAAGGTTTTCATGAAATGGAAATATATTGTTTTATATTGAATCCTCTTTTATGGTCTGCTTGTACATGGCAATGTTTTTTTTCTTCTCTCATTTTGTATTTAAGTTTAAAATAAAAAATTACAAAAGGAAAAGAAAAGTTACTTTGGCATCTGGATGGAGAATGAATTAGAGGGGAGAGATACTTAGGAGAGGAGATCAATGAGGAAGCTATTGCAATAATCAACATGAGGATTGATGAGGATCTGAGATGGGGTTTTGACCATAAGAATCGCGCGATGGGGACAGATATGAAGGATACAGTGGAGGTAGAAGTGAAAAGATTTGGTAACTGATTGAATAGATTGGGTAAGGGAGAACGAGGAATCAAGACTAATGCTGATGCTGCAAACCAATATAATTTTAATGATGGTGCCGCCAACAAAAATAGAAAAGATTTTTTAAAGAAATGTGAATTTGGTGGAAAAGGTAATTTGTTCTGTTTCCAATATGCAAAGTTTGAGATGAATATGCGACATTCAGTTCGAAATACACAATTGATTATTGATGATGAGGGGTTTGAAACTGAACACAGAGATAAATGGTGGTATTTATCTGGGAGTCATCTGTAGTTTTACTTATTAAATCCGTGAGAGTTGATTAGATCACCGAGAAAGAGAGTAAGGCTAGAGGACCAGGACAAAGCCTTGGGGTACACTTAGAACTGAGAAGTGTGATGTGGGGAATGATCCAGATAAGAGGAGAATGATGAAGGATTTATGCCCTGATAATCCAGAACGGAGGGAACTAGTGCACAGTGCCAAACGCAGTGGAGAGGCCAAGAAGAAGGAAGATCAAGTTAAAGGAAAGTGGTTGACTTCTACCGGTCTGGTTCAGAAAACACTTTTGACCCATAATCTGTCGGCATAGAAAGTTTGGAGGCACTCTCTCGCCTCTCTCCCTTTTAGTGTTGCCGCAGCAGTCATGGACACAGGTCGCGTGCAGCCCATCAGGCTGTCTCGGGTCACCAAGGTATTGGGCAGGACAGGATCTCAAGGCCAGAGCACCCAAGTGTATGTGAAGTTCATGGGCGACACTAGCCGGTCCATAATCCGCAACGTGAAGGGCCCTGTACGGGACGGGGACAAGCTCACACTGCTGGAGTCGGAACGGGAGGCTGGGGGGCTGCAGTGAGGCGGATTGCCTCAATTTCCTTCATGCTACAAGGGAGGAAACTCACCCCCAAAGAGAAGCAGAGGCCCCTAGGCTGCTGGTTGTGGAAGGACTACTAAGGGATGTGTAAAATAAAGAGTTTTGTCTAAAAAAAAAAAGAAAGTTTGGAGGCTCTTAGCCCAGCAATAAGAGATGAGTTGCTCTTTACCATCTCCATTTCCCACTTATGGCCAATGGCATTTGCAGGCAAGAATAGCTTTTTTCAGTAGGAAGTTTACTGATCTCTGTGAGAGTTGAAACTGCAATCTTAGTCTCATTAGTAGGGTGCACTAACCAACCAAGCCAATTATTTAGACGCTTGCAAAGCTTTTCAGGAAGGGTAAGTCCAAAATGTAAAATAAAAAAATTCACAGTGGAAAATATAGAAACTTTTTTTTGAAATTTTTGTGTGGAGAGATTAGACTTGTTCAGAAGACAGAACTAAACAATGGATGGAGGTTGACAGAGAGATAGATTTTGGCTTGATATAAGGAAAAATTTCATTAGTAGAAATGTCTACAAGTGGAATGGGATGCCTAAAGAGGTGGTAAGTTCCTCATGCCTGGATCTATTAAAATTCAAACTGGTTAACTACTTATTGGGAATATCGTAGAGAACATTGCTGTTTAGTTAGGGGTCATACTGAATGACCTCTGAGGTCCCTTCCAATTCTGTCTGTGAAAGTCAAGTCCAGCAGACTTTCCCATGAGAGTGAGAAAGCTTAAAAAAAAGATGCTGGTAATTGATTCATAATTAAAAACAAACACTGTTGTGTTTGAACAGACCATGTGGTTTATCTCAGTTGCTGTGCAGAAACCTAGGCAAGCATAAATTCAGAGAGTCCTACTCCACCCACTAACACTGAGCTGAAATTTTAAAAAATGAAATAGTATTTTAAAGAGGGGCTCAGGAGATCTGCTTCCAATTTGCCTGAGGGAAAGGAGATATATTGAGTGACCTTGGGTTTTATTGTTTTAATTAAGGGATCATCAGATGACACTGAAATCACAGGTTCAGGGGTTAGTACGATACTAAAGGCAAGGCATCTGAATTAGAAGTAGTAGCAGGATAGAGTGATATGCAGTATATGCTATGATAAGGGTGAGCTCTCAGATAGCTGAGAATTTGAAATATTCCCCCTTTAACAGAACGGTTGCTGAAGTTCAGAAATTGTCTTCCCTCAAGGAAGTTAAATCTTGTTCAGTATCCCAGGAGGAGGTCCTTCTTCTCTGCTGTAACTCAGGTCAGAAATAACTTCTCTCCTCACCAAATTGCTCGAAGCTACTGCTAAGAAAGTTCCAAAGGGGTGATATAAGAAAGCCCAGCAGAGTTCAGGGGAAATATGGAGCTGCTATTAATGGGCATTTAAACTATTTTCTGAATTTAAAATAGAGCTATCAAACTCAAACCACTCCCCCCCTCCTTTTTTTCCTTTCTTCAAATGAGACCCAAGTTATGATTAAGCCACCTCTGTACTTAGGGTTAGTAACTCATGCCATGGTTGCAATCACTAATGCTCCATCAATAAGCATTGCCAACATTCACTAATTAACCATTAGCTGTCTCCCAAAGGGCAATAGTGGAAATTGAAGCCAAGACAGGAAGTGATTTGCATAAGCCACAAAGACCAAAGGATCAGAGCTGGGACTAGAACTCAAGACTTGTTTTCAAATATCCATCACACTTTAGATGTCAGGCTTGGAAAATAACAGAAGGGGATAAAAAAGGAAACCCATACCAGTAATCACTCTTTGAAATGAAAACTTGGTTCAACATGACCAACAGCTACCTTGGACAGCACAGATGGGCATGAATAATTCAAATAAAGAATTAACAGGTAATTACTATCAATGTGAATTTTTCCAACTTTGCTTACTTCTGAATCCAAATTCCAACTTCCGCCATCAGTTCAACCTGTTTCATGAAAATGTGGGGTTTCATCGTGAAGTCTAGTGCATTAGGGTGGGGAGAACTGGAGATTTGGTTTCTAGGTCTGCTGTATTGCTGTCAATTAACCTCTCTGGGCCTCAGTTTCTCCTTCTGTAAAATAGAAGGATTGGACTAGATGATCTCCAAAGGTCTGTTTCTGATATTTTATAGCCTTATGTATGTTAAGAAATTAAAAGGGGAATCTAAAGACAGAAAAAACATCAATTTAGTTCAACAAACAATAGGTAGACTGAAAGACAGAGTCAGAACATTGAAAGTAAAAGGGAAGAGAGAAGGACAGGTAAAGAACAAAGAGACTCAGGGTAAAATCCCTTTAGAGAGCATCACTTCTGTTTATTATTCTTCATTTTCTGTGTTTTACATAAGTTACAAGACAGAGCCTAAGTATAAACCTGGTCCTCTGAGATTCCTTTGGATACAGGCTAGATTCAGCTTTTAAAGAACGAATGGCACAGTTCACTTACCTTAGCAAATTGTAAAGGGATGAAAAGATAAAACTGAATCCTTCACGTATGGTTTTCTTCTAGTTCTCAATGAGGAAAACCAAACTATGGAAGACACAGCTAGAATCCATAATGAGTGTCCACCAAAAGTCATTGAATTATTGATAATGAGCTCATTAGGAGGAAAAGAAATTGCCACAGATAAAGGGCTGTTAGGTTAGCCCAACCAGAGAGGTTAATGTAGAGAGTTCATGAATGGTTTGGTAAATCATTAAAGACACATTTTTCCCTTCTTTTTTCACAATGATAAAATCCAACTATTACTTGAGAATTGATTTAATAATCTCATCATCCCTCAACTCTGCCACCGTGTCACTTTAGACAAGATACTTTACCTCTGTTAGGCTTAGTTCACATGATCATTGATTTCGTGTTTGAAAGGTACCTTGGAGGTCATCTAGTCAAATCATCTGATTGTACAGATAAGGAAACAGAGGCCCTCTTACATCTGTAAAATGAGTGGCCTTGAAATACCAACCATATTGGCGCTCACCACTGCCCTAACAGCTTTATCTCATTTTTAAAGAACAAAAAAAGCCTCTATAGAAATGCTGTCCTTTGAAGATACTCTCCATAGGATTGCCTTTTATATGATCACTATATAGAGAGGTAGGGCAGCTAGGTAGCATAGCAGATAGAATGCCAGGCTTTGAGTCAGGAAGACTCATCTTCATGAGTTCAAATCTGGCTTCAGACGTTTACTATCTGTGTGATCCTGGGCAAATCACTTAATCTTGTTTGCCTCAGTTTCCTCATCTGAAAAATGAGCTGGTAAAGGAAATGGCAAACCACTCTACTATCTCTGCTAAATAAGACAAATAAGGTCACGAGGAGTCAGAAACAACTGAACAACAAATATAGAGAGGTACCCTGGAAACTTCAGTAACTGGGTAGAGTTCATGAGGAAGCCTACCTCTTATTCTACACTGAGTAGGTTAGTGTTGTAATATATATTTTGGGAGAAGTTGAATTTTTCTGAAAACAACTAAAATTTCTGATTATGCAACTCCAGTAGTTTCATTTTCTCAAGACTTAAATATACATTGTCCTGTGAGGGGTTGGGGGATTAAGAGGAAAAAGATAGAGAGGTTATCTTTTATTTTATGAGTAGTTTCTGAAACTTGTATCCATTTCCTGTTTTTAAGAAGCTGAGAGCAAAGAGAGATAGGAAAACATTAATGATAATCCATCAGCGGGAACATTAGCCAGGATAAATCTTGCCTGACTGCGGCATCACATCATATCTAGGTCTTTTAACTGAGTGATGAGATTTAGCCATTTAATAATTCAGTATGTGGACATGTTTTTGAAAACTAGTCAGGAAGGTAAGTCCTTTAAGGCTCCCATCTTCCCCTTCCTTGTTTTCTCTTGGTCCCAATAACACTAATAACAAGATCATTCTTAATTTGATTTTCCCTAAACACAGGGGAGAGCAGGCTGAAATTAACCTTCAGAGAGGTCTTTTATAAGTGTACATGGAGGTGGATGGGGGTTAAAGGAAGGAAATGAAAGACTGTCTCCTAGACTATTTCCATACTAATTCTTCAGGATCTGTTATCTTTGCTTCAAGTTTTGCCAGTCACAAAATCTTTTCTCCAAACTTTGCTGGCTCCCTCCCTAGATGAACTCAAGTTTGATTTGTGCTATATGACCATGATGCCTGCTGACATGGTAGGGTTAGTGAAAAAGAGGGTCTGAGGGCTAGATGATACAGGAAAAGCAAATAATTGACAGGAGTGATTCAATTTGGAGAGAATTATTCTCCTAATGATTTATGGCTTCATTAATGACTTTGATAGAACTAATGATTTTCTTTATAGTTACCAAGAATTAGGGCTGGCTGCTGGCTGAAAGGTTATTGGATGACATAGCAGAGGAGACACATTTGTCTCCATTTAAATACTTAATGATCTTGTTCTTAAAATCAATCTGGTGGTCTCAGGGCACATTTCCCCCCTTGTAATAAAAGTTCTTTGCCTCAAAGAATGCACAGTACGGGCATAGAATGGGAATATAAAACAGGGTTCCATGGCCAAAATCAAATTGAACATTAGGAAACCTGGACTTGTCTCTTGATCTGTTCATCACAGGGGTGAGATAACATTCAGGTATCAGACTAGGTAGAGACCCAGAGATACAAGGTTCCTTGGGACACACACTACAGATTCTCTGTCCCATACTGCAAGTAGTGAAATACATTGCAGGTTATTCTCACTAGACAAATGTCCACTGGGGCCCTGGGCCACAGAAACTGGGAGGTACCTTAGGGATCATCTCGTCCAACTTCTGCAATTTTCATAGAGCATTCTAGAACCTAGAGCAAGGTGATTTTTCAAGATCAAATAGTGCAAGGACTCAGACCCAGGTCTTCTTGCAGTTCTGCACTATGTGGCATTGACAGAACTAAATTATAGGAAAACAAATAGGAGAAGTTAAATAATAACACCTTTTTTCTTCCCACCTCTCTCTTTACCCTGACACCTCCCCGCCCCCTACCTTTCATGGGATCAAAGATTTATGGTTGGAAGGAACCTTAGAGGCCATCTAATCCAAACTCCTCATTTCCCTTCCTTTCCCTTCCCTTCCCTTCCCTTCCCTTCCCTTCCCTTCCCTTCCCTTTCCTTCGTTTTTCTCCTCCTCCTCTCTCTTTTACAAAGGCATATATACTTCAATGTAATGGTATGTAAGAACAAAAATAAAAACTTTCCCCTCTCCCAACACATGGAAGCATAATCCCCTCCCCTATCCCACCTCTGTTCCTAGAGTGAAGGAGAGTATTAGATTTATATCTTAGCTCAGTTCCATATAACCTGGTCCTATCAGGATCCAGGTCTTCCCTGGGCTCTAGTCATGGCACCTTGGCTTCCTAGGGCTTCCCTGATGAACTAGTATGAACAACTGACCTGGGATTCTGCCTCCAAAATTGCCATGGTTTGAGCATCTGAGTCAAGAGACTTCACAGTCAGTACTAGAGTCCTTTACCTTTTGGGGAGTCTGGAAGTCTGGGGAATCCCAGAGATCTTTTATCAGAAAAATATTACTAAATGCATAAAATAAAATATACGGGGTTACAAAAGAAAGAAATTATATTGAAAAACAGTTATCAAAGGAGCAGCTAGGTGGAACAATGGATAGAATGCTGAACCTGGAGTCAGGGAGACAATCTTCTGAGTCAAAATCCAGTCTCTAACACTTATGACCCTGGAGAGGTCACGTAACCCTATTTGCCTCAGTTTCTTCATCTGTAAAATGGAGAAGGAAATGGCCAGTATCTTTGCCAAGAAAACCTTAAATGGGGCCACGAAAAGTCAGACATGACTGAAAAATGACTGAACCGCAACAGTTACCAAAATATTTTTCCATCCAAGTTCACAGACCCCTCCTGAAATCTATCTACAGACCTCTTGCAAGTCCATGGACCTCAAGTTGAAAACCCCTGATAGAGTAGAAAGAGGTCTTATTGAGGCATTAGGATCCCTGAGTACTAGTCCTAATTCTATTACTAACTTACTCTGTGACCCAAAGCAAGCTGTAGGAGCAGAAGAGGGAGATATCGGAATGACAACAGTCTCATTTGTCCAACTTCATTCTGGTCTTCTTTACTTTTCATAGGATCATAAATTTAGGTTCTCAGAGACCATCTAACCAAAATTGAAGTTTCCTTATCTGGAAAAGAAAGGAGTTGGGCTCTCTCTTAACTCCGTCATTGTACTGTTTTCAACAAAGGTAGGCATTATTTATCCCTGTTTTCCATATGAGGAGCCTGAGACCCAAGCTTGCTCAAAGTCACATGATCCAGTGACAGATTGAGGCCCAGCTCTCCCGATTCCTCACCTACTGCTCTTGCTGCAGCCTACTACACTCTCCCTATTTCTAGAGGGCACAGCCAAGTTGGCACTTCATGCCAGTTTGCATTTACCCCAATTCATCATTCCATCTCCATTCTTCATGTTTTTGTCTGTATCAGGCATACAAGCCAGCCTTTACAAAGGCATGGAGGTTGGCATTGTTAAGGCACTTTCCTTCCCTCAAATTATTTTGTATTTACTTATCTGTGTATATATCATGTTTCTAGTAGAATATATCTACTTCTTGAAGCCAGGGACTGCTTATTTTGTTTTGTTTTTATTTGTTTTATAGTCTCAATACCTAGCACAGTACTATGCATATAATAAGTGATTAATAAGTGTTTGTTGAATGAAATTTAATTAAATTTGTCTCCTTTCTACCTCAATCCCCACTTCTCAGCATGAGTAGCCTGGGTTTTCTCAAGTTGCCTTCTGTGGTAGCAGGAGGCAGGTGTCCTGCATTTCTGGGGCTTTGTAATGACTCTGAGACATCAGGATGCTTTGCAACAGATTGTTCAATTCAGACAGTGTTGATATTCTCTAGAAAACATAAATTGTGTCTTAAGGAAACAATAGATTGTGATTATTCTCATCTCTTTTCAGCATCAGAAATTCCTCCTGGAAGGGTCCCAAAACCATCTATGCACAAGGAAGATACAATAAGGCTCTTCTGAAAAGGCCTGGTGTTGCATTGAAAAGAGCAATTTCAATAGCTGGACGCTAGCAGCTTGTTCCATGAACCAAAACAATGAATTTCAAGGCCCCAGAAGGCTGCTGAGGAAGCACTTTAAGGATAAGATGGGATAAAGAACGTGTTCTGAGCAAAGACAGATGAATTAGCCCAGAGAGGAGGGGGAAAACCAAGGGCAACTAACCTAGTTATTCACTGGTCACAGGAGTTTCAATTGCATTTTCTGGGCCCTCACTGGACCCTTGAATACTCAAGTTCCAGTATCCTTAGGCATGGACAGACGTAAGTGCAAGATACATTGTATCTCAGAGTGGGAAGCTTTGAATTGTCTGTGGAAATGATAGGAGTTCAGGGGGCAGATGCTTTTGACAGCTGTAATTGTTACTATCCAGAAAAGAAGAAGGATTTAAAAAGATTAAGTCCAGACACCCCAGAAAGCTACTGATATATCACACACTGACACATAGCATAGTGCCCCGATGCAGCTGGGTGGCACAGTGGAGAGAGCACGGGACTCGGAGTCATGAAGACCTGTGTTCAAATCAGGCCCCAGACAACTGCTCACTGCATTATTTACGGCAAGTTACTTAACCTCTGTTTGCCTCAGTTTCCTCAGCCCTAAAATAGGGAAAATAATGACACATACCTCCTAGGGTGGTTGTGAAGATGAAATGAGATAATAATTGAGGATTTAATGAAATACTTGTAAAGCATTTAGCACATTGTCTGGCATGACATGGTAGGCTCTTCATAAAGACTCGTTTCCTTCCAGTAAGGGAGTCCTAGATTAAAATCTGGCCTCAGATACTTAGCTGTGTGACCCTGAGAAAGTCACTTAACCTCTTTTGGCCTCAGTTTCCTGGTCTGTAAAATGGGAATGACAATAGTCCTTACCTCCCTAGGGTTGTTGTAAAGATCAAATGAGAGAGTAATTGTAAAGTACTTAACACAGTACTTGACGTAGTAAGTATAATGTAAATGTTTTTGCTGTTTTTCATTTGTTTCAGTCATGCGTCTGACTCTTCAGGACTCCATTTGTGATTTTCTTGGCAAAGATGCTAGAGTGGTTTGCCATTTCCTTCTCATTTTACAGATTAGAAAACCAAAGCAGAATTAAGTGACTTGCTCAGGGTCACACAGCTAGTAAATGTCTGAGACTAGATTTGAACTCAAGTCTTCCTGACTCCAAGTCTGATATTCTAGTCACTGTACCACCTAGCTGCCCCATATAGATGTTACCTATTATTAAATCCTATTTTAGACATTAACTATTTGACCCTGGTGAAGTCATTTAAACTCTCTGTATGTCAGTTTCCTCATTTGTAAAAACAAGGGGCTTTTACTGGATGGCATCTAAAGTCCCTTCCAGTTTTAAAATCATGACACCAAGCTCCTATGAAGATATGGCTGATTTATGTTCCCAGGAATGAGAATGACAAAAGATTCAAGGAATGGTTTGGATCTCAAATCACCTGCAAACATGCAGAGATAAAATTAGGCTTCATGGAGATTTTATCATTCTAAATATTTAATCAGGATCTCTGACTAAATAAAAAGAGCCACACAATGATGGAAGGGACCATACACATAATCTAATCCAGATCCTCTCATTATATAGAGTTCACAGCTCATGAAATCATTGGCTTTTAAGCCAAAAAGAAATTTAAAACTTACCTGGTTCAATCTTTTACTTTTGTAGAACAGAAAAAAGGTCCAAAGGTGGGAAAGGATTTGCTCAGGGTTATAGAGTGATTTGTAACATTTCAGGCTTGAGAATTCTCTATAGTTCAGCCAAAATAGCCTGCACACGTATCCTCTCACAGGATACTCTGTCTCTCACCTCTGTGACTTTGCATGCGCTTCCCCTCAGTTCTCAAATCCTTACTTTCCCCTTCTCCATA
Organism: Bettongia penicillata ogilbyi; assembly: GCA_023548195.1. NCBI lineage: Eukaryota > Metazoa > Chordata > Mammalia > Diprotodontia > Potoroidae > Bettongia > Bettongia penicillata. The sequence continues at coordinate 4,266,088 of JAJHZJ010000080.1, read as the reverse complement.
GCTTAGAACCTCTGGTTTCCTTCCAGACTCAACTTAAATGCCACTTTCTATAGGATATTCCCCACCCCCCCATTCTCCAATCTGCTAGTGCCTTTCTAAGATGATCTTGTGCCTACTCTCTGTGCACTTTGTATATACTTACATATGGTTCCCCAAAGGTCTTAATGCAGGTGTTTGCTACTAAAGCTTAAAGTCACACTAAAACTTTTGGAACATCCTATATCTAAGTATAGACACTCAAAAAGGTAAAATGAGGCAAGAAATTGAAACAATAGCTTTCCTTTTTCAATCTATCCTGTATAAATAAAGATGACAATCTGTGCCACTAAAGACTGCACTCAGACTTTTGGGACACCATATATGAGTACATGCTGTCTCACACATAGAATATAAGATGAAGGCAAGAGATGGTTTGACCTTTGTATTTGTATCCCCAGGAGCTTAGCAAGATACCTGGTAAACACTTGCTTAACAAATGCTTGTTTATTGGTTGGAAAGGACTTTAGTAGTCCTCTAATCTAATCCATAGGGGTGTATAAGTTGTACAGGGAGGAGAAGGGTTGCTCATCTTTGGGGTCCACTTGACTCACCCAGCTCTCACTTGTGGTTCCAAGAAGCTGGTAAACCTGGTAAACCATTTTAGCAGATGGACTAAACCAGTGAAATGGATGGACTGAGAAATTCACAGGCAATTTCAAGAGCGTCTTTATTAGCTAGGTTGGCAGTTGCCTCATGGAAAAACCCAGAGGAGACAGCCCCAAACTAAGGTGGGTGTGTGCATTTTAAACATTTTGGCTCTTCTCGGTATAGGCTTGTGGTTTCTACAACAAACATTTCTCAGAGAACAGTTCTGACAGGGGAGCCCATTGCTGCTAGGCAAGGGGGCCCAACAGAAAGTAGCTGCCAGGAAAGGGGCCCAACAGAGAATGGTTGTCAGGAAGCAGGGGGTGCCCAACAGAAAGTGGTTGCCTGGCAAAGGGGGTCTAACAGACACAGTTCTGACAGGGGGACCCAAGTTGTTGTCAGGCAAGGGGGCCCAACAGAAAATGGCTATTAGCAACTCAACAGATATTTTGCAACCCAGGGGGAATAACGTTTTGACAGGGGCCCAACAGAATGCTGCTGCTAGGCAAGGTTACCCAACCCTGCCCAGCAATCTAACAGCTATCTCTCAACCCAGGGGCCCCAGGGAGGAATAATGTCCACTTTACCAGGTTGAGGGGAACCAAAAGACCTAAAACCTGTTGATGAGTTAGGGAGATGTCTACACCAAGCGTGTGAAGACTTTCTGGCATGCAGATGACAACAACTAAAGGCAGCTTAAGCAGGTTCTATGGCATGCTTAGAGTCTGGTCAGACATCAAAGATGTCAAAGTCATCCACTGCATCATGGGCTATTTCTAGTCGCCCTGACTTTGGTTTCGCCACTGGACTTTGATGATTCTGGAAGAGAGAGTGAACCTCATGACTTTGTGAAACTCTGCCTCACTTAAATCCAGTTCAAGCCAAAGTCAAGATATCACCACATAATGTCATTTGTTCTCTTTGAAAAAGATGGATAGATGATAGCAATCTAACCCATATCTGAAAACAAACCAATAAAAAACCCTTCCATGACCTAGTCAATAGGTGGCCACTTAGCCTTTGCTTTAAGATCTCTAATGAGGACCTTCCTTCTGAAGCAGTCCTTTTTGTTGTAAGACAGTTGTAATTGTTAGAAAGTTTTTCCTGTGTGTGCCCAAATTACAAGGGTATTGAGTAACGACTAGGTCTGAGGCCTCATGCTCCTTAGAAGCTTAGAAGCGCCTTCACAGGCCACAGGGCTTCTCGAGATGTCATAGGAAGGAATAGCAGGGATCTGAGCCACTGGAAAGGCCTAGGTGGCTTATCTTATGAAGATCTATTTACTCTGCTCTATTTCATCAAGAAAAAACTACAAACTCTCTGTTGTTCTGTCTCCCCTTTTCTCCTTTTGGACTATAAACTGTCTGAGCAAAGAAGCGATGTGGGAATTTTCATCTCTATATCCTTTGCACTCTTACTTGGTGCCTTGTACATAGGAGGTGTTTTCGTAAAGGTTTATTGAATTGATTTGTAAATACAAGTTTTGTGAACCTATTCTGGTGCCTGACACCTACTCCTTTCCAGCAGCTAAGGCTTAGGGAGGCTATTCCATCCCAAGTGATATATATTCCCATGGCCAAGTTGCTAAATAAAAAATTGGGGGTCATTTTTCTAACATTCAGTCAACAAGTATGTATTAAGTACCTACTCTGTGGAAGGTACTCTCTAGAGGCTGAAAATACAGAGACCCATGGCCTTGGGAAGTTTGACTTTCAAAAATATTTTGTCGAGTAGATGTTATTTTAAAAATTTATTTATTTCCTGTCAGTTTTCAATATTCACTTCTATAAGATTTCAAGTTCTAAATTTTCTCCCCCTCCCTCTGCTCCCCAAGATGACATGCAATCTGATATAGGCTATACATGTACAATCATATTAAACATATTTCCACAGTAGTCATGTTATAAAGAAGAATTAAAACCAAAGGGAAAAGCCATGAGAAAGAGGAAACAAAAAGAAAAAAAAGTGAATATAGTATGTTTCGATTTGCATTCAGACTCCATATTTATTTCTCTGAATGTGGATAACATTTCTATCATGAGTCTTTTGGAATTCAGAGTAGACATCTCTTGATATTAACTTCTATTACCCAGATTGCCCTTTTGAAAGCAGGTCACTATTTTTTTTTTTTTTAAATTTCATTTATTTATTTATTTAATTTTTTACATTCATTTTCACAAATTTTTGGGTTCCAAATTTTCTCCCCTTTTATCCCCTCCCCCCACCCCAATACCCCAAGCAATCTAATTTTCCCTATCTCCAATCTGCCCTCTCTTCTGTCATCCCTCCCTTCTCTTGTCTCCATCTTCTCTTTTCTCCTGTAGGGCCAGATGACTTTCTATTCCTCCTTAACTGTATGTCTTCTTTCCTAGTTGCAACAACAATACTAAACAGTTGTTCCTAAAACTTTGAGTTCCAAATTCTCCCCATCCCTCCCTCCCCACCCATTCCCTTTGGGAAGGCAGGCAATTCAATATAGGCCATATCTGTGTAGTTTTGCAAATGACCTCCCTGATAGTCATGTTGTGTAAGACTAACTGGATTACCATCCCTCCTAACCTGCCCCTCATTGTTTCTCTTCTGTCTTTTGATCCTGTCCCTCCCCAAGTGTTGACTTCAAATTGCTCCCTCCTCCCTTTGCCCTCCCTTCCATCATCCCCCCCCTTGCAATATCTCTTTCTCCCCCACTTTCTTATACTGTAAGATAGGTTTTCATACCAAAATGAGTGCATTTCACTCCTTCGTTTAGTCAAATGTGATGAGGGTAAACTTCTTGGTTTTTTTTTTTTCTCAGCTCTCCTCTTTTTCCCTCCACTAAGAAAAACTCCTACTTGCCTCTTAAATGACATATAGTTACCCCCTTCCCTTTCCCTCTCTTTCCTCCCCCTTCATTTCTCTCTCATCATTTACCTTAGTTTCTTTTAAGGTATGGTCCCATCCTATTCAGTTCAATCTGTGCTCTCTATCTCTGTATGTGTGTGCATGTGTGTATGTGTGTGCATGTGTGTACATGTGTGTGTGTGGTCCCACCAACTACCCAGATACTGAAGAGTTTTAAGAGTTACAAATATTGTCTTTCCCTGTATGAATGTAAACAGTTCACTTCTGGTAAGTCCCTTAAGACTTCTCTTTGCTGTTTCCTTTTTCATGCTTCTTCTCATTCTTGTGTTTGAAAGTCAAATTTTCTTTTCAGCTCTGGTTTTTTCATTAAGAATGATTGAAAGTCCTCTGTTTCATTGAAAGACCATATTTTCCCTTGAAGTATTATACTCAGTTTTGCTGGGTAGGTGATTCTTGGTTTGAGTCCTAGTTCCTTTGCCTTCTGGAATATCCTATTCCACACCCTTCGATCCCTTAATGTAGAAGCTGCTAGATCTTGGGTTATCCTGATTGTATTTCCACAGTACTGGAATTGTTTCTTTCTAGCTGCTTGCAAGATTTTCTCCTTGAGCTGGGAGTTCTGGAATTTGGCCACAATGTTCCTAGGAGTTTCTCTTTTTGGATCTCTTTCAGGTGGTGATCGATGGATTCTTTCAATACTTATTTTGCCCTCTGGTTCTAGAATGTCAGGGCAGTTTTCCTTGATAAAAGCAGGTCACTATTGATGCAGGATTTGAAATGAGAAATCTACCATTTTATTTTCTTGGTTCTTCTTCTTTTTTAATCTAAGAATTCCTAACTAGCATGGAGGCCCCAGTAGGTGTGACAGATTTAGGAGACCATTAAGTCACATTAGGCTCATTACTTTTGTCCAAAGTATCATCCCTTTCTCCTGCACTCTGTTTCATCCAGTTCTCCATGGTCTGGCTAGTGAACTGCCTTAATTGTTAGGTGGCTCTCCAATTCATTGGATGACAGAAAGAGAACCATATGGCAATAGGATCAGTTGTTCTCTTAGGTTCCTTCCAGCTGGAAGACCTGCAATCCTATGAGTTCACTCTGTAAGATGGCAGGCACTGCTAAGGATGAAGTCTTGGATTCTTTCCTTGCATGGACCAGTAAGACTGATTCTTTTCCATAGTCACAAACTTATCAGCTGGTCCTGGCTATAGTATGTCCTAAGTCATGAACTGAGCTTTAACCCTGAGGACAGAGTAAACCTCACCTGAAACTACTGACTGAACCCCTAACCCTAGCCACAGACTGATTCCTAATACTGGACGAAGACAAATCCCTGATTGTGATCAGTTTTCTGGCAATAGGTACCAGATAAGATAATGTGAATGACTCAGTGCAGACTCTCCCTACTGATGAAAACACAATTCTACATATGACCTACTCACGGTAGATTGGGATTGTTTATGAAGAATGAGAAATATATAAATGATGTATAGACATATGGGGCGAGGGCATGTATACCATGCCTCCAAGTCAATGGTGTAGAATAGGACCAATTAACCCAGAAACATGAATGTACACCACATAGGTCATGCACATACAATATAGGAAAGTTTCCTAGATTATACATTTCCCATTTCCATTAGTAAGGCTAATCTGTCATCTTTGTAAAGCACGTTAAAGTTCACTGGGAGAGTGAAGACAAAATTATTTCACTCAAATGAGTGAAATATGTCACAGTATGGCGAGGTGGCTTCTCTTCCCTTCATGTTCCATAAACTTGCATTTGGATATACTTTCAACTTGCAGCTTTTGAAGAACTGAAAATAGGAAGAGGTCTGGGAAAGATTAGCCCAGGGATTGTTGAAATCAAAAAGCTACCTGCAGATTCTGTGCACATGTCGACTGACATCTGCAGCATCATGGGTTTTCAGAAGATTCTGAGAAAAGTTGCCCCTGCTATTTTGTTCACTGTTTAGAGTCAACAGTAGTCATTTTCTCATTCAGAGAATTGGTCTATTTCATGTATAAAGAAGCTTATTTGAAGTAGCTGGGGTTGGCACTCTCTCCCCATTTGGAATGACTATTGGAACTCTAAATTGCTCTCTTTGCCTGAGTGTTGTACTGGGCCTAGCTAGTAATCTGTAGCAGAGACCCTCATCCCCAACGACAGTATGCGCGATATCTTGGAAGGCATACTTTATTCGATCTGTCAAATCCCATAAAGCCCTTAAGGAAAAGTTTATTTTGTCCCTTCTCCATGTGGCAGAGGCCAATATTACTCACCAATAAGAAAAGGTATTGATGCCAGGGAGGGTGAGCATGTGTTTGTATGCAGTTAGAGATAAGAAAAAGCTTATTATTTCATCCCCTGAGGCACCATCGACCTATATGTAGGAAACAGGCTTTTGGATTGTAAGCTGGTTCAAGTTATTGATTTTCTGTTAACCCCCAAGAGGTTACCCTTAGGAGCAATTGGTACCATCAGTCCCTGATACTTCACTGGGTTAGAAGTTAAGGGATGGTATGTTAGTGGTGAGGCACTCTTGGACGCAGGAAGACCTGGGTCAGAGACATAGTCATTCTGTGACCAGGCAAAAGCCAATTATCCTCCCATGGTCGAGATAATTTTGTGAGATTGATAGTTGCAAGCAAGTTTCCAACCTGCATTGGTGGAGGAAGTTTCCATACTGGGAATTATATATACATGGATGAAATCGTAGGTCTTCTTCCACCTCCCCAGCCAGAAAAAGAATGTCAGGGGAACGAAGTCTAGCCTCATTTTCTCAGTGATCTTGGGCAAGTTGCTTAACTTTCTTGGGTCTTAGTCTCTCAATCTGCAAAAGGGGAATGATAACAATGATGATGATGATGGCAATAATAATACTTCTACTTAGCTCATAGGGATGTTGAGTGAATCAGAAGGGATGATGGTTAAGATAAAAGTGCCAAATGAAAGCAACAGATTTCTGTTAGTGTTCTTATTTGATCTTAATGGTAACTTTAAGCCCCAAAATGGATGTCTGAAGGACCCAGATGACTGACTCACTGATGAAATGTAAACTCCACAAGGGCAGGGATTGTGTCTTATCTGAACTCCATTTGTCCTTTAGTATCTTGTTCAGTATTCTGCATACAATAGGTGCTTAATGAATTCACAGATCATGCGTATGAATTGCTGGTTGAACTTTTCAGTTTTGCTGTAGATATTTGGCATTTTCTTAGCCATAGTTAAAGGGTCTTGAGGGACCCCTTGGAAGTTATTTTCTGAAATCTCTGATGATCCCCAACTCTATTTCTTAGTTGGGAAGACAATATAGAATTCAAGTTTATTTTCTGATGCAGGATGATTGGTGCCACAATTCTCTGCTCCTTCATAGAGAAGACTGAGAAGTTCTAGAATTCCAACTTATTCTTGGGGGGACATTTTGTGTGTTTTGTTTTGTTTGTTTTTGCAAAGGGCATCATGGCATAATGGAAAGACTACTGGCTTTGGAATCAAAGGAACTAGGTTCATGTCTGTACTGCATACTAACTGTGACACCTTAAGCAAGTCCCTTAACTTCTCTGGGCCTCAGTTTCCTTATCTGTAAAATGAGAGGTGGTAGACTAGATGTCCTCTGAGGTCCCTTCCACCTTTAGATCTCTGAACTTATAATCTGATTCTGGGAGAAAAACCAACTGCCCAGATGCCACTATCAGTTATGAATAATGGCCACATCTAATAGAATTTGGAGATGGAATGGGAATTTAGAGACCATAGCAACCAACCCCCTCATCTCACAGATGAAAGATAAGGTTAGGTGACATGCCCAAAGCCACACTAGTAGTAATTAGCTAACTTGGACCTTGAACTTAGGTCTTCAAATACCAAATTCAGCACTGTTCATCAAACAACATTGCCCCCTTCTCAGACCTGTTTGTTTCCATCTACCACGGCAAAAGGGAAGCAGGGTGAGGGAACCGAGTAGGTCTCAACTTACTTGACTCTCTGGCAAGAGAAAAAATTGAGAAAAAGTTGCTTAGTGAGACCCTAGTTCTGCAGTTCTTAGGGGATCGTTTTAAAGCTATTCTGCAGAACCTCTCCACCCCTTCTAGGCAGAATATAAGCTCCTTCAGAACAGAGTTTGTTTCATTTTTGTCTTCATATTCCAATGTGTAACAGTGTCTGGCACGTAGCAGGCACTTAATAAATTCTTGTTCATGGATTGATTGAGTGATTGAGTTGATGGCTTCAGTATAGGTCATGTGACATTTTGGTAAAGGGGCCCTGGGGCTGCCTTTTCATATGACACAAACATGATGCTAACAAGGATGGAAATGTCCCATTCTCTAAACAGAGAGTGGTGGAGTTTGGGGAGGCTTATCCTACAGCTCACTGAAATAATTATCAACATAACTGACATTTATGGAACACTTTTATATTTGCAAAGTGATTTATGGACATAATCTCATTTGAACCAATAATAATAATTGCAGAAAGAACTCTGTATTTCCATCTCAGTATGAGGAAATTTCCCTCACTTTACAACCTATCTGTGACTTCACAGGTAAATTTTAAGGAGTTTGTTGAGGCACTTAAAGGTTTAGTGACTTGTTTATGGTAACAGAATAAGTAGTCGTTAGAAGCAGCTTTCAAAGCCAGGTCTTCCTGATTCCAAACACATAACTCTGTCCACTCTACTGTGCTGATGGGCTATGCAGAACACCGAGATATCCTCTATCTGATGCCAGTCAATTGCATGGGAGCTTTGGGACTGCTTCTGGCAAAGTGGTCAGCTTTGGCTGAAAGATCTTGGTGCTTTAATATGATGTGATGGTCCCTGACTAGTACTTGGTTATCCCTTTGGTAATTATCAAGGACGGTGTGGGAAAGGTCTTGCATTGGGTTAATGAAACAGTTGCAGCTCCGAGTTGTGGCTCTTTTGGCTATGATTCTCCAAGTGGCAAGATGATTCCAGTGAAGGGGGAGGACAGGCCTTTACCTCAATATTATGACAACCTCACTGTCACATCCCATATATGGAGCGTGGGCTTAACTTGGAAGGTTTGCATAAAAGATCGAGGACTTGTTTATCTTCATCCTTTTTGTGTTATTTCTTCATCTTAAGCAAATAAGTACCCCAAATAAGATGTGTCTTAAAGACCTTGTAAATTCATAAGATCAAGCTCAGAGGCCTTTGGCATTTGGAACTGAATGGTAGCAGTGGATGATGGGGTCCTCAGAGTAGCAGGTGGTGATAGCAGGGGGAACATCTTCTTGGCAGAGAGAAATCACAGGAAAGGGAACTGGTCCAGTTTGGCTGTTTCAGTGGCATGTTGGTACCAGCAGTTGGTCAAGGTGAAATGTAAAAGGGCTAATTAGTGGCCTTTTAAACTGTTTTATTCCCTGATGAAGCTTAAACAGATTCCCACCAGATTGTACCAGTAGTTATAAGTTAAGTTACTGAATCCTATTTAAATCATTTTGTTAATGTACACTGTGATTCTCTTATGCTTAGCATTAACCACCTGTCCCATATCCAGTTCCTATTGCTTTCCCTTTTGGGAGACTCAGAAACAAGTCATAGCTCACATTATAATTAATATTGAACCTGGGACACTGGGGCAAGGGCTTGTTAGCGAGCCAATGCGTGTGGGATTGATGAGCCAAATCCTTCTAGCTAGACCTCAGGTTTCCTTAGGAATGAGCCTGGCACGAGCCAAATGACTGTGTACAGAATAGGGAACGGTGTAGGTTAAAAGCCCCATGAGTCTCAGTCATTCACTATATTTATGTTACATTGAATTTTCAAAGGGATTGGGCTTTGGTGTGAATGTTTGGTAAAAATATTTTTCTTCCTTCTCTCTCTCAGTTCTTCCCATCTCCCTCACATAGCATGTTATTTTTAAGCTTTCTGATGCATTTGTCTTGCAATATTAAATAGTATACAAACTGGCATTGGTTATCATTCCATCATAATACACAGACTATAAACTATATGTGGGCAGGGACTATATCTTATTGCAACTTGGTATTTTCACCAGCAGTGAACACAGTGCTTCACATATAATAGCCACTTAATGAATGTTTGTTGAGTGGTTCCTTAATCCTTCATCAGAACTCAATTCTCCAAGTCACTAATGCCTTGCCAAGAAAGCTGTTTAGTGCTTGGGGCAAGGTTCCATATCTGTTCACTGCCCACTCTCTTCACTCTTTTAAATAGACTCTCTGTAGGTCAGGATGACAACTCCCTTTGCATTCATAGGATGCTTTTCCTCAAGGAAACCCTAAGACCCTTCTTAGGGAAATCAGTTCAGAGGAAATAGAAAATCAGCAATGATTTTGGAGAGCAACACACCATATACCCTTTCTAGGAAAGGTACAGGATGAGTTTCCTTAAGAATAATAGCTAACACTTGTATACTGCGTTAAACACTATTCATGATTTATCTCATTTGAGATTCACAGTAACTGTGGGAAATAGGTGCTAAATGTTCTATTGTCTTCACTTTCCAGATGAATAAAGGAAGTCTTAGAGGGATGAAATGATTTGTCTATGACCACATAACTAACAAGTGTCACAGGAAGGGTTCAAAACCTACTTTTCCCAAATCTGTGACCAGTATGTTTTCTATTCTACCTCTGACTTGATCAATAGCGATCTGATTTGGTGTTTAGTTATTAACACTGTTGTTGTAGCATTATTCCTCAATAACAAGGGTCACTGTTAACAGCTGTTGACCTCGTGATCCCAGAAAGAAGTGATGGTTTTATTTAGAATACATACTTGGTCGTTGTTGCAGTTATTATATATTTTGTTCATTGATTACAGTTTGCTAGAGTTAGAAGGGATTTTAGAGACCATCTGTTCCAACCTCTGCATCTTAAAGAAGCAGAAACTAAAACCCAGAGAAAACAAGTGAGTTGGTCAAAGTCATGTATCTAGCTAGTCACAAACCTGGGGTTCCAAGCCAGGTTTCCATAGTGCCACCACACACCATACCACACTGCCTATGCCTGACAGCAATGGAAAAACTACCCTCTGCCTATGCCATTCAAACATTGGTCACAGAACATGCGTTAGCCCTATGAAAACATAAATAGATTATGGAAGAGTGCTCACCATGTGCAAAACTTGAAGTAGCCTGGTGTTGTGGATGTGACCCTGAACTGGGAGTCAGGAGACCTGAGTTAAAAGTCTAACTCTGTCCCTTAGTACTGTGTGACCACCCTTTCCCCACACTGTTAGTTCTCTGGTCCCCACAAAATCTTTTTGTATACCTTTATAACATACTTAATCTGTGTTTGTTTTATCCCACCCAGCCTTGAGAGTAAGGGATATTTAAAGCTGAAGCAACCTTGGACAAATGCCTCCATTTCTTTGGGGTCTCAATTTACTTATCAATAAAATTAAAGGGTTTGGATGAGATGTATCTTAAAATATGAATTGTTCATGACTTTTACATAGTGTATCAAGGTTTTAAAATCCATATATTTTCAAACACATATATATATATGTATACATACATACATATTACTAAATTGGTTGCAAGCAGCCTGTAAGGTAGGTGCTATTATTATCTCTATTGTATAGATGAGAAAATGGAGGCTTAATGAGATGAAGTGATTGGCACAGGGTCACACATCTGGGAAGTGTTGGTGGTAGGAAATAAATCTGGGTCTTCTTGACTATCTGTCTAATACCCTGTTTATTATGCCATGGATGGCCCGATTCTGACATTCTCTCACAGTCTAGCTCCGCTTGGCCCTACTTTCTCAATGTTTTCCCCCAGATATGGGAATTGGCTAATGTCTCTTGGAAGCTGAAGTTCATAGACAAAATTGTAACTTTCTTTTTGCTCTCTAATCAGGAATACCTGTGTTCCCTCCCCAGTGTCCCATGCTAATCTATGTCAGAGATCTGACTCTGTCATCCTTTCTCTGATGCTTTGCAGATTTCTTTGGATGTCATTATAGTAAGTCTTCCTCAGATGTGGTAATACTATTTTTTGGGGGGGCAGGGGGATTGCTAAATGATGTTAGCCTTTACAACTATTATTTGCTCAGGGCTTCCATGCAGAATGGATTATAAGGCCTTTGTTATCCGACCAAGGGCCCTAAAGGACATATATCAAACACAGCTCCTGAAAATAGAGAGCAGAGGAGAATGGTTAATCCACCAGGGTCTCTGTAGTGGTAATGAGCAGCTGTGTACATCCTGAGTCCTGGAGGTTAATTCCCAAAGCCTTTAAAACAGAGAGATCAGAAATACTCTTAAAATCCCAGGTTTGATGATCTTTCAAGAATTCATCCCCAAACTGAGCAAAGAAAATGTTGAATAGAGACAGGTGGATTGATCTATTTATATTTATTTTCTCCAAAATCTTGTGAATTATGACAGAATTTGAAGAGCAGCACACCATAGTTCCTTTGTATTTCTTTTCATCATGTTTAAGCACAGGTTAATGACAAAACACTGAGAGGTTTGGAAAGTTGATTTGTGCATCCTGGAAAGGAGAAGCTCATTTGGAAATGCACTCACATTTCCTCTTGTTTTTGAGGAGTCTTTATTCATTTCAAGAGACAAGGTGAATGCAAAGAAGGTTAAACAGACTCTACTTACCGCTATGACTCCAAACAGGACCCAACAAAACCAAGACATAATATACAATATAAACTGAAAATAAAATAAATTAACCTGCACTTTACCTTTGAGAAGAGTTGTGACTGGTGTGAGGGAGACAAAAGGGAGGATGAGGAGGAAGGGATATTGCTTGGAAGGAGATTCTCCTTCTATGAGAACATCGGGGATTTCAGCATCAATGTCGAGGGTGTTCTCTCTTATGCTACTTTCGCTAAAACTAAGACTAATACTACTGCCTTCACTTATTTTTCGGTTTTTACAATCACTTTCATGTTTTGACTCACTAATTTTTTTTCTTTATGTTCACTTCTGACTATGAACCTATCTATATTTTTGACATTTTTTAAGGGGGTGGTGGAACTTTTAAAAGATAGCTGCTTTGATTTGGAATTGTATTTTTAAAAAGTGATTAAAGCAAAAAAAAATTGCCCTAATTGAGCATCATCCCTTTGCAAGCTGTTCAAACATGATATCCGTACTGAGAATTTTTGTTTGTCCTGCAAGATAAATTTTGAGAAAATTTTTTTCCTCATCCAGTGAAGCACACATAAGCCAGGTTACTCATAAAAAGAAGTTCTACTGTATATGTAAAACCATTGTATACTTGCTTCTTTTTGTCAGTTACTTCTCTGGATGCAAATTGCATCTTCTTTCATGTCCTTTGTAGTTAATCTGGGTATTTGTAATAGTCAAAATAACTTAGTCCCTAAAAGTTTTTCTTAAAACAGTATCATTGTTACTGTATACAACTTTCTCTTGGTTCTGCTCATTTCAGTCTTCATTATTTCATGCGAATATATCCATTTTTTAAAGATCGTTGAGTTCATCATTTTTATCAGGGATGTCTTTTAAAATCTTTCCCAACTCTGAGATTTCATGATTTTCTGTCATGATTCTTCCCCTTTAAGTGCCATGAATACCTCCACCCCTAAAATCTCCTTTCACATACTCTGTATTTAGCATGTATGTACTTATTTACATTAGAATGGAAGATTATTAAGGGCAGGGATGATTTTTACTTTTTCTTTATATCCCCAACATTTAGCACAGTGCCTGATACATGTTAGATACTTAATAAATACTTGTCTATCAGTTGAGCTATTAAGTAACTACTACACATTAGAGGGACACAAAAACGCAAAAACCCAGTTCTTACCTCCAAGAAACTTACATTCTAATGGAGGAGAGAACACACACACATGCACACACACACATATATGTATATTTACATATATACACACATAGAGATATCTATCTACGTATACATCTATTGGTATATCTTTATTTCTATCTATCTATTTATCTATCCAATTTTTAACAGTTTTAGGGAGGAGAACAGTAACAGCCAAGGAAGGCTTCATGTAGAAAGTAGTACTTGAGTTGAGTTTTGAAGGAATCCTGGAATTCTGAAAAGAAGAGGTACTAAAGGAGCATTGTATTGTGAATAGGGTACAGGACTTGCCGCTGGAGAGATATAGATTTAAAGTCCACCTTACTAGTTCTGTAACTAGGCAAATCACATAACCTACTTGAGTCTCAGTTATCTGTAAAATAGAGCTTTAGATAATATTTATAGTAGGAGTAGTAGTAGTAGTAGTAGTAGTAGTAGTAGTAGTAGTAGTAGTAGTAGTAGTAGTGCCTCATGGAGTTATTGTGAAGTATGAGATAATGCTCAATGAAGCATTTTGCAAATCTTTCAGTGCTGAGGTTGTTGTTCAGGCATTTCAGTCTTGTTTGACTCTTCATGCCCCCATTTAGGTTTGTTTGTCTGTTTTTTGGTAAAGATACTAGAGTGGTTTTTCACTTCCTTCTTCAGCTCATTTTATAGATGAGAAAACTGAGACAAACAGGGCTAAGGGACTAGCCCAGAGTCATAAAGCTAGTAAGTATCTGAGGTCAAGTTTGAACTCAGGAAGATGAGTCTTCCTGACTCCAGGATCTGCACTCTATCCACTGTACCACCTAGCTGACTTCACTATTAATTTGCAAAGTTTAAAAAGCCCAGCTGAGACTATAATAAGAAGATTGATTCACCACCAGTTTCAGAGCACTTGAGCTACAACCTTGGAGTAGGCTTCAAAAGGGAAGAACTAAAGAGATGAAGACAACTACAGCTGGGGTGACAGAGAGAAGCTGGTCAATGTAGTCAAACACTGGTTTCCTAGAGAGAATCTTGCAAGGCCCTCTACTCCCTCTAGGGAACCATATATGCATCAGGAAGTCTTGTGACTTGACAATGCAGTGGATAAAAGAAAAGGTCAAATGACAAATAATTGCTGGGTCAACTGAGTGAAAGAATGAACTTGAACTTCCAGGAGCATGATACAAAGTAAACTGTCAATTGCTCTTACCTTCCTTTGCTGACCTTGAAAAACCCAGAGAATATTGCCCTAGGAAAAATTCAGGAATAGTGGAGCCAGTAGAAGAGGTACAGAAGAGGTTTAGCTTGAGAGGCTAGGGAGATTGATAGGAAAAGTCCCTCTTGCTATGGCTGAAGGGGACTAGTGCAAGATAGGAGGTGTCCCAGCAAGCCCCACCTCAGTGGACCAACAGGAGATCCTGAGCCCCAGTGGGGTGGAGGCAGTAAGCACTAACACCAGGCCCCCAAGCATGCCTTAGCACAGCCAGGGGAATAGAGCAGACACCAACACAGATGGGGTTCACCAGCTGCTGAGCCTGCCTGTGCACCCTGGGGAAAGAGGGGACTTCCAGTGGTCAGACCACCCCTTCCCCACAACTCATGCTCTGTGCTTCAGTGTAACCCTGGGGAAACTCAGATAACTTTCACCTGGTCTTGACCTTGGTGCATGCCAACCAATGCAATACCAGGTAACCTGAAGCATTATGTAGCTTCTAGTTGAAAGAACCAGAGGTCACAGCACACAAAACCAGTAACCAGACCTCTAGCTCCCAGCGCAAGCAATGTGGGACAGAGTTCTCTGTGCCCTAGAAGCAGAGATCCACCTTAAAAGCCAGGAAAAAGGTAATCACCATGAGCAAGAAGCAAATTAGAAAAGCAAAGACCATAGAATCTTATCACAGGAATACAGAAGATCAAAATATGAATTCAGAACAGGACAGCATTGACACTATACCCATATCTGAAATCTCAAAAGGGAATGTAAACGGGTCTTAAGCCCAAAGAGCATTCTTTTTTTTTCTTTTCTTATTTTTTTTTCTTTAACTTTTTACATTCATTTTCACAAAATTTTGGGTTCCAAATTTTCTCCCCATTTATCCCCTCCCCCCACCCCAATACACCAAGCATTCTAATTTTCCCTATCACCAATCTGCCCTCTCTTCTATCATCCCTCCCTTCTCTTGTCCCCATTTTCTCTTGTGTCCTGTAGGGCCAGATGACATTCTATTCCCCATTACCTGCATTTCTTATTTCCTAGTAGCAAGAACAATACTCAACAGTTGTTCCTAAAACTTTGAGTTCCAAATTCTCTCCATCCCTCCCTCCCCACCCGTTCCCTTTGGGAAGGCAGGCAATTCAATATAGGCCCTATCTGTGTAGTTTTGCAAATGACTTCGATAACAGTCATGTTGTGTAAGACTAACTGTATTTCCCTCCATCCTATCCTGCCCCCCATTGTTTCTATTCTGTCTTTTAATCCTGTCCCTCCCCGAGTGTTGACTTCAAGTTGCTCCCTCCTCCCATTGCTCTCCCTACCATCATCCCCCACCCCCTTGCTTATCTCCTTCTCCCCCACTTTCCCATATTATAAGATAGGTTTTCATACCATAAAATGAGTGTGCATTTTACTCCTTCCTTTAGTTGAATGTGATGAGGGTAAACTTCTTGTTTTTTTTTTTCTCAGCTCTCCTCTTTTTCCCTCCACTAAAAAGTCTCCTGCTTGCCTCTTGAATGAGATATAATTTACCCCACTCCATTTCACCCTCTTTCCTCCCACTACATTTCTCTCTCATCATTTACCTTAATTTTTTAAAGATATGGTCCCATCCTATTCAATTCACTCTGTGGTCTCTGTCTCTGTATGTGCATGCATGTGTGTATGTATGTGCATGCACACATGTACATGTGTGTGTGTGTGATCCCACCAACTACCCAGATACTGAAAAATTTTAAGAGTTACAAATATTGTCTTTCCATGTAGGAATGTAAACAGTTCACTTTTGGTAAGTCCCTTATATGACTTCTCTTTGTTGTTTACTTTTTCATGCTTCTTCTCATTCTTGTGTTTGAAAGTCAAATTTTCTTTTCAGCTCTGGTCTTTTCATCAAGAATGTTTGAAAGTCCTCTGTTTCATTGAAAGACCATATTTTCCCCTGAAGTATTATACTCAGTTTAGCTGGGTAGGTGATTCTTGGTTTGAGTCCTAGTTCCTTTGACTTCTGGAATATCCTATTCCACGCCCTTTGATCCCTTAATGTAGAAGCTCCTAGATCTTGAGTTATCCTGATTTTATTTCCACAATACTGGAATTGTTTCTTTCTGGCTGCTTGCAAGATTTTCTCCTTGAGCTGGGAGTTCTGGAATTTGGCCACAATGTTCCTAGGAGTTTCTCTTTTTGGATCTCTTTCAGATAGTGATCGATGGATTCTTTCAATACTTATTTTGCCCTCTGGTTGTAGAATGTCAGGGCAGTTTTCCTCAATAATTTCATGGAAGATGATGTCTAGGCTTTTTTTTTGATCATGACTTTCATGTAGTCCCATAATTTTTAAATTGTCTCTCCTGGATCTATTTTCCAGGTCAGTTGTTTTTCCCATGAGATATTTCACATTCTCTTCCATTTTTTCATTCTTTTGGTTTTGTTTTGTGATTTCTTGGTTTCTCAGAAAGTCATTAGCCTCCATCTGTTCCATTCTAATTTTGAGAGAACTATTCTCTTCAGTGAGCTTTTGAACCTCTTTTTCCATTTGACTAATTCTGCTATTGAAAGCATTCTTCTCCTCATTGCCTTTTTGAACCTCTTTTGCCAATTGAGTGAGCCTATTCTTCAAGGTGCTATTTTCTTCAGCATTTTTTTGGGTCTCCTTTACCAAGGTATTGACCCGTTTTTCATACTTTTCTTGCATCTCTCTCATTTCTCTTCCCAGTTTTTCCTCCACCTGTCTAACTTGCTTTTCAAAATCCTTTTTGAGCTCTTCCATGGCCTGAGCCCACCCGACATCAACCTGGGGTGTCTGGGATACAGAGGCCCCGCCCTCCACGTCTTTCCCTGATGGTAAGAATATTTCCTCATCATCAGAATTGAAAGGTGGGAACATCTGCACCCCATAAAAGTAGCTCTCTATGGTCTTATTTTGCTTCTTTTTTCTGGGCATTTTCCCAGCCAGTTACTTGACTTCTGAGATTCCTATCCACCCCTGCCTAGATCCGCCCAGCTAGTGCTTGGGGTCTGAGATTCAAATGGGCTTTCCGTGGCAGGCACAGCTTCTATTCAATGTGAGCTTAAGTTCTGGTGCTGGGATGGGGGCAGGGCCGTCTCCCAGGCTCAGTTCCCTCAGGGGCTTTATGCAGAGACCTTCAGTAATAGAGCAGGTGGGGTCAGGGCCGCCTCCCAGGCTCAGTTCCCTTAGGGGCTTTATGCAGAGACCTTCAGTAATGAAGATCCTGCCTGCTCGGGGAGTCCCAGCCGCCTCCGCCTCTGCCGCTGCCCCCGCCACTGCCTCTGCCGCTGCCTCTGCCGCTCCCTCCGCTGCTTCCTCCCGAGGGGGCCCGAGCCACGGAGACACCTCGCTCCCCTCTCAGCCAGCCCAGACGTCTCTCTCACTGACCTGTAGTGTCTGTGGGTGGAGGGACCTTCCTGGATGCCGGAGGTTCTGTCCCCGAAGCCTACTCAGATCTGCTTCTCTGGGGCACCTGGCCAGGGCAGGGCAGGGGTGGGCTCCGCTTTCCGGGGAGTGATGGACCCTGGGGATGGCTCTCCAGGGCTCTCTGGAACGGAAATCTTTTCCACTGTGTTTCTGCACGCCTTGCAGTGATCCAGAATTTATGGGGAGTTCTTCTTGCAGGAAATATATGGGCTGTGGGTTCGGAGCTGGCATACATGAGTCTTTCTACTCTGCCATCTTGGCTCCCAAAGAGCATTCTTGAAAGAGCTCAAGAAAGATTTTAAAAGCTAAATTAGAGAGGTAGAAGAAAAACTGACCTATGATTTAAAAATACAATCACCTCCCTAAAAAGTAAAATTGGACAAATGGATAAAGAGGTACAAAACCTACCTGGAAAAAAATAACTTCTTAAAAGGAAAAACTGGACAAATGAAAAAGGACATATAAAAGGTATCTGAAGAAAACAATTCATTAAAAATTAGAACTGGGCAAGTAGAAGCTAATGACTCGATGAGGCATCAAGAATCAGTCAAAGAAAATCAAAAGAATAAAAAAAAATCATAATATCTCATTGGAAAAACAACTGACCTGGAAAATAGATCCAGGCAAGAAAATCTAGGAATTATTGGTCTATCAGAAAGTCATGATGAAAAAAGGAGCCTGGACAGTATTTTCCAAGAAATCATCAAGGAAAACTGCCCTGAGGTCCTAGATCCAGAGGACAAAATAGTCATCAAAAGAATCCATTGATCATCTACTGAGATAGATCCCAAATTGAAAACATCAAGGAATGTTATTGCCAAATTCCAGAATTATCAGGTCAAGAAGAAAATACTGCAAGCAGTCAGAAAGATAGAAATCAAATATTGAGGAACTATGGTCAGGATCACACAGAACCTTGCAGCTTCTACATTAAAAGATCAGGGGGTTTGGAATATTATATTTTCTAAGGCAAAAGAAGATGGACCAAAACCAAGGATCAATTACTTAGCAAAACTGAGCATAATCTTTCAGGCAAGGAGATGGATATTCGATGAAATAAGGGCTTTCCAGACCTTCCTGATGAAAAGACTAGAGCTTTAAATGGAAGTCTCAAGAGAGGCATAAAAAGGTAAACAGGAAAAAAAGAAAAAAAAAACATTGTTATTTAACATGGGGAAAACTTTTTACATCCCTATATGGAAGGATGATACTTGTTAATCTTGGGAATTGTATATTTATTATGACAGTTAAAAGGGATATACATAGATAGAGGGTGTGGGTATAAATTAACTAATATGATGATAAAAAACCTAATTAAGGGTTGGGAAGGGAGAACAAAAAAGGAGGAGACAGAAAAAGGGTAAAGTACATCACATGAAGAACAAAATTATATTATAGTAGAGGGCAAGAATTGAGGAAGATGAGCATTGTCTGAGCTTTATTCTCACTGGATTTGTTTTAGAGTGGGAATAACATACTCAGTTAAGTTTAGAAATTTAACTTGTTCTACAGGCAGTAGAAGGGGAAAGGGGAAAGAAAAGGGAGGGAGTGACTAGAAAGGAGGGGAGAAGTAGTAAGGCAAAAAGGAAGGGAAAAGAGGAGGGGCTGATGGAAGGGAGGGAAGATTGAGGGAGGTGGTGGTCAAAAGTAAAACTCTTTTAAGGAGGACAAGGGAGAAGGGAGAAATAATAGCATAAATGTGGTGGGGGTAGGAAAATAGGAAGCAGAAAAAGACACAGATAGCAACCAAAATTGTGAATGTGAATGGGATGAACTTTCCCATAAAATGGAGGCAGATAGCAGAATAGATTAAAAACATAATCCTACAATATGTTGTTTACAAGGAACACATTTTAAACAGGGAGATACACACAGGGTAAAAAGACTAGAGTAGAAAATATTATACTTCAGCTGAAATAAAAAAAGCAGGGGTAATAATCCTAATCTCAGACAAAGCAAAAGCAAAAACAGATGTGATCAAAACAGATAAGGAAGGAAACTATATCCTGCTAAAAGTCACTATAGACAATGAAGTAATATCATACTAAGCATATATTCATTAAGTGGTATAGCAACCAAATTTTTAGAGAAGAAATTAAGGTAGTTATAGGAAGAAATAGACAGCAAAACTATATTAGTGAATGACCTCAACCTCCCCCTCTCTGAACTGGATAAGTTTAACCTCAAAATAAATAAGAAAGAAATTCAGGAGGCGAATAGAATTCTGGAAAATGTAGATGTGATAGATGTCTGGAGAAAACTGAATGGGGATAGAAAGGAATACACTCTTTTCTCTGTGGGACATGGTACATATTCCCCTTACTGTGCTAAGACTGGAAATTGCCACACTGTCTCCTATAGGTTTCTGGAACTCTAAAATTTCTTCATGTTCTCTTTTTAGAGGTATCTGAAGGAATTTTTGGTAGAGCTTAGGTGAGTCTGTGCTCTCACTCTGCCATCTTGGCTCTACCACCCATTCCTATCGAAAACACTGGAGAGCATAGGAATAAATGGAGCCTTCTTTAAAATAATAAGTAGTATCTATCTAAACTATCAACAAGCATTATATGTAATGGGGTTAAGCTAGATGCATTTCCATAAGATCAGGTGTGAAACAAGGATGTCCATTATCACCACTGTTATTCAATATGATTTACTAGAAATTTTAGCTTTAGCAATAAGTGAAGAAAAATAAATAGAAGGAATTAGAACAGGCAAAGAAGAAACTAAATTATCACTCTTTTCATAAAATATGATGATATACCTACAGAATCCTAGAGAATCAACCAAAAAACTACTTGAAATAATAAACAACTTAAGCAAAGTTGCAGGATACAAAATAAACCCACATAAATCATCTACATTTCTATATATTACTAATACAGCCCAATAGCAAGAAATAAAAAGAGAAATCCCATTTAAAGTTTATAGACACTATAAAATATTTAGGAGTCTACATGCCAGAAGAAACTCAGAGATCATATGAACACAATCACAAAACACTTTTTGCACAAATAAAGTCACATCTAAATAATTGGAAAAATATCAGTTGCTTGTGGGTAAGCTGAGCTAATATAATAAAAATGACAATTCAACCTAAATTAATTTACTTATTTAGTGCCATATCAATCAAATTATCAAAAAATTGTTTTATAGAGCTAGAAAAAATAATATCAAAATTCATCTGGAAGAATAAAAGTTCCAGAATATCAAGGGAATTAATGAAAAGAAATGCTAGGGAAGGTGGCCTAGCTATACCAGATCTTAAATTGTATTACAAAGTAGTAATCATCAAAACCCCTTGGTACTGGCTAAGAATTCCACTTATTCTTAGTGGAATAGTTTAGGTACTCAAGACAAAGTAGTTGATTATAGTAGTCTACTATTTGATGATGGTTCAGGAGGACAAACTGAGGTTAGTGAGTTTGCACAGCTCTCTCTCACTCAAAACAAAGTCAAGTGCAAGTCATGTTATCATTTCTTTGATGTCATGGTCTTCATTGAAAACGAAGGACAAACACAGACTCTAAGTAGACCAAGCTGCCTGAGTGGGGACCCAGCTAGCTAGGTAACCCAGCTCATCCTTTCCCTTCTGTCTCCCTCTCCCCTTTCTTTGGGGTTTATTGACTAGTTAACCCTTCCTTCCTTCCTTCCTTCCTTCCTTCCTTCCTTCCTTCCTTCCTTCCTTCCTTCCTTCCTTCCTTCCTTCCTTCCTTCCTTCCTTCCTTCCTTCCTTCCTTCCTTCCTTCCTTCCTTCCTTCCTTCCTTCCTTCCTTCCTTCCTTCCTTCCTTCCTTCCTTCCTTCCTTCCTTCCTTCTTTCCCTCCTTCCTTCTTTCATTCCTTCCTTCCTTTTCCCAAAACCATAAACCCAGTGCACTCTGAAGCCCATGGTCCCTGCCCAAGCTCCACTGAATGGCTGGCTTAGAGTTACTATTACTAGTAACAGTTTCTTTTGATCTAGTTATTTTTTCTTTGTTCATTAAAAGGGTCATTCCCTGCCTAGTTCTTAAAGAGGTCTATTCACTCAATGGGCATTACCTCCTTCTAAGTGAGTACCTGAAAAAACCAACCTAAAAAGGCCAAGGTCTCCCATTGCATCCTGGGCCATCTCTAGTCATCTTGATGATATCTGGTCACTGGACCCAGATGACTCAGGAGTAGAAAGTGAGGTTGGTGACCTTGCAAAACCTTCCCTCACTCAAAACAAAGTCAAGTGTTAGTCATGTCATCATTTCTTTGATGTCATGGTCTTCTTAGAAAATGAAGAAGAATACAGACAAACTACTTTTTGATAAAACCAAAGACCCTATCTTCTGGTATAAGAACTCACTATTTGACAAAAATTGCTGGGAAAACTGGAAAACAGTGTGGTGGAAATGGGGTATAGACCAACACCTGACAGTGTATATCAGAATTAAGTCCAAATGGGTACACAATCTAGGTATAAAGACTGATACTATAAACAAATTAGGGGAGAAAGCAATAGTTTGTTTATGAAGAATGGAGGAATTTATGACCAAACAAGAGACAGAGAACATTATGAAATGCAAAATTAAAAAAAAAAACACATTAAATTAAAAAGTTTTTGCACAAATGAAGTCAATGCAACCAAGATTAGGAGGGAAGCAAAAAACTGGGAAAGAATTTTTACAACTAGCATCTGTGATAAAGTCCTCATTTCTAAAATATGTAGAGAATTGTGTCAAATTTACTAGAATATTCTTGTAAATACAACCATTCCCCAACTGATAAATGGTCAAAGCATATGAACAGGCAGTTTTTAGAGGAAGAAATTAAAGCTATCTACAATCCTATGGAAAAATGCTCTAAATCACTGTTGATTAGGGAGGTACAAATCAAAGCCCCTCCGAGGTACCACATTGCACCTATTAGATTGACTAACATCACAAAACAGGAAAATGATACATGTTGGAGATGTGGGAGAGTTGGAACACTAATTCATTGTTGGTGGAGCTATGAGTTGATCCAAACATCTTCAAGAACAAGTTGGTACTATGCCCAAAAGGTTATAAAAATGTACATATCCTTTGACCCAGCAATGTCATTTCTAAGGCTGTATCCAAAAGAAATCATAAAAATGGGAAAAGAACTGACATATACAAAAATATTTATAGTAGCTCTCTTTGTGGTGTCACAGAACTGGAAATTGAGGGATTGCCCATTAATTGGGGAATGGCTGAACAAGGTGTGGTATATGAATGTAATGGAATACTATTGTACTATAAGAAATAATGAACAGATGGACTTTGAAAAACCTGGAAAGATTTATATGAACTGATGCTGAGTAAAGTGAGCAGAACCAGGAGAACATTATACACAGTAATAGCCACAGTATATGAGGACTGTTTTTGACAGATTTAGCCCTTCATAGCAATGCAAGTGCCTAAAACATTTCCAAAGGACTCATGATCAAAATCCATCCACATTCAGAGAAAGAACTATGGAGTTCGAATGTAGAATGAAGCAGACTATTTCCTCTTTTGTTATGTTTTGTTTTGTTTTTCTCATGGTTTCTTCCATTTGTTTTAATTCTTCCATGCAATATGACTAATGTGAAAATGTGTTTAATAGGAATGTATGTGAAGAGCCTACATAAGATTGCATGCCATTTTGGGGATGGAGGGGGAGAAAATTTGAACTTATTGGAGTGATTTTTAAAAACTGAAAACTAATTAATAAATTTTTGGGAAAAAAGAGTTGAAAGAATGGTATCAAGCAGCAGAGGACTGGTAGTGGTGGAGCGATGAAGAACCATCTCCACCTCTAGCAGAATAATTCTACAGGGGATACAGGGGATTTCCTGGACTAAGGAAAAGACTGCAATAAAACAGTCATGATGTGGAGGAGCAAGCCAAGACTTTGACCTTTATGAGTACAGTGAGTTATGTGGACTGTGAAGTCCTGGGAAGAGATTACATTTTTTTTAACCTTAAGTCCTTTTTTGCTTACAGGAGAACCTCGACTTTAGGGTAATCCTATATATCTTTAGGATTATATGGGGCCCTGAGGAAGAGGGCACACTCACCATAAAGAGTGGGCTCTGCTTCGCTCAGTAGCAACACATAAGTCCTTTGCCCTTGTAGCACCACCCCAGGATATTATGATAAATCTATTGTACTCTATCTATCCCTGAGTGAGATAGAAGCTCATTAGATAAAGGAACACAGTTGTTTTGACTATTTATAATCTCCAGTCTGAGTCCTTTGTATTTTGTATTTTTGGTTGGTAACATAAGGCTTGTCCTGTGTTCACTGTACTATTAACTAGAATGCTTGTATAAGAACTGAGTGAAGCACTTTGTGAAAAGTTAAGTTACTTTATAAATATCAGTTATTATTGTTACTCTTGTTACCTTTTTGTGGAGACAAATTCTGGTGTTCCCATGGGAAATCTTGGGGGAGGGCACAGACTAAAGAGAGAGATTTTTTTAAAATACCCCTATGATTGAAATCGGTCTGTATGAACCCAGAGATTCTGTCCTGAGTTGTGGGCTGCAAAAAGGAAAAAAAGATATTTTTGTTCTCTGATTATTGTATTTCAACATCAGACCTAATGAAAAGATGGCAAAATTATACTCTATGTTCACATTTGCACTAAAATTTTAAGACGTAAAGAAGTTAGAGACAGCTTTTTATATAGATTATTCAATTATGTAAATGAAACCTGAATAATTCAGCACAAGGTTGTGGGTACCCATGCAATGACAAGCCATTATATCACTTGGAGGTATTCAGATCAGTAAATGAATTTTTTTTGTTTCTATCTAGACATTCCGTATATCATAGATACAGAGTGAATCTCCTGGCAGTTGTCCATTTCTGCAATCCTCCCCACAGAGCTGATATAAAGCATTTACACACTGCAGGCAAGGTCTGAAAATTGTTCTGCTTTGTGTGATATTAGTTACTAGATATTTGGGTTTTCACTCTAATGTAGGAGGCGACTTGGTTTGTAGGAACACAAATACCTACATGCCATGGAAAGTAGAATTTTCTGAAATTAAAAAACAACCATCCATGCAGTATTGAAAAAAAAAAGGTCTTCCACTGTGTCATGGCCTGGGCAGCTAGCTACCTTTCCTACCACCGGTCCTGTCTTTGATTATCCAAATATATAAGAGTCCCTGTGGTGCAATGAATTTTTACAAATGTCTAAAGGCATTCATCTTGTCTGAGCTGCACTCATAAGTAGATTCAAGACATGTATTCCATTCTTTCCTCTTTCCTTCTCTGCTACTCTCTTTTCATTTATTTAAAATGATTAAGTACTTTCTTTCTACAAGGAGTCCAATTTGGGTCAAGTGAGAGTCAACCTCATCAGTGGATGCTCAGCTCCCCAGTCCTGCTTTTCCCCCAATTGTTTCCCATTTGTTTCGCCCACCAAGCCAGGTGACCCAGTTGCTCTGCCATATCGCAACCACCTGTTGTTCTCATTATCCATGCAACACACGCCCTTGTAACATCCTCTCCTCCAGATGGTCTACACTTGATCTGCTCACTATGAAAACAGAATATTTTCAAATAGCTCTATCTATCTATATTCTTTCTGCCCTCTCTGAAGCTGTCATTACTGCTTACAGAGATCTCCCCTGTTCTTTATTTATTGATTCCATTTTCTCAAGGGGAGGGAATGGTAGATAGAGAATTTCCACCATTACTCCTGCTGGTCATTATTAATATGTGACAAGCATCATAATGAATGCTCTGCCCTTCACATTGAGATCAGCAAATCATGTATTTGCTACCTATTTTCACTAAGTATTGCTAAAAATACAAGACGGCAAGATTCTGTTAGACCCTATAAGTTCTTTGTTGAGGGCAGTCACTCTGTCTTATTTATTTTTGCGTCTCTCCCAGGACATTGCACAGGGCCCTGCACATATGCAAGTGCTTAGTATACATGTATTGAGTGCGAAGCTATTTTTTTCTATGTACTTACCAGATCATTGCTCTTCATCCTTCATTCTCAAAGAGGACCCATGATATCAGGAGGGTGATGTCTTGACTTTCAAGTGAATTGGATCTGAGTGAGACAGAGCTGTGCAAAGTTATCAGCCTAACTTTCTCCTACAGATTCAATGGAGTACAGTAGTAAGACCTGGCCAAGACAAAGACCCTGGATACAGTGGGAGCTTGTACTTACCACCTTCAGTTTGACAATGAAGCTGTTTGTAAGTGTTAACTGCTTTACCAGACTATAGCTTCTTGAGAGTAAGTTATACTCCTATACACTTGGTTATACACTTTGTTATACACTTTGTATAACTTTATATTCTGCTTGATGCCTCTGCCTAGGATCCTTATTTGATACTGAGCAGGTGTTTGTTTAGTTGGGCTGTTGAGATTTCTCCATATACTTAGTCTTCATAATTCGTAGTTAGGGAAGAATAAGGAGAAGATTTTTGTGGGGCCACTTGAGACTCTAGATACTTATTAGCAGAGTATTACTTTAATTCTCACCCAGAGTTGATTAATGCCTAAAACTTACAACTGCCTTCTGCTTTTTCTTATCCTAAGATGCCCTCTGCTCTGGGCGGGATGGTCAGGCACTTGTTCACAAAATCTACCAGAGGGGCCAAGTTTGCAATCCTACTATCATTTCAAATCAAATTAGCTTTCCTGTTTACTAACAACCTAAGGGATCCCAAAGGCCTTCTTGGACTTCAGGAAAATACTAATAAAAACAAGTTTCAGGAACAGCCTAAATTCATACAGCATCTTAAAGTTTACAAAGCACTTTATATACCTTGATCCAGCTGATTGCTCACAAATAACCTCTGAAGCTGGCAATGCTAATAGTATCCCGATTTCACTAATAAGGAATCTAAGGCTCATAGAGATTAAGTAATTTGCTTGAGGTCACACAGCTATTAAGTAGTAGAACCAAGGTACAAATTCAGGTATTCAGAGCCTAAGTTTCGCACCCTTTCCATACTGCTGGGGGTAGGTGGGTGGGTGGTATAACAAGACCCTTTTTCTCTTAGACTGAATGGCTGGAATGTAATCAAGTTCTTTGAGATTCCAAAGGGCACATCTTTTAAGACTCCTGAAACCACTGGACTTCAGATAGAAGAGAAACAAAAGCATTACTGGGAGATCTCCAAGCAGGTGGTAGAAGTACCTAGGGCTTTTATTTCTGAAATAGGGATATGGTTCAGTGATGCAAAAATTTTAAACAGAGAGATCAAATCCCAAAGCTGACTATAGCACATAATAAGGTAGTAGAAAAACCTCTGCCCTTACATCCTGGCCCCTCACTCCCTGTAAGATTTTGGACAAACCATAAGAAAAATGGACCTGATGTTTCTATGAAGCTTTAAGAGTTACAATGGATTCCCATGAAGTTTTATTATTTCCATTTTACAGGTGAGGAAACTGAGGTTTATTGAGGACAGATAATTGCACAGTATGAGAACATGGATACAAACTTAGAATTCCTGACTCCCAGCCCACTCCACTTATCCCTAGACACAAAGGAAGGTTATTCATGTTTTCACCTGTCCTATCTCACAGTTTCTTCCTTTGTGAAATGGGAACAACACCACAGTTCTTCCCTTGCTCCTAGGTGCTAAATGGATTTAAAAGCACTTTTCAGAGTACAGTGTAAAATATTATATATAAATGCAAGGTATTATTAGTATATCAAATATTTGAGTCAATATTATTATTACTATTTCTTGGTGTGCTGTAAAGTACACCCTTATTGCTAGTGTCCCAGGGGAACAGAGACTCATTCCAGTACAAGCTGTCTTTAATCACTCTTGTGACTGGCTCAGAGTGGAGTAGAGATACAGAAAATCAAAACTCTGATAATCCAAAAGCTATTTCTGTTTGGAATGCATCTCGAGATTCTCTTTTCCTCCAGAGGCGTTACCTTCCTAATTCTGTTTTGCTTGAGGCTGATATTAAGATGGGCTTGCATTCTCAGAATGCACACAGATTGCCAGCAATGTCAGGAGTGAGTCAGAGTGGAATGAAAAAGTAGTCAAGGACTAACAAGATTGATAAGTAGCCATTTCTGCGGTATCTATGCTATGTAAAGTTCTATCCTGGGCACTGTGGGAGATAAAGTAAAGAAACAGTCACTGTCTTCCTAGGCAGGCAGGATCCTTGACTGAGATGGATAATAAATATTATGGGTATTCAGAGAAGGGGTTGATAGATCACTGCAGGCTAGAATAATCAGGGGAAGTTTCATGGAGGAGATGGTTTTTGAAGGATGAGAAGGTTTCAACTAAGTGGAAAGGACAGAAGGAAGTTGGTAAAAGGTAAGCAGGGGCAATGAGTCTAGTGCTTGTGGGAAACAGTGAAATGTTTTGCTTGCTTTCAAAGGATGGACAAATCAGGTAGTAGACTGGTGGGAAACCATAGAAACTGGAAAATGGAAGGGACTTCAAAGGCTAGTTGTTCCAACTTCTCTATTTTACAGATAAACAAATAGAGGTCTAGAGATATTAAGTGACTTGCCCAATGTCACATAGAAGTAAGCATCAGAGGCAAGATTTGAACCCAGGTTTTCTGACTCCAGAGCTAGTGTTCTTTGAGGCTAGACTGGAGTGTTGAAGGTGAAAGTTAGAAAATGCATGTATGACTAAGTATTTTTACTTCTTTTATTCTGTTTGATAATTCAACATTTACTCTGAACTTCCTATGTACAAAACACTCTTTGGTCCTTGAATAAAAACCTGAAAGGAAAAAGTTCTTGTATCCTAGGGGCTTATGGTATAAAGGGAGGAATATCACACAAATAGAATACAATACAATCTACTGGGCTAATAAAATGATCCAGCCTATTCTTTGTATTCAAGAGCAAGACATCCCTATTGGTTTCACTTTATTAGATTTAGACCAGTGCTCTGGTCTGTCAAAATCTTTTTGGATCCTAGCTCTGTCTAGTTCAGTGTGTTAGCCATGTCATCTGCATATCTGATGAACATATTATCTATGCCTGTATTTAAGTCATTGATAAGACATTTTGAAGAGCACAGAACCAAGCATGGATCCCCAGGGTACTCCACTGGAGACCTTCTGCCATGATGACAGTGAGCCTTTACTCTCTGAATCCAATCATCTGACCAGTTTGCAATTGCTACATTCACATCTCTCCATCCTTTTTGCACAAGAATGGAGCATGAGATATTTTAACAAAAGCTTTGCAAAAATGCACTTTAGAGATCCACCACTTTCCCTTCATCTGCTGACTTAGTAATTTAGCCAAAAAATAAAATGAGGTTAGTTGCTCTTGATAAATCTTTTTTTCCCTCCTTTTCTAAAAAAATATTTATTTTAGTTTTCAACATTCATTTCCACAAGATTTTGAGTTCCAAATTTTCTCCCCTCACCCCACCGCAAGACACCATGCATTCTGATTACCCCTTCCTCCAATTTGCCCTCCCTTCTATCACGCTCCTCCCTTCCCTTATCCACATTTTCTCTCTTTTCTTGCAGGGCAAGATAGCTTTCTATTCCCCATCACCTGTGTTTCTTATTTCCCAACTGCATGAAAAAAAAATTTTCAACATTTGTTCCTAAAACTTTGAGTTTCAACTTTTCTCTTCCCTTCCCAGACATCCCCACTGAGAAGGCAAGCAATTCAATATAGGCTATATAGTTATGCAAAAGTCTTCCATAATAGTTATGTTGTGAAAGATTAACTATATTTCCCTCCATCCTATCCTGCCCCTCCATTTATTCTATTCTCTCTTTTGACCTTGTCCCTCCCCAAAAGTGTTTACTTCTAATTATTCTCTCCTCTCATTTTCCCTCCCTTCTATCATCCCTCCACACACCCCACTTTTTCCTTTCTCCCCTACTTTCCTGTAGTGTAAGATGTATTTTCATACCGAATTGAGTGTGCATTTTATTCCCTCCTTAAGCCAAATATGATGAGAATAAGCTTCACTTTTTCCCTCTTACCTCCCCCTTTCCCCCTCCAGTGACAAAGCTTTCTCTTGCTTCTTTTATGAGAGATCATTTGCCCCATTCCATTTCTCCCTTTCTCCTCAAATATATTCCTCTCTTACCTCTTATATTTATTTTTTAGATCTCATCTCTTCCTCTTCAACTCACCCTGTGCCCTCTGTCTCTCTCTCTATATACATATATATGTATGTATATATATATATATGTATATAATCCCTTCAATTACACAAATACTGAGAAAAGTTTCAAGAGTTATAAATATTATCTTTCCATGTAGAAGTATAAACAGTTCAACTTTAATAAGTCCCTTATGATTTCTCTTTTCTGTTTACATTTTCATGCATCTCTTGATTCTTGTGTTTGAAAGTCTAATTTTCTATTCAGCTATGCTCTTTTCATCAAGAATGCTTTTAAGTCCTCTATTTCATTGAATGAACATTTTCTCCCCAAAATATTATACTCAGTTTTGCTGGGTAGGTGATTCTTGGTTTTAATCCTAATTCCTTTGACTTCTGGGCTATCATATTCCAAGACCTTCTATTTTTTAATGTAGAAGCTGCTAGATCTTGTGTTATCCTGATTGTATTTCCACAATACTAGAATTTCTTTCTGACTGCTTGTAATATTTTCTCCTTGATCTGGGAACTCTGGAGTTTGGCTACAATATTCCTAGGAGTTTTTCTTTTTGGATCTCTTTCAGGATGTGATTGTTAGATTTTTCCAATATTTATTTTACCCTCTGTTTCTATAATATCAGTGCCATTTTCCTTGATAATTTCATGAAAGATGATGAACAGGCTCATTTTTTGATCATGGCTTTCAAGTAGTCCCATAATTTTTAAATCGTCTCTCCTGGATCTAGTCTCCAGTTCAGTTGTTTTTCCAATGAGATATTTCACATTGTCTTCTCTTTTTTCATTCTTTTGGTTTTGTTCTATAATTTCTTGATTTCTCATAAAATCATTAGCTTCCATCTGTTCCATTTTAATTTTTAAAGAACTATTTTCTTCAGTGATCTTTTGAACCACCTTTTCATTTTGACTAATTCTCTTTTCTGAAGCATTCTTCTCCTCATTGGCTTTTTGGACCTCTTTTGCCATTTGGGTTAGTCTATTTTTAAAGATATTCTTTTCTTCAGCATTTTTTTGTAGTCTTCTTTAGCAAGCTGTTGACTCACTTTTCATGATTCTCTTGCATTGTTCTCATTTCTCTTCCCAAATTTTCCTCCATCTCTCTTACTTGATTTTCAAAATCCTTTTTAAGTTGTTCTATGGCCTGAGACCATTGCATTTTTTTTTGGCAGTTTTGGATGTAGAAACCTTGACTTTTATGTCTTCCTCTGATGGTATATTTTGTTCTTCCTCATCCAAAAGTATGGAATAAAATACCTGTTCACCAAGAAGGTAACCTTCTATAGTCATATTTTCCCCCCGTTTTGGGGCATTTTCCCAGCCTTTTACTTGACTTTTGAGTCCTTTGTCCGGTGGAGGGTACACTTTAGAGATCTGTAAGTTGTCAGTTCCTCCAAGGTGGCACAATTAAGGGAGAGGAGTTTACTCCTTTCCTGTTCTGTGTTCTGGTGTGGAAGCAACCACAGGCTTTTCTGCCCATGATTCTCTCCAAAGCCTCTGCCAGCACTCCTCCTCACCACAGGGCAACCACTCAGAACTGAGACACAGATCAGCTGCTCAATTCCCCTGGGGTCTTCAGGCCAAGGACTCTGCTGCTGCAGTGGCTGATTCTGCCTTGTGGCTGGGGCTAGGGCCTGATACTGCTCCCTTCTCACCCAGATGAAAGAGCTTTCTCACTGACCTTTGAAGCTGTCTTTGGCATTTATGGACTGATAAATCTGAGAACTACAGCTACTGTCCATGATTCCACACCCTGAAGCCTGCTCTGGTGCTGTCTGTACCATGGTCAAGGCTGACCTGGGCTCTGCTTTCAGCCTGGTATGATAGACCTTTCCTGTTGGCCTTCCAGGCTGCAAATCTCTTTCATTGTGTTATTTTGTGGCTTCTGCTGCTCTGGAATTTGTTTAGAATCATTTTTACAGGTATTTTATGGGCTATGGTGGGGGAGAGCTAGATCAGGTCCATCCTTCTATTCTGCCATCTTGGCTCCACCCCTCTTGATGAGTCTTGTTGGGTCTCTATAATCACCACTCCTGGATCTAAATGTTTAGCTAGCATCTCTTTAACCATCTGTCCTAAAATGCTCCTGAGGACTTGGAGTCAAGCTTATAGGTCTATGATTTGAAGGCATTTTTCTCTTCCATTTTTGAAAATAGGAGCATTATTTGCCCTTCTCCAATGTTATAGTTCCTCTTCTATTTTTCATGATCTTCCAAATAATACTGACAGTGGGCTCAGCAATTGCATCACAGGTAGGTCATTGAGAAAGGTGAAGTCTAAGAAAAGACTGTGAGATTTAATGATTAAGTGATCACAGAGTTATAGCCTCATAGATTTGGAGTTGGAAGAGACATCCTACCCCAACTCTCTCATTTTACATATGGGGAAACTGATACTTAGGAAGATTAAATGACTTGCCTGGCATCACACAGGTAGTAAATAACAGTCAGGATTTGAACTCAGATTCTTTGCTTTAAGAATTACCAGTACTATATTCACTATATTGTGTTGCCTGCTTGATAGCTCATCAGTAACCTTTGAATACAGTTTCAGTAAAAGAGTGACACCAGTATCCAGACTGCAAGGGATTGGTAAGCAAGTGGGTAGAGGAAGTAGAGGCAATGAAAGAAGAAGATTCTTTCTAGGAGTTTTCCAGTGAGAAGAGGAGAGATTTGGGGCAATAGTTTGAGAGTCTGGCTGCACTGAATGAAGGTTTTTAAAGGATTAGATAGACTTGAGCAGGTTTGCAGGGAGCTGGAAAAGAGCCAGTATGGATAGGCAGAGATTGATGATGACACAGAGAGGGAATGATTAATGGGGTAAGTGCTTCTAAGAGATGGCGGGGCCTGAGGTAGGGAATGAATTGAGGATACAAGTAGAAGGGCTGATCTTGGCAAGGATGAGATCTATGTCTTCCTCAAAGGCAGGACTAAAGAAGGAAAGGATGAGGAAGATGTAGCAGGGGTTTAAAGTATGTAGTATGGGAAAAAGAAGAGCTGATAATACATGATATCAATTTTCTTAGTAAAGCAGGAGGAGAAAACATCTGTTGAGACAGAGAGGGGCAAGAGTGGTAACGAGAGACTTGAGAAGGGGAAGAAAGGAACATGCTGAGGGGAGTAAAGTGGCTCATGAAGGAAGAATGAAAATTTTACTTTACAGCAGTAAGGGCCTAATTGAAAATAGTTCACATGAATTTGCAGTAGACCTATTTGGCATAGTGGTGCAGCTAATATCAGAAGCACCCAGAAGCTTCGGAGTACAGGCAGAGAAGGCTGCCAGTGGGGATAATGTAAGGTGAAGTATTAGCAGGGTGTGAATATCAGAATTTCAAGGGGGCAAAGGAATCATGGATGGAGGTCAATGTCGAGCTGAATTGGTCAATTATAAAATAAATACTGTGAAAAGAGAAAAGTGAGGTCAGAGCAAGGGTGATGGATGGTCTGGGATAAAAGAGAGGAATTAGAAGTTGCCATTTGATGAAGAAAAGATTTAGAAGAAGTGAGGAAGAAAGGGGAGATGGAAGGACATGAGACTATCATCAGAAAAGTATGTTTCAAAGCTTTTTTTTTCCTTCAAAATGCTAGATGTGGCAGTTATAAGCACTGGTGAGATCTAAGGTAGGATTCTCCTTGTGGGGAGCTGAAGTAGAGTGAGACCATATGTCATGATAGTTAAGGAGGCTGATGATTTGGGAGGTGAGAATATTTGAAAAGGCATCAGAGTGTACACTAGATTCCTCATATGACTGTGATTTAGGTGCTAACCTCTTAGAGAAAGGAGGTGAAGTGAACTGGAAACACAGAGACAGGGATGTGGATCAACTGATGTAAATGGCTGGAATGAACCTTAAAGGATGAGAAGCTGCATAGTGGTCCTTACAGACGGAGAGTCTGGAACTGGTGGGGAGTAAGAAGTTTGTCATCTCCTCCTCATGACCAATGTATCAGGGCACATGAAAAAAAGGCTGTCCTGGAAATGAAGAGGTTGGATATGCATGTAGAGTCTTCAGACAATAGGTAGGTTTCTAGGAGCACAATAAGGACATAGTATAGGGGTGGGGAACTTACAACCTAGAGGCCACATGTGGCCCTCAAGGTCCTCAAGTGTGGTCCTTTGGTTGAATTCAAACTGAATTCTGTACTTTAGGATTGGATTTAGTTAAAGGGCTGCACTTGAGAACCTAGAGGGCCACATGTGGCCTCAAAGTCACAGATTCCCCACCCCTGACATAGTGTGAAAAGAGGTTTAGGATGGAGGCAAGTTTGTTCATTGTACAGTCAAAGTTTAAAGGTTATAATGAAGGAGAGAAGAGGAAGAAATGGACAGGGAGGTAGTAGGATTGAGTTAGAGGAGTATAAGATACCAGAAAGGAAACTTGTACCATGGGAGAAGGTGTCTGAATTTGGTACCTGGATTTAGGGAAGCAAGGGATACAAATTTGCTAGCTAAAGTTATCATTGGGTCACAGGATCTGCGATGATAGAGGGTGTCATTGTCATTTCATTTCCAAAACACAGGGATCTGACAGTGGTGCATAGGAGGTAGAGTTTGGGCTGGGAATCTGAGCACCTAAGAACTGAACTCAATTCTCACATACAAGCATATTTGTTATATTTTCAAGATGACGGAATTTAAGGCAGACATAAAAAGTATCCCACCCATGGAACATGCATTAGGTTCTTTTTCAGGATTGGTATTTCAGGCCCTGCTCCTTTTGATATTATGACATTGCCTGAGATTGGGGGAGCATTAGTCTTTGCCTAAGGTTGCAGTCTCTCCAGCTCCAGAAGTGGTGTCTGAGACTATCAGGGTAACATATTATTAATGAATAAGAAGTTTAGTAATTAGCAACAGTATTTGGAGATGTGCATCTTTGAGATCAAGAACCCAATTAAGTTAAACATTTCACTTATTTTTTTTCTTAATAGTATTTTATTTTTTTCCAATTATATATAAAGATAGTTTTCAACATTCGTTTCTATAAAATTTTGAGTTCTAAATTTTTCTCCCTTCCTCTCTCCCAAGACAGCAAGCAATCTGATATAGGTTATACATATATAATAACATTAAACTTATTTCCACATTAGTCAAAACATTCCACTTATTAGAATTAGTGAAGAACCAAAAAACAGAAAGTCTTTTTTGCAGCTAAAATAATGATGAATAATATACTTGACCCTCTTAATCAATCAACACACATTTATTAAGCACCTACTATGTGCCAGGTATTGAAGATACAACTATTAGCTAATATTTTTATATAGCAGCTATGATGTGCCAGGTTCTGTGCTAAGTGCTTTACAAATACTATCTCATTTTATCCTTAGAAAAACTCTGGGAGATAGGTGCTATTATCACCTACACTTTACAGATGAGAGAACTAAGGCAAACAGAGGTTAAGTGACTTGTCCAGGTCATATAGCTAAGCAAATGTCTGAAGCTGTACTTGAATTTAGGTCTTCTTGGCTCAAGGCCTAGTGCTCTATCCACTGTGCCACTGCCTTCCCCCATATACAAAGAATATACAATCCCTGCTTTCAGAAACCTTACGCTGCAGCTGGAGAGGCAGTATTACATACATAGACTATACAGAATATACATAGACTATATAGAATAAACATATGTAACATACATAGAATAAGAGACTAGTGCAAATTAATACAGGATGGTTAGGGAGCAATTGGTAGGGAGGGATCAGGAAAAGATCTATGTAGAAGATAATACATGAGCTGTGTCTTGAAGGTAATGAGGGATTCTGTTAGGTGGAAGCAAAGAGGGAGTATATTACAGGCATGGGGCCCAGCAAAGTCATGGCCATGGGAGATGGAGTAACCTAAGTGAGAAACAGAGAGAAGGCCAGTTGGCCTGGATGTCTCCAGCCTCATCTTCTCATTTTAATTCCAGATGAATGAAAAGGCATTGAATTCAGCTTTGTGCGCTAACTCACATTTCTTCCAGTCAAAACCTCAAAGATATGTTTCAGATGTAGAAAGCCATGGATTCTCCCTAAGGGCCTAATCTTTACCTCAGAGTTCCTTGATTCAGCATTGGATTAATAACAATGATGATGAAGAAGAAAACTCCTTTTTATATGGGATGTCCCATGGTTACCTAGATACTGAATGTGGGAACCAGGGTCTGAACTTCTTTTCTACCTTCAAGTCAATGACTTTTCCTACTATAGCACTATCTCTATCCCCAAATGAAACTGATGTTCCCAGGGGTGAGGAACCTGTGGTCTTGAGGCCACATGTGGCCCTCTAAGTCTTCAGATGTGGCCCTTTGACTGAACCCAAGTTTGGATTTTCACTCTATTGTTTTAAAGTGTGCCTAGTTCACTTGCTATGCCACATTTGGATTCCCCACACCTGCTCTAGACCTACCCTTAGTCTTTTCTTACTTTTTATTTATTGACTGAAAGAGGATTCATTGAGTGATTCATTTGGTTCTTTCGTTCATCCAAAGTTTATTAAGAGCCTACTGAGCACAGTGATTAAGTGAGAGAGAAAATTCGAATAACACAACCTTGAGCTTACAGTCTAACAGGGACTACTCAAATACAGATAAACACAATACAAACAATCGCATGATAAGCACAGAAGAGAATTGCAAAACAAAATGTTTTCTAAGGCCTGAGGGAGAAGGTCATTACCAACCTTGTAGTTGCTGTGAGAGAACAAGCCTTCCTTCCTATCTTCTGGCCTAGGGCCACATGAATCAGAAGCCCCCCACTGGGGTCCAAGGTAGCAGAAATTATTCAGAGTTCCAAGTAATGCATTCATCACTTGCTGCTATGCAGAAAACTTCATTATAATTGTTGGCTTGGGGCTACAATATTCGTGACCAGAACTGGAGGTAACAGAACATCACAAGATTCAAATTAGAATTTTTTTTCCTTTAAATTAGAGAGTGACTTTATTGTCTAGTTTCTTATGAAATCTTTCTAAATCAAAATGAATTTTTTTTTAGTACAAGTTTGGAGGCCCAAGAGAAAGGGTGTGGTATAGCTGTGGAATTATAGAAACTTTTTGGATCTCAGAAAGATTATAACATATCCCCAAAATAAAACACTGTGTTCCTCTGGGTGTTTGTTAGTCACATTTGTGAAATGTGAGATCACTCCCACCCCCAACATGTGTGGGAGAAATTTGTTGTGGGTTTTTTTTTTATATCAAAGCCAGTGAAACTTTTGGCAGAGAACCCAGAGGGATTTAGTGTTAGGTAACCTCTCAGAGAACCTCACCCTTATTCATTTATATTACATAGGACTTTGGGATTACCAAATGGTTTCACCTGCATTTCCTTCTCTGCTCTTTAAAACTACCATACATATGAAGCAGGTATTGTAAGTATTGTTCCCATTTTATACATGAAGAAATTGAGATTCAGAGATGGTAAGTGCTGGAGACCAAACTCAGTCCCAGCTCTTTGAACTCAAATTTAGATTCTCTTTTCTACTTTATTGCCCTAAATTGTGACTAGTTCACTTACTATGATTGTCTATGAAAAAGAAAAAGGCATTGAGAGTGAGTGGGACAGAACTTTGGACAGGTTGGGAGAATGGGTACCAGAGGTGTCTGTGGAAGGAGAGGAGCACCTGGAACACTTTAGAATAGGGTCATTGGGTGTACAGTGAGCAGAACAAAGCTCCTAAGATGGAGAAGGGCAAATCAACAAACATTATTTTTCCATTCATTTTTTCCAAGGGTCCACCTTGCAATATCAAGTACTACTTCCCTTTTCCTTTGAAAAGGAAAGTGCAGGATTGTAGAGCTAGGTTACTGAAGCAGAGACCCATCAGCAAAACTATTATCCAAGGCTTGGGGCTTGGAGTAAGTGGTCTTTGGTTTTCAATCAATATAAGAAATAAAACTCCAAGATTACATTCCCATTGCCCAGATGGAAAAACTAAACTATAGAAATGAGATGAGGAGTTCCTGATCTCTCACTGATTTCATTAAGGACTTAAAAACTTCACAAACACTTTCCATTTGTGAATAGTTCTTGGATTGTTGACTAGTCTGTCATATGCTGGATAGGTCACATGTTTTCTTTTAAAAAATTATTTATTTTTAGTTTTCAACATTCATTTCCACAAGATTTTGAGTTTCAAATTCTCTCCATCTCTCCCCTCCCCCCACCCCAAGATACCATGCATTCTAATTTACCTCCCCCATTCTGCCCTCCCTTCTATCACACCCCTCCCTTCCCTTATCCCCAATTCTTCTCTTTTCTTGTAGGACAAGATAGATTTCTATACCCATTATCTATATTTCTTATTTCCCAGTTGCATGTAAAA
Organism: Bettongia penicillata ogilbyi; assembly: GCA_023548195.1. Lineage (NCBI taxonomy): Eukaryota > Metazoa > Chordata > Mammalia > Diprotodontia > Potoroidae > Bettongia > Bettongia penicillata. The sequence continues at coordinate 4,227,836 of JAJHZJ010000080.1, read as the reverse complement.
ACAATTTTTAACATTCATTTTTAAAATTTTGAGTTCCAGCTTCTCTCCCTTCTCCCCTTCCCTGCCATCCCCAGTGAGAAAGCAAACAATTCAATATACGTCATACATGTGTAGTTACGCAATAGACTCCACAAAAGTCATGTTGTGAAAGACTAACTATATTTCCCTCCATCTGATTCTGCCCCCCATTTATTCTATTCTTTCTCATGACCTTGTCCCTCCCCAAAAGTGTTTACTTCTAATTACTCTGTCCTCCCATTTGCCCTCCCTTCTATCATCCCCCAACACCCTACTTATTCCTTTGTCCCCTACTTTCCTGTGGTGTAAGATAGATTTTCATACCAAATTGAGTGTGCATGTTATTCCCTCCTTAAGCCAAATGTGGTGAGAGTAAGCTTCGCTTTTTCCCTCTCAACTTCCCCCTTTTCCCCTCCATTGAAAAAGCTTTTTCTTGACTCTTTTATGAGAGATAATTTGCCCCATTCCATTTCTCCCTTCCTCTCCCAATATATTCCTCTCTCACCCCTTAATTTTATATTTTAGATCTCATCCCTTCGTATTCAACTCACCCTGTGCCCTCTGTCTGTATGTATATAATCCCTCCAAATACTCAGATACTGAGAAAAGTCCTGAGTTACAAATATTATCTTTCTACATAGGAATAGTAAACAATTCAACTTTAGTAAGGCCCTTATGATTTCTCTTTCTTGTTTACCTTTTCATACTTCTCTTGATTCTTGTGTTTGAAAGTCAAATTTTCTATTCAACTCTGATCTTTTCTTTCTTTTTTTTTAATGTTCTACAATCACTTCCTTAAAATTAAGATTTTATCCTTCCCACACCTTCCCCAACCCCCCTCCCTCCCCATGACAGCATACAATTCTGTATAGGTACTACATATACTTTCCTATTGAGTACATTTTCACTATAGTCATGCTATGTAGTCAAACTAAAATAAATGGAAGAAATCATATAACAAATCAAAACATAATACACTGAAACCCACCCATACACAAACATAATCTGCTACATTCTGCGAATGACTTCCATATTTTTTTCTCTGAGTGTGGAAGGCATTTTGCCTTAGAAGACCAACATTGGGATTTTCTTTTTTTCTCAGTAAGTTCTTGTGTTATTACAAAGTTCCAAGTCTACCAGAAAAAACTCTCGCACACTGTGGTCGTTGCTGTGCACAAAGTTCTCCTGGTTCTGCTCCTTTCGCTCAGCATCAGATCATATAAGTCCTTCCAGGCCTCCCTGAAGTCTTCTTGTTCATCATTTCTTATGGTGCAATAGTACTCCATTACATTCATATACCATAATTTATTCAGCCATTCCCCAATTGATGGGCATCCCCTTGACTTCCAGTTTTTGGCTACCACAAAGAGTGCTGCTATAAATATTTTTGTACATGTGGGACCCTCTCCAACTCTGATCTTTTCACCAAGAATGCTTGAAAGTCCTCTATTTCATTGAATGATAATCTTTTTCCCCTTGCTGGGTAGGTGATTCTTGATTTTAATCCTAGTTCCTTTGACTTCTGGAATATCCTATTCCAAGCCCTGTGATCCCTTAAGGTAGAAGCTGCTAGATCTTGTATTATCCTGATTGTATTTCCACAATACTCTAATCATTTCTTTCTGACCGCTTGCAATACTTTCTCCTTGACCTGGGAACTCTGGAATTTGGCTACAATATTCCTAGGAGTTTTTCTTTTCAAGTCTCTTTCAGGAGGTGATCTGTGAATTCTTTAAATATTTATTTTACCCTGTGGTTCTAGAATATCAGAGTAATTTTCCTTACTAATTTCATGAGAGATTATGTCTAGGCTCTTTTTTTGATCATGGCTTTCAGGTAATTCCATAATTTTTAAATTATCTCTCCTGGATCTATTTTCCAGGTCAGTTATTTTTCCAATGAGATATTTCACATTATCTTCTATATTTTTTATTCTTTTGATTTTGTTTTATAATTTCTTGATTTTTTCACAAAGTCGTTAGCTTCCATCTGCTCCATTCAGTGAGCTTTTTGATCCCCTTTTCCATCTGGTCAGTTCTGCTTTTTTAGGACATTCTCCTCATTAGTTTTTTAAATCTCTTTTGCCATTTAAAATGTTACTTTCTTCAGCATTTTTTTGGTCTCCTTTAGCAAGTAGTTGACTTGTTTTTCATGATTTTCTTGCATCACCCTCTTTTCTGTTCCCAGTTTTTTGTCTGCTTCTCTTACTTGGTTTTCAAAATCCTTTTTGAGCTCTTGCATGGCCTGAGACCAATTCATATTTTTCTCGGAGGCTTTGGATGGAGGAGCTTTGACTTTATTTTCTCCTGTTTGCATGTTTTGGTCTTCCTTGTCACCAAAGTAAGATTGCATAGTCTGTTTTTTTTTTTCTGATTTTTGCTCATTTCCTCAGCTATTTACTTGACTTTGGAGCTCTTTGTCAAGGCAGTTCTCTGCTTCTAGTGGAGGCAGGGGGTATACTGTCAGCCACTGTATCCCCTCACAATCTGTGGGCCTAGGGCTCCAGAAACAGTGGCTGCAGCTGCCCCTGCTGCTGCTGGGGCTTCTGTGGGTTCCTCTACCCCCTCCCCCCCTGCCACCCTGGAGCTGGGGCCTGACAACTCCACTCTCCTGCACTGATCTCACAGGCTTTTTCCACTGACTTTACAATTTATCCTCAGTGTTTTAGGGACATGAAGTCTGGAAACCACCACAAGTGTGAGAAATTCAGCCTCCCAAGGCCTGCTCAAGTCCTGTAGGTGCTGGTGCAGCACATGCTGGACTGCCCCTGCTCCCTGCATGTCCTGATAAACACTTCCTGCAACCTTCCAGACTGTCTTGAGCTGGAGATTTGCTTCACTCTGTCATTTTGTGGTTTCTGCAACTCCAGTATTTGTTTAGAGCCATTTTTTACAGGTATTTGGCTGGGCTTGGGGATAGCACTCTAGAAAGAGTATACTGTCACTCTGCCATCTTCAGTCTTATGTTTTCTTGCAAATCCCTCTGAGCTCTCTTTATATCAACATAGTTAACTAAGTCTTTGGTTCATGCTGCATCTGGGGGCCAGAGCAATCCAAGTATCAGTAGAAGGAAAGGATAGTGAATAGTGGACAGTGCTCAGTTGACGAAAGGAGGCATCCACTTCCAAACCAGAGAGTCACATGTAGCTTGAATTAGTTTTACTTTTTGGATCTGATAAAGAAGTCTCTCTTTCAGCCCTTTCCAATTCCATAACAAACATTTCAGAGCCACCTGGCATAGTAGATAAAGACTTGCTCTTGGAATTAGAAAGCTCTGGCTTTGGTTACTGACTTTTATACACATTGGCTTTTTGTCAATTTCTTAAACTCTTAGTGGGGCATCTTGTTGCCAACACCCCTGGTAACTCTCCATGGCTGTAAGGCGAAAAAATGCAGCCTTGCATGGACAGAGGGAGTTCTCCTCTGTTGACAGGACTAAGTTCTAGTACACATAAACATACACATGATTTTATACACATACACACATACCCAAAAATAGACACATAAAATATATACACGATGTATACATATATGTGTGTATGCATATATATGTATATGCATATATAAATATATGTGTACATATGTGTATTTGTATGCACATATATACAATGCACACATATACACATGCATATATATACAAATACACACACACACATATATATATATATATATACACACACATAAATACATATATACACACCACTGAGCTAAATATGGGAACACAAAGATGAACCAAGATGCACAGCTCCTAACTTTAAGGACCTTGTAGGAGAGAGTGTAACATGCATGCAACCTACCATAGTAGGAGTGAACAGGTCATTGAAAACAAAGGGTGACCTCTGACTTGGCCCTGATAATCTGCTAACTTCCTTGTGGCTCCAGGAGACAATGCTTTGCAGTGGAAATAATGTTAGCTTTGGATTCAGATGACATGGGTTCAAATCCAGACCCTACTACTTATTACTTGAGTGATCTTGAGCAAAGGACATGAATTCTTTGGGCCTCAGTTTATGAGAAAAATGAAGGGATTGGATTAGATGTCTGTTAGAGTCTCTTGCAGGTCCAAATCTATGAACCTATTACTGGGAAGCCAGTAGAGCCTTACCCTTTGCACCAGAAACCACAGCTATGGCAGAAGAGGGGACTTCGAGATTCCCTACCATCTGAAGAAGAGTCAATTAGAAGGCTCAGTGGATAGAGTGCTGGGCCTGGAGTCAAGAGGACCTGAGTTCAAATCCAGCCTTAGATACTCACTGGCGGTGTGACCCTGGACAAGTCACTTAACTCTGTTTGCCTCAGTTTCCTCATCTATAAAATGACCTGGAGAAGGAAATAACAAACCACTTCAGTATCTTTTCCAAGAAAATCCCACATGGGGTCATAAAGAATCTGAAATGACTGAACAACAAGGATTCTATAAGATATGACTGAACAACATCTGAAGAAGACAGTAAATCATTGCCTTCTCTGACCTTTTAAAAATCACCTTAAATTTCTGGTAGACTTAGCCTTTCACAGTAATGCAAAGACCTAAAAAATTCCCAATGGACTCGAGGCAAAATGCCTTCCACATCCAGAGAAAGAACGATGGAACTGGACTGCAGAATGAAGCAGACCATTTTGTCTTGTGTTATGTTTTGTTTTGTTTTATGATTTCTCCCATTTATTTTAAATCTTCTGTGCAACATGACTAAGGTGAAAATGTATTTAATAAGAATGTATATGTAGAACCTATATAAGATTGCACACCATCTCAGGGAGGGAGGGGGAAAATCTAAGATACATGGAAGTGACTGTAGAAAACTGAAAACAAAATAATTTTAAAAAATAAAAAATAAATAAAAATCACCTTAAATTAACAAGCCAGAGACTCAAATATAAACATCAAGAGGACTTTTCTCTGCCCTTGGAATAAGGAAGGAAAAAAGAGAGTCCTACTTATCCCTAGACAAATAAATCTTTCTCTAGTGATTAAGAATACTATAAATTTAAATATGATAATTATATGGTAGAGGTAACAGAGATTTGAAGGGACTCGTAGCTTAGTAAAACACTGAATTCTGATTCAAAAGTCTTTTTTAAAAATTTTGTTTGAATTCTGGGTTTGAATTCTGGCTCTGCTATTTACTATCTTTGCAACCTTGGGAAAGTCATTGAATATTTCCTTGTCTGTAAAATGACCAGGTTGGATTAAAATGATTTCTCTGAGGTCCCTTCCAGCAGTGAATCCTACGATCCTTTGTTGTTACTTATGGTTGAATTTTTCAAATGGAATTTCCAACTATAACTGGATAATCAGTGATCAAAATATCTGAAGATTGACAGAATCATAGACTCTCAGAGGTCCTGTGTGCTCAGAGGTCCTAGGACTCACCTTGGAATCATCCCCCAGTGGCTGTTCAGCCTTGGTTTTAAAATCTTTCAGTGACCACTCCTTCTCAAGAGATCTTCCTCTACTTTTGAATAGCTCTAATTGCTCAGAAAGTTTTCCTTATTTGGAACTTAAATGTCCTTTTTCCCGAGTTCCACCTGTTGCTCCTAGTTCTACTTTCTGGGATCAGGTAGAACATAGATCATTTTTTCATCTTATCAAATACTTGAAAATAGCCATCACTCCTCTCACCACATTTTTTTCTTCTCTAAGTTTAATATTCACACTACCTTCATCTGATACATACATACATATATATATATATATATATATATATATATATATATATATATATATATGATACTTAAATAGATTTGAGAGCCCTTACCATCCCAACTAACCTTTAGTATAGTACAATGGAAAGAGCACTGACTCTGCAGTCAAAGGCCTTGGGTTCAAATCCCACCTTTGATCCTTGCTATCTATGTGACTTTGGGCAAATCAAATAACCTCCCTGAGCCTCAGATCCCTCATCTGTGAAATGAGAGATTAGATTAAATGACCTCTGAAATCTTTCTAGACACTCTGGGTGGAAAGAACACTGGACCTGGAGTGAGAAAGATCTGAGTTCAAATCTTGACTCAGAAACTTAGTAGATATATGACCTTGGGCAAGTTATTTAACCTCTCCTGCCTCAGTTTCCTCATATGTAAAATGAGGATAATGATAGCACCTATATTTCAAGGTTGTCGTGAAGATCAAATGAGATACTATTTATGAAGCATTTTGCAGACCTTGCAGTGTTATATAAATGGTAACTATTGTTGTGACTATGTTTCCTAAAATGCGACATCCAGGGCTCATCAAAATCTTCCCCATGTTGTCTGACTAGGGCAAAGTGCAGTGGGAGCTTTGTGATCTGAAAGAGTATTTCAGAATACGTTTACCTCTTATAGTCTGCAGATATGCCTATAAAGGTTATTTTCGTAAAGTTGGCATTTATGTATTTCATTCATTCATTCTAATAGGTTATGATTTCCTTGAGGGCAGGGGTTCTATTTTAGTTAGTTCTACTTTGTGTCACCCCAGTGCCTGGCAGAGTTCTGTCTAGTCATTACTTAATGGTTGTTTGGTGTATTCATTCATTTGATATTAAATTCTTATTGTGGGCAGGGTCCTGTGTTAGACACTAGGGAGATAAAAAGATAAGATCTTATCCTGCTCCTCAAAGATATTAAAGTCTAATGGGAGAGGAATTTAGAATTTCAATTTTTGATCAAATAAGATGTTGGAATGGAAGACTCATTGGTGCAAAAGTTATTAGAAATTTCCTTTGGGCAGAATTCCTAACAGAAAGGGGTAGGGCATGGTTAGCTAAACCAGGATGTCCTCTGGAGATAACAGAAGCTCTCTCCCACAGGTGTCCTTTGGTGAGCTGTACAGCTCAAGCCAAATTACCCTTCCTTCCCTAGTGCTGTTTGGAGGTGTGTGCATCCAACCCAGCACATCCCCACCCTCATTTTAATTTCATTTTGACGGTTTTATTTTCTCTCCCACACCTGCTCACACATGCACACACAGTGTAATTACACCAACGATTCAGCAGTTCAGCAGCAAATTTAAAACCAGCACAGCTTCGCAGCAAATGCAAGAAGTTATATAAAATTCATGGGCTGTTCATCTTGGAGCAACAGGAGAAGCAAACACAGAGGCAGCCTAGGCATTCGAAAATTACAGTGTGTGCTCACTGATCCTGGGTGAAAGAGCAAAGCTGGGAACCGTGCTTTCTGCACTGAGTGACAGGTTATTTGCTTAGGAGAAAGCAAGAAGCAATTAGATCATCTTTTCAAAGCCTCCTCCCTGAGTCCCCAAATTATTGTCTGCCCTCCAATGGCTCCTGAAAGTACACAGCTTGGTCCAATCTGCTATTGCAGACAGTGATTTCCAGGGGAAGAATATGAGATTTACTCAAATTTTGCAAACCAATTTGAATCGACATTCATACCTGCTACCCTATGTTGCATGTCTTCCCTGACTTCTCTGTGAATTATTCTCTCTCTCTCTCTCTCTCTCTCTCTCTCTCTCTCTCTCTCTCTCTCTCTCTCTCTCTCTCTCTCTCTCTCTCTCTCTCTCTCTCTCTCTCTCTCTCCCTCACACACACACACACAGACACACACGCGTTTTATATAGTTTTAAAGCGTTGTGGGTATGTCTGACTTTTCTGGGTCTCTATTTCCTCATTTTTAAAATGGGGGAATTAAGCTCACAGGGCTGTTGCGAAGAAAAGTGCTTTGTCACCCTTAAAGTACTATATAAATTTGAATCATTATAATTACACTTACATCTCTCAACAGCTCAGGGATGTGTGATGCAGGTTTTAATATCCCATTTTTACATGAAAATATATGGCTGGAGGAAACAGATACTCTAAGAAGTTAACTGATCTTGTCCAAGGTCATACTTTCAGGAGCAGGTCTTAGTTTGGATCAAATGATATAATATGTGAAAAGCACTTAGCAAGTGCCAGGAGCATAGTAGGTGCTTAATAAATGCTGATTCCCTACTCATTCCCCTGCCTCCTCCCCACCTCAGACTCATACTCAGTTCTTTTAGGCTCCTAGTCTTTTTACTCTATGCCCTTTTAACCCATGATCATGGAACAAAAGGGGGACTCCTTGGGGTTCAACTGTTAGTGAGTCCAAAGCGAAAAGCAAGGAGAATAAGGGTGTTTTTGAATGGCCTTTGAAGTGATAGCTTTAGATTATTTCCTTTACACATTTCCTAATAAGTCTTATTTTTTAAGCTCAACTATTTGTTGTGATGGCTTTTCATTAACGTATCATCAATTCTCCACTAACCCAGAATTTCACTGACTCTACCAAAAGGATGAAGGAATCCATGATATAAAGAAAATAGGATTGGGGACACAGGCCTTGGGATTAAAAAGGAGGTGATTTATAAGGGCTATTGCTGCTGAAACAAAGATTCCTTCTGTCTCCTGGTATATCTCACAGATAGGAGTTCCAGTTAATGCCTGCATGTAAGGCTCTGAGATTTTTGTAGGTGGAACCTTGAAATTAGGCAAAAATACAATTATCTTTGGAGAAGGCTACCAGGTAACCTGGTTTAATGGGAAAAGTACCCAAATGGGAAATGGGAGACCTGGTTCCTAGGTCTGTCACTAACAATGTTGTTAGGCAGTCAATCAACTAGCATTTATTAAATATCTCCTGTGTGCCAGACATTGTACTAAAGGCTGGGAATACAAAAAAAAGGCAAAAAAATTGTCCCTGCCACCAAGGCACTCACAGTCTAGTTAGAGAGACCATGTATGAACAAATTTTGTACAAATGCAATATATACAGGTTAGATTGGGAATTTTCTCAGAGAGAAAACGCTAAGATTAAGGTCTAGGAAAGGCTTTTTGCAGTAGGTGAGACTTTAGCTAAGACTTGAAGCAAGCAAGGGAAGCCAAGAGGCAAAGATGATGAAGGGGAAAGTGCCAGGCATGGGAGACAGCCCTTGAAAATGCCTATTTAGGAGTACGTGGACTTCAGAAAAACTTGGAAAGAAATGAACTGATGCTGAGTGAAGTGAGCAGAACCAGGAGAACAGTGTACACAGTAACAGCCACAGTGTGGGATGACTGACTTTGATGGACTTAGCCTTTCTCAACAATGCAAGGACCTAAAACAATTTCAAAGGACTCATGATGAAAAATCCAGAAATCCAGAGAAAGAACTATTGGGTCTAAACTCAGTTTGAAGCATCCTATATGCTCTCTCTGTCTCTGTCTCTCTCTCGCTGTCTCTCTTTCTCTCTCGCTCTCTCTTGTTTCTTCTTTCTTGTGGCTTCTCCCATTGGTTCTAATTCTTATTTACAATATGACAAATGTGAAAATATATTTAATATGAATATACATAGAGCATTATCAGATTGCATGCCATCTTGGGGTGGGGGAAGGGGAGAAAGTTTGGAGCTCAAAATCTTATGGAAGTGAATGGTGAAAATTAATACTAAATAGACAGACAGACAGATACAGACAGATAGATAGATAGATAGATAGATAGATAGATAGATAGATAGATAGATAGATAAACAAGTCGAACAAATGAAAGAAAATGCCCATTTGGGAAACAGAACCACAAGAAGGTCAGTGCCACTGGATTGCAGAGTACTTGGAGGTGAAAAAAGCATAAGAAGACTGTATAATCTTGGTTATATCAGTTCACTTCCCTGGACCACAGTTGCCTTGTTTTTAACATATGGGTGGGAGTAGATGAGGTGATCACCATTTATTGAATGTCAGAACATGAGGGAACCTTAGAACATAGAATGTTAGAACACAGAATGTCAGGGATGGAAGGAAACCTTAGAACATAGAATGGTAAAACATAGAATGTTGGACCTGGAAGGAGGCTTAGAATATAGAAAGTCAGAGCAAGAAGGAACAATATACATTATTGATCTAACCCCTTTGTGCTATAGGTTACATCTCTTCTCCACTCCCATAGTCACTACCCTAGTTCAGGCTCTTATCACCTCTTTTCTAGATCATTACAATATTCTTCTAATTGTTCTCAGTGCCTTAAGTCTCTCTCCACTCTAACTCAGCCTCTATCCAGCTGCAAACATATATTTTTTAAGTACCCATCTGAACACTCCACTTCTCTAATCAACAAACTCCAGGATCAAATATAGTCTTTTGTTAGCATTTGAAGATCTTCATTACCTGGCTTACCTGCCTTTCCAGTTCTTATTTGCTCGCCTCCTCTTACTCTTTACATACATCTTTGTGCTTTTGTATTGGCTCTGCCCCATGCCTAAAATGCTAACCCTCCTCATCTCCATCATTTAGCTTTCCTGCTTTCCTTCAAGACAGACTGCTCCCCCTTCTGCATGAAACCTTCTAGTCCCCCAGTTGTTAGGGTCTTCCACTCAGAGATTACCTTTCATCTACTCTGTATGTATGTTGCAGGTTCTTAATTATTTACATGTTGTATTCTCCATGAGACTGTGAGTTCCTTGAGGGCAGAAGTGGTTTTGCCTTACTTTGTATTGTGAGCACCTAATACCTAATAAATACTTGTTGACTTGACTGACTAAAATTGAGGGCCAGAGAGGACATCAGGGTCAAATCCCTGGTAAAGCAAGGTTTCCATGCAGACTTCCTGACTCTTGAATCTAATAATACTTTCCTATTACATGCTACTGAGAGGTTGGCTACATTTCGGGGTTTTGAAAACTTTTCACACTCAGATGTTTTCCTACTTTTTCTGACACTTTATGAGTCAGGGTAGGGAGGGTCTGCCATTTCACTGGCCAGGTTGAATTATCAGGTAGTAATGGTTTAGAGACCTAGATCAACCACCATTCATTAAAGTGGTGGCCTGAAGAGTCACTATAAATCCAGAAAAAGCAGTACCCTTTCAGTCACATCCTATCTCTGGGGTTCTTGTGTGACCTATATCATAGTGGACTTTTTTCTCTCAGGGAGAATTCGAAATTTCTCTTTTCTCAGTCCAGTAGCTTTCTGGTCTATGAAATTCCTGTTCACTGAGAGTCCAGGAAAATCTGTTAATCAGACAAATTCTCCCATTCGGCTTGGTGCTATCTCTGCTCAGTGGAGCAGGATTGGACTTAGATTCTTCAGTTAATTATGTTATACCCACTCCAACATCTCTGGCCCCTTTTTCTTTTCTGTCGCAGCCCCCATCATCCTATCATTAGTTTCATTTGGCCCCAAAGATGAAGGTTCGTTACTATTAGTGAGAGAAAGATTCATTTGTCTAGTGGAGAAACAGGAATTTTTTTTTCCCTTTGTCTTTCTCCTTATTCCAGGGGCAATAAAAATGCCTTTTGATGTACACGTTTGTGTCTCTGCCTTCTTTATTAACGATGATTTTAAAAGGTTAAACAAGACAAAGTTTCCTCATTGGCAGTACTTCGCTGATAGTTTCAGACGTCAATGAAGCCTGAAGACCTCCTCTCTGGCATGGTGGCGGTATGTGACACAAACAGCAAAGAAGTGTCAGAGCCTGTCTGCTCAGTCAGGAGGTAGCTGGCAAATTATCAGGGCAAAGTCGGAGAAATCTGTCTCCTCTTTCTTTGTAGTGACCTTTCCTTTTATTCATACCATCTCTCTTCCCTGCCAAGAGACTCTAGCATCTTTGTGCTGGAGTTTCTCTTTTCCATCTTCTTCCAATCAAAATCTGTTCTGTTTGTTGCACTTCTGAACTCAGAAGACTTTTGGCTTTTCCATTCACATGACTATAGTTGAATTTGTGTGTGTGTATGTACACACACATATATATGTATTATATACACACATTCACACACATACATATATACATACACACATGCATATATGTGGCACACATATATATATATACACACATATTCACATATATATACCTATATATGTATATGTATGTGTATATATATTTATATGTGTGTGTGTATGTACATACACATATACTTTCCCCCTATTAGAATGTTAAGCCCTTAAGAGAAGGCTCTGTCTCTTTTCTTTTTATTATTTTGCTTGGTGATCTTATCAACTCCATGGATTTAATGATCATCTCTATGTAGATGATTTAAATCTCTTTATTCAGCCCTAATCTCTCTCCAGGGGCAGTTAGGTGGTACATTGGTTAGAGTGCCAGGCCTGAAGTCAAGAATATTCATCTTCTTGAATTCAAATCTGTCCTCAGATATGTACTAGCTGGGTAAATCGCTTAACCCTGTTTGCCTCAGTTTCCTCATCTCTAAAATGAGTTGGAGAAGTCAATGGCAAACAACTCCAACTATCTCTGCCAAGAAAATCCCAAATGAAGTCATGGAGAGTTGGATATAACTCAAAACAACTGAACAGCAATCTCTGTACTGACCTCTAGTCTTGCATCTCCAATTGCCTAATGAATACCTCAAACTGATTGCCATATCAAACTCGACATGTCCCAAACTGAACTTGTTCTATTCCCCCAAACCCTCCCTTCTTCCTAAGTTCCCTATTACCATTGAGGGTACCATCATCCTCCCAGTCACCCAGACTCACAATCTATCATTTTACAAAAAAGGAAGCTGAGGCCCAGGACAGAGTAAGTGACTTGCCCAAGATCACACAAGTGGTAAGCAGCAAAGTTAAGACAGATTTGGGAGTGATTTGTAGAGGTGTAACAGCTGTAGTCTTAGGAGTGCTATCCCAAAGAAAGATATAGAATTTTATCTATCTCCTAAGTCTCAGCACAGGAATAAGCACATGGTAGGCACTCACTCGTGGTAGATTTCCAGCTCTGAAAGCTTTGATTCCATGATCCTTGGTTGACTGACTGCTAAGAATTCTCACTGAGAGGAAGACAAGGCTGCCATCTTACCTAAATGAAACAGAGGCTCTAAAAGGAAAACTATTTTGAGAGTAGAAATCCACTGCTTTCCCTTAACATAAAAATACTAGCATTGTCCTGAAAGCCTATTGTAGATACAGTCACAGATACTTATAGAATACCAGAGTTAGAAAGTGACTTGAGTCATTATGTAGGCCAACTTACTCGTTTTAGGGATGAGAAAATTAAGGACCAGAAAAGAAAAGTGAGCTAATCAAAGTTAGCAACGTTGGGACTAGAACTAAGCTCTTCTGACTCATCTCATCCAAGGGTTTTTCCACTAAATCACAATGACTCTTGTCTTTACTTGTATCTTGAGATGAGTGAGCAAGATTGGCCCATGGAGCAAACAATGGTGTGTGTGTCTCCTGGGACTGGATGGAGATGGATAGGGAGAGAGAAGAGACTTAAATCTGCCTTACTGGATCTGGAATAGGATCAAATGAGAAAATTATAAAGAGATAGTATCCTAATGCAGCCTTCAAACAGAGATGGGAGATTTCTTGGCCAATGCCAGGATTGGGAGATCAATCAATCAATCAATCAACATTTGATTGACCACTATGTGCCAAACACTACTGTGCTCAGCACTGGGGATGCAAAAAGAGGGAAAAGAGTTCTTGCCCTCAAAGAGATTACAATCCAACCAGGAAGACAACATGCAAACACATATATATATATAAAGCAAGTTATATACAGTATAAATAAGAAATAACTAAAAGAAGGAAAGTATTGGAATTAAGAAGGGTTAGGGAAAGCTTCTTGTAGAGGGTGGGCTTTTAGTTGGGATTTAAGGGAAACCAAGGAGGTCAATAGTTGGAATGAAGGAGGGAAAGCATTCCATGCATGGGAGATGGCCAAAGAAAATTCCCTAGAGGTGAACGATGGAGTGTCTTGTTCTCAGAATAGCCAAGCAGCCGTTGTCCCTGAATTGAAGAATATATTTCAGAGAGTAAGGTGTAAAAAGAATGGAAAGGTAGAAGGGGACTAAGTTATGAAGGGCTTTGAATGCCAAACAGCATTTTGTATTTGATCCTAGAAACAATAGGGAACCACTGGAGTTTGTTGAGTGGAGAGTGGGATGGGGATAAAATGATTAGACCTGAAATTTAGGAAAATGACTTTAGTGGCTGAATATAGAATGAGTAGGGACAAACTTGAACAGGCAGGCCCACCAGCAGGCTATTGTAATCATCAAGGTGTAAGGTAAAGAAAGATGCCTCAAAAATTTCCCCAAGTGGCTACATGATCAAGATAGAAAACTTGATGCTTTCTCTGATCTTCATAACTTTCTAGATCTCTCCAGAACAGAACAGAAGAGAAAACAATTTCAGCTGTGTCCATGCTACAGGAAATCAAGAACTCCAATCAAATAAAATTCCAATGAATTAACAAAAGAGAAGGCTAATAATCTCTACCTCTTATCACAGTCATTCAACACCTTCTCCCCACCATCCATCATGATTTGAAATCCAGTCTACACAAGCAGAGCCAGGGACTTTCAATAGAACTCATCTCTACGTCTTCCCAGAGGAGGTTTGTTCCAACTACAAAAGCATTTCACAGCACTCTGTGCCTCAACAGAACTCAAACTAAGAACTGAAGAATAAGAAGGAAGTAGGGCAGGATGTATGTGTGAAATAAATCCGAGGAAAAGATTCCAGAATCCAGTTTGAGTTCAGTTCTATCCTCTCAGAAACCATTTGGGGAAGAGACTGAGGCTGTTGAACTTTAATTTATTTTTATTTTTAATGTTCTACAATCACTATCATAAAAGTTAGATTTCTTCCCCCCTACCTACCCCCCACCACCTCCCTCCCTCCTCAAGACAGCATACAATTCTATATAGGATCTACTCATACTTTCCTATTGAATACATTTTCACTATAGTCATGCTGTGTAGATGAACTAAAATAAATGGAAGAAATTGTATAACAAATCAAAACATAATAGACACACACACACACAAATGATCTGCTATATTCTGCAAATCAATTCCATAGTTCATTCTTTGAATGTGGAAGGCATTTTGCCTTAGAAGACCACTAGGAATTTTTCTTAAGTTCTTGGATTGTCACAAAGTTCCAAGTCTACCAGAAAAACTCTTGCACACTGTGGTCGTTGCTGTGCACAACGTTCTCCTGGTTCTGCTCCTTTCGCTCAGCATCAGATCATACAAGTCCTTCCAGGCCTCTCTGAAGTCTTCCTGTGTTACACTTTAATTTGTCCAGCATGGGAAGAGGCTGAGATGGTTTTAAGATTTAGCTCCCAGTTCCCATTAAAGATGGGAACCAGAAAGTGAGTTATAGGGAAAAAAAGAAAAAAGGAAATTGAAATTAATGAAGATGCTAGAAGGAAGAAAATTCAATTAAAGACTTTGAGAATATAGATTAACCAACACAAGAGACATTAACAGAAGAAGGAAATATGGCTTTCAGATCAGATAAGAGTCCAGGAATCTATGAATAAACATTGCAAGACAAAGAAAAATTAATCAACAGATGATGAGACAACAGATTCTTTGGATTCCCAAGTACCATAGAAGGATGTTCCTGAATGGTTTCAAAGAGAAATTAGGATTGTGAAAGTAGAATTTATATCCTGTGCAGTAGGAATAACTGGCAGAATAGAATAAATCTTGAATATAACTAAGAGACAATGACTGATTGGGAATGCAAATACATGGAAGTGAAGGAAAATCTGAATGAAGTAAAGTGAAAGGCAGGAACTGTCTTACTTTTGTATCTGTATCTCTAGTGCCTAACAAAGAGTCTAGCACATGGAGCTTAATCCATGCTTCCTAGTTGATTGGATAACCTACCTTCAAGGAGCTCACAATCCAGAAAGGAAAAAAAGACCTGGAGTCATTAGGGAACTCATCTGTATAGTAATACGTAATAATCACTAGAAAGGAGAGGCTAGAGAAAGTCATCATATGATGGAGGAGATAGTACCTGAGCTAGGTGCACCCTGAAGGATAGTTATGATTTTTATAGGTAGACAGGATAAGGAAAGAGCATTGTAGGTGGAAACAAAGGCATGGAGGTGGGACAGAAGTATACAGAGTACATAGAGAATATTGACTTGATAGGAGTGAAGGGTGAACGATTGGAAGCAAGGTGAGATGATGTGCTAAGCAGGGAAACTGGAGCCAGTCTATGAAAGGCACTGGATGTCAGGAAGAGAACATCAGGTCCCAGTGTGGTATGCAACAGGCTTTCCAAAGGGGCCTCAATTTTGACAGGTAGCCTTAGCTGCAGTAGCTTCTCCTATATATTCTCTGGGACTGTCTCCTTTTTATCCCAGTCCCAGGAGATTTTATTCCAAATCAAGGTTATGGGGGGAGAGGAAAGAGAGAGAGAGAGAAGAAAAGCAAGAGAGATAGAGACAGAGACACACAGAGACAGACAGAGAGACAGAGACAGAGACAGACAGAGACAGAGACAGAGACAGACAGAGAGACAGAGACAGAGACAGACAGAGACAGAGACAGAGAGAGACAGACAGATACACACAGAGTCAAAGAGAGAGACAGAGAGGGAGACAGAGACAGATAGAAAATATAAGAGGGACAGAGATAGAGTTTCACTCTGAAAAGTATTGTGGAATTTGTCATTTGGGTTCAACTCCATGATTTTTCTGGGAATCCATCTCGAAACAGAGGAAACATTGCTCTTCTCTGCAGCCCAAGAGCTTACCACGTTGGGAGGGCAGCCACACTAAGTTTTATCTTTACAAAGCTAGGGGGTGGGAGTGGGTGGGTTTGTGAAACAGTGAACAGCTGGGTCCTCTTTTGTCCCCATCCTCCAGTTTCCCTAAAAAGATAAGCGTAAGGGCTCTTAAAAACCACTCTTTTTAGACTCACTTTCCTCCTTTCTTGGGGCCCCAATGGCTAGGGGCTGGCGGCTCAGACAACTGTCAGAAATCATTCCAATCACAAGTCTGGCGGCTTTGGGGGCAGAATTGCTATTGACTCTGGGCTGGGAAATCTGTAAAATGCCAGGAGTCTTTGGCACTTTTGGCTCCTCATCACAAAAGGCTTGGAGCAAAACCTTTAATAGGGGCAGGATAGGGTCACTACTTAGGGGGAAGGTGGAGAGAGAACATTTACTTCCCCTGTTTCTTCCAGTCTTGACACTGGAAAGGGAGTATGCTCTATAGGCTTGGAGCAATAGACAAAGCAGGGAGTTGTAAAGGCAGTAAACAGAGGGAAAAACAGAGAAGAAATACCTAATCCACATAATGCTACGAATTTATAGAACAGTTTTTTGTCTTTGCTGATAGTCCAAGGGCTTCTTTCACAAAGGGCTCCAGGTATATGCATGTGAGATCAGCTGCCCACTGTGCCGATGCTATCTGTTTTTTAAAAAAAACATTCCCTTGAGCAATGATACTTAGTTTATTTTAACTTTATTTGTGCCTTTTGCTTTTATGATTGTTTCCCAATTATCCATTCCCTGGCAAAGAACTCTCCTTGGTTCTCAAAGACAAACAATCAGGTAGCAGTAGCTGACACCATCCTAACATCTCCTGTGACAATCAGTTCCCATAGCCCTCACCCTGGTCTGCTGAAATGGGGGATTTGTGTCGGCTACAGGAGCGTGCTGGACAATGTTAAACAGTTAACTCCCTGAAAAATAAGCTAATCTGCATCATTAACATTTTTTTCCATCACTTTCTTAAGTCTAGAGTCTAGACAGTCAATGAAACAGTAAATCAAGCCCTGGATTTTTAGCATTTACCAGTTCCCAAGGTATACATGCTCACATATGAGTACTTTGTTGGCACCATGGGTGAGATAGTAAAGGATAGTTCCTGACTTCTGGGAGCTTATAGTGTAGTTGAGGAGAGAATCAACCACAAGGAAATAGATACTTTATCCAACTGACTACAGGACAATCTAGGTAATATCAGGTTAATGACAGAGGATGGAGGCACTCAGCCAATATACCTGGACCAAGAAAACCCCACTCACAACTCAAGTATTCAGGTAAACAAAGCCAATATAATGCTTTGGCCAAGTTTGGGAGATAATTGCTCTTTCTCCTCACTTTAGTAGGTCACCTGTAGCCTGGCCCTGTGGTGCTGAAGAGAGATGGGGATCCAGCTACCTGCCGGAAACCTGAAAGGAGATGAATGTGCTGGCATTCATGTTCTACTTGGGAGGCAGGGAAGAGGGATAGTGGCAAATTTCTGAGCAGGGCTGCTGGGTCATCATTAGGAGGACTTCCTTTTCCAGAGACTTTCTAAAAGATTGCCAGAAAGGGAGAGAATGCACACCAAGTAAGAATGCCAGAAAGAGAACTAGAACCTTGTCCCAGTTCCATTCCACCAACCCACGCAAATTTTCTGAATGCTATTTTTTGAACTTAAAGTCTAACCATGGTGAAAGTCAGAGAGCAGTAGGATTTGGGTTGGTTTGTTTTTTGCTTTTGTTTTTGGTTGTGTGGATCACTTGCATTTTAAAAGGGGGATGGTATATCAGAAACCTGAGCCCCAGGAATTTCTCCCTAGATGTAACTTGGATATCTTAGAGGCTACCCCAGGAATTTCTCCCTAGATGTAACTTGGATATCTTAGAGGCTATCCTCATTTTACAGATGAGGAAACAGGCTCAGAGTAGAAAGTGACTTGCTCAAGATCACATAGCTAGTAGATATGACTGAGCTAGGATTTGGACCCAAGTCCTTCGACTTCAAGTGAAATACTGTTTGGTGCAAGATCCTCTGTCATCTCAGCAATTTAGCATCATTTATGAAAGATGCCTGGCCCCAACCTTTATGATTACAAAGTTAAGGAAACAAATTGGACTTTCAGAGGCAAAGTCTAAAATATTTTATTTGCTGCCTTTTGGTGGCTGGCACCTATATGTTGTTCCCCGCCTCCCCCGCCACCGGCACCTTCCAGTTCAAAAGTTCTTAGATTCTCGGAGAAAATAAAACACTCAGAAAATCTGATAACTGGGACTTGGGGGTGAAGAAGAAAAACACCGTTGGGCAAAGAAACAGCAACTGTTTTTATTCTCCATTTTATTTTACAGATATTATCTTTCTATTCTCTTGCTCTCCCCTTCTTTTCACAGCAAACTGAAGATGGAAGAGTAAGTGGGCAGCAAAAGAGTGGTGATTGCCTCTGAAACTGTTAATGGGCTTACTGTGGGGGTGCTTCTGGCTTACAGATGTTGTCTTGTGGCCAGCTCAAATATGTGGCAGGACAGAGCTAGCAACGTGCTTACAATCAGTCACCAAGCTAGGGGCCAAGAGAGACCACGCTCACTTTCTATTCTTTCCCAGTTTCTATAAATTGCACACAGATGCACATGACTGGCCTCCTTAAGGGACCTGAGATTCTGAATACAGAAATGGAACTTGAGGCCCATTATGCTGAAGCTTATGCAGAAATAATGAGGGGAAAGATACTGTAATGGGAGTTTCTGCATCTAATAAAGGGAAATTTATTCCGAGGGTTCCATGTGAGCCTGAATGCTGGTTGGTCTTAAAACAAAACAAAACTCTACGATGCCAGGCTTGCCTGTTTGCTTCCTGAGAAGCACCAGGAAGGGTCAAGGAAAGCATAAAACCTTTTGGCTGTTTCCAGCTCTGGTCAGTGGTCTCCAGACACATGGTCTTGAGTTAAAATAGGGACCTGGGTGACATGGTTAGACCAAATTTGAGGGGCAAGCACAAATTCCAGAAGCCTGGTGGGAGGTGGTCCGAAGGAGGAATTGGAAGCAAATGAGTGTCGAACGCAGCCTGCTTTTGCTAGTTCAGGGAGAAAGAGACTGGCCTTTAGCCAGTCTCACTAGTGTCTCTGCCTTCAGTCTCCTACTTATCCCTCACCTCCATTTTCTTTCCATCATCTATAAGTCCCCCTGCACACATCGACAGATGCATCTTCCTAATGTTCAGCTTGGGTTTTGTCTCTGCTCTCCTCAAAAATCTTTATTACTTCCCTCTTGCCTATAGAATGATGTCCAGGTATTTTAGCCTAGTATTCAAGTCCCTGAATAACCTGGATCCAATTCACCTTGGCAGACTTGTACTATTCCCTCTCATCTCATATACTATCTATCTATCTGTCTATCTATCTATCTATCTATCTATCTATCTATCTATCTATCTATCTATCTATCTATCTATATGTGTGTGTATTTGTATGTGTATGTATGTGTACATGTAGTATATATATACACATATGCGTGTCTCTGTGGGTATGTGTACATATACATATGCACACACAATACATATATGCATGCCTACATAACATCCATACACATACAATACACTACACATTGCATATACACACATGTGCCTACACACATGTATATAACATACTACATAGGTAGTCTACTTTTAATTTTAGTTTCAAAAAAGCATTTATCTTGTGGGCCTTTGTAGTTTTAAAGATAAATATATCTCAGGCTTGTAATCCATTTTGATGTTTCTTTCCAGTCCCACAGAACAACAATAAAGGACACAACTGTCCATGAACCATTGACTTTGTGTCCCATTTAAAAATGGGAGGATAACATGACCCACATGGAAATATGTTTTGTGTGACTGCACAGGGACAACCTATATCAAATTCCTTGCCTTATCAATGGGTACGAGAGGGCAGGGTGGAACTCAAAATTTTTTATAAATGAATATTAAAAATTGTTTTTACATGTAATTGGGGAAAAATAAAATATTGAACAATTTTAAAAAATAAAATGAGAGGATAAGATGGGGACTGAACCAATGATTTCATCAATATAGGAAAATTGCAGGTGAGAAAAGTCCCTCCAGGGCCACCTTTTCTGAAGTTTATAGTCTTTGTTGCAAAGTGATTAAGTGACTTATCCATGGTCACATAACCAGTATATGTCAAGAAGCAGGCTTTGAAGGCAGGTCTTCTTGCTGCCAAGGCCAGCTCTCTATCCATTATACCACACTGCTCCTCTTTTTAAGCATTTCCTTAAAATACATCTGATTCTTGCCTTCTATTTTCTTCCTAGGTCTTGGGATCAGACTATGGCCTTTCTACAGCAGGTCTTTTGATGAACAGACTCTGGGTAAATATTCCTTAATTGATTTTTCAGCTGATTTTTGACAGTAATGAGGTCAGCAGACTCCTTTAACTCCTTCTGCAATTATAGAAACCTAGAAGCTGCTAGGTATCTCAATGGTTAAAGTACTAGGCCTGGAGTCAGGAAGACTTGAATTCAGATTCAGCCTCAGACGCTCACTAGCTATGTGACCCTGGGAAAGTCACTCCACTTCTGTTCACCTTAATCCACTAAAGAAGGAAATGGCAAACCACTCTAATATTTTTGCCAAGAAAACTTCTTGGATAGCATTGGTGTGATATGGTTCAAGAGGTCACAAAGAGTCAAACATGACAGAAAAACCACAAGAGCATAAAGACATAGGAAGCTATCAAGCTCAGGCCATTCTGCAGCATTTTAAGCCCAGGGTTTTCCAGGTTTCATCTGACAACCTCCCAGCATGAGGAACTTTTTATCTCCCTGGGTTGTTCATTTCCTGTTGGGATGCTCAAGTTTTTAAGAAGTTTTGAACATTGAATAGTCTGCTTCTTGGCAAATTCCACCAGTTTTTAGAGGTCTGGATGTGGAGTCAGGAAAACCTGAGTTCAAATCATGCTTCAGAGACTTAGTAGCTGTGTGGCCTTGGGAAAATCACTATCTCTATCAACTTCAGTTTCCTCAGCTATAAAATGAGAATCATAAAGTATCTACCACCCAGGGTTGTTGTGAGCAGTCAATGACATCATCTTTATAAAGTACTTAGCACAGTGGCTGGCACACAGTGGGAGCTTAATAAATGCTTGTTTCCTCCTTTCTTTTCTTTTTTCCTTGGTCAAAGTAAAAAAAAGTCCCAGCACCAGTCTTGTAAGTACTTAAAGACTGGTTAAGTCACAGCCTCCGAGTCTCAGTTTCTACAACTGTAAATTGAGAAGGTTAGACTATAATGATCTTCGATGTTTTCAGCTCAAATTTATGATCCTATAGCCTTCAATGATCATGTTGTCCTCCAAGGTCCTTTCTAGCACTCAGTATATAATTATACATTACATATAGTATGTATTATATATTATTACATTATATTATATACATGCACACACACATATATACATGATCTTATGTCCTTACTAGATTTTCTCTTCTGTAGGTTAAATATTTTCATTGTCTTAAACCCACCATTACAAGTCAGAATCTCCTTCCTTTCACCAAGAGCTGTCTTTTCCTAAATATACTCCAGGTTGTCAATATTCCTCCTAAAATGTGATGCTCAGAAATGGACACAATTCTCCAGATGTAGTCTTGACCAGGGTACCAGGGAACCTTCTGTCTCAAAGCTACATATGACCCTCTAGGTCCTCAAGTGTGGCTCTTGGTTGGATTCAGTCAAAGGGCCACACTCAAGGACCTAGAGGGCCACATGTGACCTGCAGCACAGATTCCCTACCCTTGGTAGTGGGGAGGTTTTTTTCCCCCTCTTCTCTTTTTCTGGATATTCTGTCTGATTCTATTAATGCTAGAAGAAGAATCTACTTCCTCTGTTAGTTCCTCCCATTTGAAAAAAGTCACATTAAACCAAACTCTGAAAAAAGGTTTAAATCAATCTACAAGTATTTATTTAACATTTACTACAGTGTGCTTAGGCATAAGACCATAAATTGAGATCTGGGAAGATTCTGTGAGGGTATGTTGAGAGCCTCTGATCCATTTCATTCATATTTTTATTCAACAAATATTTAATAGAACATATTAGAAAGAGTTAAGCAGTGCAGTAGATAAAGAACAAGGTCCAGAGTCAGGAAGACTTAAGTTTAAATCCTTGGGCAAGTCACTTACCCTCTATTTACTTCAGTTTCTTCAACTGGAAAATGGGAATGTTGGCAGCACCACCTCCCAGGCTTTTGGTGAGAGTCAAGTGATATAATGTTTGTAAAGTGCTTAGCCCAGGGTAGTAGGTATTAAATAAATGCTTATCTCCCCCACCTCCCTAAACACAAATTATTGTAACTCCTAATGTTATCTCATGAGAGAGGCAGAATAATATCATATACTGGCTAGAATTGATAGCATCTCAAAATCAAGATAATCTGGGTTTAAGATAAACCTCCTCAATCAGGGAGGACTTCCTGGAGGGGGTGGTACCTGAGGGATGGATAGGAACTAAAGAAGTGAAAAGCAAGAGTGGGGAGAGCATTCCAGGCAGGGGGAACCTTAACATGAGTGGCTACCTTTCATTGCCTCACTGGACAAATGACAAGAACCCACAATTTGGCTTCTCATGGAAGCTGCTTACCTGATTTCTAGGGAAGAGACAATCCTAGCTGAAATTCCCAGCTACATCACTCAATATTTTCTGCCCTGTGATCAGCCTTTCCTTGACCAAACAGGTAATGTACTTATTTCCATGAGATGATCTGGTAAGAAACAATTGTTTTCAAAGAGACCCTGGGAAAGTACATCTTCTTGTTCCTGAGGAATATGAATACCTCCTTTTTCCCCTTCATGTTTCCAGTAAAGCAAAGAATCATCACATGCCTTTGAAACAGCAGAAAGCTTCTGCACTGGGGTGGTGGGTTTTTTTAAATCTATTCTTAAAACATGACCCCAGCAATCTCCCAGGGAACATCAAATGAATATTTATTGCCTTGTTTTTTTTTAAATGTAATTTCGCTGTCTGGCTATTAAATCTATTTTTATTGCTGCAAAAATGTCTTCTTTCCATTAAGATGAGGGCAGCCTGGTGCCTATTGTAATTCTGGTTCATCCTCTGTTCTTCCTTCTTTTCTGGGGAAGAAGACGTCAGAATGTTTGGATTTATTTGCCCCATTCCTGTGGCACTGATATACTGCGGCTTTTTCTTTCATATCCATAAGATATGAAGCTTGTCAAAAGATGAGCCCTGAGATGGATGGGAAATCTCTTGCAAAGTCCTTCTAGAAAACAGAGGTTGACCAGGGCCAGCTCCAGGGCCAGGGCCTTTCCCAGAAGCATAAAAATCTAATCATTTCTTCTTGACTCAGTATACTTTTCCCCCATGGGGGAAGGTGGGAGGGGGATGCCATGATTAGGCAAAACTGGTAGGCCTAATTAAGCAACCAGGCTGTCACGGTAATAGTTCCTAAAGGAAAAATTGTGTTTATTGTCACCCTTCCCCTGCCCTTTAAATGTTTAGGAAAATAACTGCATCTCTCTGCACCCTCTCTTCCAAGAGTTAAAATGTTACTACTAATAACTGTGAGCTAAAACTTCACACTTTGCATAGTGCTTTCACAGTTATTATCTTATCTGGTCCTTAAAATAACCCCTTGAGGTAGGTGGGGCCGTTATCATTCTCCCCATTTTGAGGATGAAGAAGCCAGCTCCAAGGAAAGTTAAACCACTTTACCCAACAAGGCTGTGCAGTTAATTAAGGGAGAGTTGGGACTCAGTATCCCATTTAAGCAAGGAAGTCAAGTCATCCAATTTTCACTGAGCACCTACTCTACAATAATGAGTGATATTTTTAGAGAGTATTAAGGTTTCCAAAGTCACTTTGTGCATTATTTCACTGGATCCTCTCATCAACCCTGTGATATAGGTGCTGTTGTCATCACCCCCATTTTACAGATGGTAGAACTGGGTCCCTGAGACATGAAGTGATTTGCCCTGGAGTCACACGTTTGCCTAGTCCTATGCCTAAGTAGTAAGCATTGGAGACAAGATTCAGGCCCAACTCTTTCTGACTCTAAGTTCCATTCTTTCTCCAAAACTCTATACTGCTTCTTAACCTGAGCTATAATATGCAATGTCAGGGTATGCACAAAAGTGTCCCTTGAAATCACCAATAGGTAACTAATTTAGTACCTGCTAAGTATGAGGGTCCTTGGTACACAAAGACAAAAACGTAAGCAGAATCTGTTCTCAAGGTGCTTACATTCCATCAGCATAGACTGTGGGGAGTCCCAGTAAAGGATAATCATCAAATCACAGTTGGAAGGGACCTTAGCACTCACATACTTCAAATCTACTCATTTTAGAGATGGCCAATGCTGAACCTCAGAAAGGGGAAGTAAGCTCTATAAGACCATATTGATTGGCAGTAAGCAGAGCTCAGGTTTCCAGTGCCTCTTCATCCATGAATGCCAAAATTTTCTTCTCTTTTCCTCATCAAATAGAAAGAGATATGGAAAGGGGAGAGACAGAGAGAGAGAGTGAGAGAGAGAGAGAGAGAGAGAGAGAGAGAGAGAGAGAGAGAGAGAGGGAGAGAGAGAGAGAGGGAGAGGAGAGAGAGAGAAATGAGCCTCAGCTGGCACTTAGGTTGTAAAATTCTTCCTGCTCTATTTACAATATGAGGCTTAACCTTCCACAGCCTTGGTTCTGGTCCACTGGTACTATAAATTGCATTTCCATGCTGTATGTAGCACAAGATGCCTTTCTAACTGTTTCATCAATAATCCATAAAAGTCACCTAAGAGATGCATGTCTGTCCACCTGAGACTCAGAAATTCAGCATGGCTCTGGATTTTATCCTCTTCTCCCTGACTGACTGTTACCACTGGTTCATGTGAATCCCTCCCTCTTCACCCCCAGCATTCCCCATCCCCACCCCCAGTGCTCTTAGAGTCTAGCTGAAGCAAAGTCTCTTGAACCCAGGGGATTTTCCCTGCTATTTTGACCGTAGTGATAAAACTGACATCCATCACAAACATCAGTACACAGCATACAGGAGCAAATGTGATTTGGTTTGGAAAAACCACAGATGCTGTTGTTGTTACTCCAGAAAAGGAGCCAGATTTGTTCAGATGGGCGTCTAGTTTGGCAGTGACCCCTGGCTATTCCCATTGGCATTGAGGCTGCTGCATTTATTTCCCCTGGTTTTATTTCTCCCCATTTGTCCATTTCTATGACATAAAAGCTGGCAAGAGAAACCTTAGGACCCTGGAAACTCAGGTGGCATCTATATCTCACTAGAGAGACATAAGTCACCAGGAAAACTATTCATAATTTAATAGCTACTTCACACAACTGGTGTGTGCCCTGAAATCATAGAAGCTTACAGCTGAAAAGGACTTTAAAACACAAAATGCTTCAATACAGAACAAAAACACTAGATCTGGGAGGGCTCTTAGAGATTATCTCATCATCCAACAGCTTCATTTGACAGGGGGATAACCTGAAGCCTAGGGAGGGGAAGTGACTTGCCCTTACATAGCTAGCAAAATTCTCTGGTTCAGAAATCTCTTTCCAACTCAAGAAGAATGACCCAGGGCAGCTAAAAGTTCTGAGTCTCAGTTTCATCCTCTGTCAGATAATCCCTCCTCACCCTCCATCACCAGTAGGGGATATATTTTGGGGGGGGGGGTCACAGAAACTCACTAAATCATTTACCCAGGCATGGAGAGCCTGTAATACGCATCAACAAAAGAAATATCTGCACTGATGAAAACATAGGAATTTTGGAGTATTTGAAGTGTTAAGATGGAGATACTAAACATCTCCACACTTGGTATTCGTCTCTGACCTCTGTGATGTTGCTGAGGTCACCTCCCTTGCCTAGAATATTCTCTATGCTCATCTCTGCCTCTCAGACTTCTTATTTTTCTTCAAGGCTCAGCTTGTAAGGAACTAACTCCTTCATCAAGCTTTTTTCTTATTTCCACACTGGTTAGTGTTTTCCCTCTCCACAAATTACTTTGTATTTCTCTAAGTACAGTTGACTTGTGGCCACCAGCACATTTAACACCTTTAGCACCTTAACACATTTAACATGGCCAGGGGGAGGGAGAAAGGGAGGGTGAGGTACATATACCCAGACAATTTAATTTTTTTGACATTTATTGAATACGATCACAAAGAACATTATTTTTATTCATTCAACAAAGCTAAAGAAGTGAAAACATAACTTAAAACTATTTAATTCACAACTAAAACTTAAAAATGACTCTATCATTTTTGAGATATCAGTGTATACCTATACATATGCCCATCAATAAATATGAATGAGTGAATAAGTATTTATTAAGGGTTTTCTATGTGCAGACTCTGTTCTAAGTATTGCAAATACTCATTTTTTAAAAAGGAAGACAATCTTTTCCCTTAGGAAGTTTATATTCTATTATAGGGAGGCAGGCTATGAAGTGGTGGCCAGGAGGGGTATATTGGTCAGAGAAGTCTCTGAAATGGTAAGTGAAATCATCATGGCAATTAATAGTATTGTATGGCAATTAGAAAGGTTTGAAAGACATGGTTTATGGGCAATTTAATCATTTTATTAATAAGGCCAGCACATTATGGTCAATTGCCTGTCTCTCTTAGACCAAAGGCAATCATGGCAGACAGCTCAGGGCTTTTATGTTCTATTGGAAGAGGAGTGTCAATTAATTGGTAAATATAGTGGGAGGTGGGCTATATTAAAATGAGGGGCTGAGAGTGACATCATGTCACCCTTGGATAGAGAAACTATGTCTATACCCAGTCTACCCCTAGCCTTGAGCCATTTTTTCAAAGAATGCCTGCCCTGTCCAGTCTGAGCAGGACACAGTGGCTACTAGTAGCACTTGGGTGGGGTCTGAACAAGAAAGTTAGTCCAATCTCATTATCAGCAATGTCCTTCAAGAGACTGTGCTTTTTAAAATCTGGATTTTAGAAAAAAGTGGGGAGGAGAGCTCTGGATCTCTCCAAATCATTGGTTATTAATAACCATTTCTCTCAGCTGGCTTGATTGTGCTCATACTTAGAGGTGGAAAAGCATGGAGATGAATGTAGGGAAAGGTACAGGCTTGTAGGATGGTGTGCAGATGTCTGGAAAGCAGCATAATGGGTCTGGGGCAGGGCTAGAGAGAGTGGAGCCTCACCAATGAGAAGCCCAAGGATCCCCGGGCAAGGGTTGGAGAGCCTGGTAGGATAAGCAGGCTGGGGTGCTGGAGAACGGCATGAAGGTTGGAATGACATGGGTTACGGCAATAAAACTGGCACAAAAAATTTGTCAGAAATAATCAGGGCATGGTGTAGAGGAGCAAACAGAATCTGACTCTGAAAAGCTACGAATTTTATTAGAAACCCAGTAAAATGTAAGTTCCTGTCATTCTTTTTTTTTGTCATATCTTTCAAAGAAAATTCCTTGCATACCATAGGGGCTTAATAAATGTTTGCTTAGTTGAATTGAAATACCACATATCCTGCCTATCTCATAGGGTTATTACCAAAGGGCTACTGGATGCGCCTTGTAAAGTGTAAAGCTGAATTGAAATGTGGTATGGTTATACATATGTGCGTACACACACATACTACTACTATTACTACCATTGTTCAGTTCTGTCTGACTCTTTGCAATGCCATTTGGGATTTTCTTGGCAAAGATATTGGAATGGTTTGTTATTTCCTTCTCCTTTTCATTTTACACATGAAGAAACTGAGGCAAAAAGTGTTAAGTGACTTGCCCAGGGTCACATAGCTAATAGGTGTCTGAGGCCAAATTTGAACTCAGGAAGATGAAATCTTGACCCCAGGCTCTGTACCCTATCCACTGTGCCACTTGACTGGCTGCTACTGCTGTTGCTGCTAATTTAATAAACGCTACATCTTCTTCAGATGACCTGCTCAAAAGGTATGAGGGATCTTTTCCAGGAGGGAATTCAGGGTGTTATTTTGAAAATAAAGCTTTAATGATCTCTTATTTTACAAATACAGAGATGAGAAGAGTCAGGAAGTCAACATTTATTTATTATTTATTAATAAATGTACCAAGTATTGGTCTCAGCGGTGGGATGAAATGAGAGCAGAGTCATTTGAGTTTTTTCAGACCAGCAGGAATTTTGCTGGGTTTAGAGAGTTTTCACCAAGATTGTCACAAGTGTCCCCAAATCATCCCCACCAAGATTAAGGAATGGAGAGAGTTAGGGAAAATGGTCAAGGAAGAGGAAATAATCACTTCTCTGAACACATTGCTTCTATTTCTTTTAAGCCCAGAACCAGAATCTCATCCATGTTCTAATCATAAGACCTGACAGAGTCCGAGGGGTTACTTGGTGGGGTTGGAATGTGCCGACTTCAGTCAATTTGTACCTGTGGATAGAAGGGCCAGAAACATTTGGGGGCTGCCTTGTACAAGTTGATCACGGGCACATCCAATCTGAGGCCATCTGTAGTACAGATGGGACCCATATGCTTTAGCCGGGAAGAGCCTTCATGAGTGACAAAATGTGCTACACTGGCATGTCATCCTCTGGCAAGGAATTGGTCAGAGCTGAGGTGGCTTTAAATACTAATGTGTTTTTGGCTCTTCTCAGTCTCAGGAGATTAGCTGAGAACTAGAGGGACAGTACCAATAAAGCCATTGCCATTCAAGACCCTGCAGAATTTGGCCCTTCAGTCTTATCTCCAATTACTTCCCTTCTCACATTTTGTTCTCCAGCCAAACTGGATGGCTATCCATCCTTGAACATGTCCTATACTCTGCTACCTCCACCCACGCCAGATCCTATTCTGAGGATACCTTCCCTTTTTAAGCTCCTCCTGATTTTTTGAAATCCTACCCAGCCTTTAGCTACTATCTGCAAAAAGTTTTCCCTTATACACCCAGTTAGAAGTGAAGTGATCTCTTCCTCTTCAGAACTCATGCTATGTTCTTTAATAAAAAGTGGGATATGTGAGGTGTTCAGGGAGGACTAGCACCTCCAATATGAGGGTTTGCTGGGCACTTTTCAGGGCTTCTCATCTGCCTTTGGTGTCCATCTGTCACCCAATTCTCACCTGTGGCTCCAAAAGGCGGTAGTATAGGCACTGTCCAAACCCTAGTAAAATCATCTCAGTAGACTGGCTAAACCAGGTTGAGGATGGGCCTCAAACACATCAGGGATTTGTCTACCCCAAGCACATGAAGACTTCTCTAGGTGGAATGGGCAGGTAAGAACTTAGAGCTTGGTCAAATATAAAAGACACCAAAGTCATCCATTGCATCTGAAGCCCTTTGCCAGTCACCTTGAGTTCTGTCTCGCCACTAGACTTGGATGACCCTGGAAGAGACAGTGAGGCTGATGCCCTTGTGCAGCTGTGCCTCACTCTATTCCAATTCAGCTGAAGTCAAGACATGATATCACTGGTCCTCTTTGAAAATGATAAATAACAATAATAGCCTTTATATAATGTTTCAAGCTTGCAAAACACTGTCATTCTATCTCTCTATATATACATGCATATACATGTGTATATTATATATATATATATATATATATATATATATATATATATATATATTCCTCACAATAACTCTTGTTCAGTAGGTGCTATTACTAGCCCTATTTTACAGATAAAGTGAGGCTGAGAAAGGTTGTGACAAGTCGAGACAAGACTTGAACTCAGGTCTTCCAGAATCTAAGTCCAGCCTTCTGTCTTCTGTGCCACCTAGAACAGAAGCATACATGAGAGATACTAACATTTGTAATAAGAGCAAAATCTCACATTGGTAATGGAAACTTCAGGTTTATAAAATATTACCCTCGTGATAATACCATGAGGCAGAGTGTGCAAGGGTTATTATTCCCATTTTCAGAGGTGAAAACTGAGGCTCAGAGATATGAGTTCAGTTTGATAGGGAATATCGGGATACAAAGATGAAGTTATTTCTGCTCTCCAAAAGCTTTCATTAACTGGATTTGGGAGGAAGTACAACACATGTTCAGATGAAATTTTATAAAAAGTCATTTGAAAAGGAAGGGAAGAGTATTTTAATACAAATGAGGGTGTCAGCATAAGTTTCATAGAGAAGGGGTGCTTGAGATGAGCCTTGCATACAGCTAGGGATTCTAAGAGGCAGGAGGAAGGTGGTGGTGTATTGTCCTAGGTAAAGGCCTGGCAGTGTGGGACAGATTGCCCAGTTGAGGGAAAAGGAATTGGAATGTTTGGCTAGAAGGCAGATAGATGTCAGATGAGAAATAACATGAAATTCTGGAAAGGTATATGCATGGCCCTAAGAAGGATCTCAGATCTTCTGACTCCAAGGTCACTGGCATCTTGGCTGTTTCCTATTATCTTCTTCCATTCCTGTACCCAAACCTTATGTTCCCTAGGAGACTGGGAACTACTTCAAGGTAAATACTGTGCGTTTGTTAATTAGGCATCTTCTTCAGTGCTTGATAACAGCATTTTAACACATTTAGTAAATGTTTGGTAAATATTTAAATGTTCAAAAAATGAGAGCTAGTATGGTATCACGTAACGAACATTGGATTTGAATCTGGAGGCTGGACTTTAGAATCTTAACTCTGCTACTTATGAGCTTTGAGATTCTGGTCTCTCATCATTCGTCAAATGAGAAGCAGAAGATCTCTAAGGCCTCTTTCACGTCTGAATCATCACCCTCATCCTCATCTTCAACCTTCCCCACCTCAATGTGGGACTCCACCTCTGGGTCTCCTAATTAGGATAAATGAGCTTTCATCTGATCTTGTTGGGAACCAGGCCTCCATTGCACTGGTGGCCATTATACTGTGTCCCTTTTGTATTCCCATCCCCTTTCACCTTCCCTTTAGGTGTTATCTTTCCCACCATTACAATGTAAGTTTTCTGAGGGCAGGGGCTACCTTGGTTGTTTGTATTCCCCTCCCTAGAACTCAGCCCTGGGACACAGTTATGTGCTAAGTATTCAATCTCTCTCTCTCTCTCTCTCTTCTTCTGTTCTATCATCTCTCTCTGTCTCTCTCTCTGTTCTCTCTCTCTCTCCTCTTCTTCTATTCTATCATCTTTCTCTGTCTCATCTGACACTCTCTGACTTTCTGCCTCTCTCTGTCTCAGTCTCTGTCTCTCTGTCTCTCTCTCTCTGTCTCCTGTGTTTTCCTAAAAGTTTGTCAGAAAAACTGCAGATACCAAAGTTACAAAGGATCCAGGGAGGAAGAAAAAAGAGATACAGGAGGAACTCAGATTTCATTTTTAAGTTTTCAAAAGGATATTCTAAGCTACAGTGAGAAAATAGATTAAAAAATATGAAAACTTCCTTGACAGCTTCCTTTTATTGCAAAGGAGAAAGTATTTAAAGTCTACAATGAGACAGTACAGCTTTTTTATAATCTTGGGGTAATTAATGTCTGTCAGTGGGAAAGAATTATTGAAGGCTATATATAGGATTTCAATTTAAACTTCTTAGGTTCTTGTGAATTAAAAGATTTAAAAAAAAACCTTTGGCGGGTATACAGGGGACTTGGAGTACTGCATGGATGAATTCTGCTGGTATGTATGAGGAGAGCAATTTAGTTTAGGGCAATGCAATGCTTATGAAGGAGTAATTCAAACCTAGGAATTTCAAGCTAAATTGCATCATGGTTCCTCCAAAAAAATTCATTTCATAAGAATGGAAAATAGTGCATATAAAAACGCTCTTTAGAGTATTAGGTTTTAATGATCAGAAGAAATGAAGCAAGTGCCTCTTTCCTTTTCCATTCTGGCCAGTTCAGGGGCCAGAAAAGCGTACCACTAAAGTTAGGTAACAGATATGCAGCTTGACTCTCTCAGTTTGCATTGAAATGAATTTTAAACTGCCCAATATACAAGAGCTTCCAGGGGTGGGGAACCTGCACCCTGGAGGCCACATGTGGCCCTCTAAATCCTCAAGTGCAGCTCTTTGACTGAATCCAAACTTCCCAGAACAAATCCCCTTAATAAAAGGATTTGTTCTGTAAAACTTGGACTCAGTCAACAAAGCACCTCTGAGGACCTAGAAGGCCCCATGTGGCCTTGAGGCTGCAAGTTCCCTTGGAGAATGTCAGACTAGGGAAGAACTTTGGAATTTGGGAAGTTAGAACACAGAGTGAAAGGCAGCAGGACGTAATGGGAAGAATGCTTGACTAGGAAGGATCCAGGGCACTGAGTTTGAGGTTTTTCCTTGCTACTTCCTAGTTATGTGACTGAGCAAATTAATCTCTCTCTCTCTCTCTCTCTCCCTCTCCTTTCTTTTCTCTCCACCCTTGTCTGCCATTGCTCTACCCAAAGGGAATGTAATCTTTCTAAGCTTTTTGTTGTTATTCTGTATTTTTTCTCTTTAAGACCACCCTTAACTCCACATCACTCTGGTCCCAGACCAAGCCCTGCTTGGTCACTATTTGGACCTTGACTGGCTCAGAATGGATTTAAATAACAATTGTTTCTTTTTGACCAGAAACCCTCAGGTTTTCTCCTCCAAGATTTACTTTTTTTTTTTAGAGGTCATTGTTTGCCTCATTTCTTACCTAGCTTTAATCACCGAATGGGTACTGTCTCAGTCAAACTGAGACCTGTTAAAGACCCTAGCTTGGCTCTTTAG
Source organism: Bettongia penicillata ogilbyi (assembly GCA_023548195.1). NCBI lineage: Eukaryota > Metazoa > Chordata > Mammalia > Diprotodontia > Potoroidae > Bettongia > Bettongia penicillata. The sequence goes on along the minus strand of JAJHZJ010000080.1, from coordinate 4,194,772 downwards.
TGAAGGTATCACCACCACAGCCGCATGCAGACAGCAGTCCCTGCCTCTCCTGACTCACCGCTCTTTGCTCTCCTCGAAGAATAAGTCGGTCAAGAAACCACTCCACTGCCATGGCCTTCAAAGACACCGGCAAGACACTCGTGGAGCCCGAAGTGGCCATCCACTGGAGCCTGATCACCCTCACCAGCCACAACGTGAAGTCAGTGGAGAAAGTGTGTGCTGACCTAATTAGAGGAGTCAAAGAAAAGAACTTGAAAGTCAAGGGACCTGTTTGAATGCCCACTAAGAGACCCTTCGAATCACAACTAGAAAAACTCCTTGTGGTGAAGGTTCGAAGACTTGGGATTGGTTCTGGATGAGAATCCACAAGCATCTTATTGATTTGCACAGTCCTGAAATTGTTAAGCAGATCACTTCTATCAGCATTGAACCAGGTGTAGAAGTTAAAGTCACCATTGCAGATGCCTAACCAATCATCTCTTTTCATAAATTGATTACAACTATTGAATTTTGATGTCTTTGGAATCAAGTTATTGTCAGCATAAGTAATTCCTTGTAGAATTTAAGATTTGGAGTAAGTAAAATTGATTAATTCAGTCCAGGAGAGATGAAAATTTAAACACTAGCCAATAAAGACCTTATCTTGAAAAGACCAAGGGCCCCCACTGCATCCTGGATGAGGAAGATTTATCTTCCTGAGTTCAAATCCGGTCTCAGACACTTACCAGTTGTCTCACCCTAGGTAAGTCACTGAACTCTCTTTGCCTCAGTTTCCTCTCTATAAAATGAACGGGAGAAGGAAATGACAAACCATTCCAATGTCTTTTTGAATAAACCCCAAGTGGGGTAAAGAGAGTTGGACACAACTAAACAAGGTCTTTTATTGGAGTGCAAGTGTGTCTGGCTACTCAATACTCTACATCAAGTAGTTGATTTCTGTCTTCAGTTTAAAGCCCTATATATGTAAGACTTATCATCATTATATAGTGTCAGAGCTAGAAAAGAAAATGTAGCCTAGGGATCATCTAGGCTACATTCTTCATTTTACAGATTTGAAACTGAAGATCATCAGAGGGAAATGATTTTCCCAAAGCACATGCATGTATACACACATATATGCATGTATATGTATGAGAGCATCTAGTTTGGGGAAGAACGATGGATAGACCAGTACATAGATTGAGACAAGGACAGACTTGAAGCTGTATGATAAGAGTATAACTTGGACTGGAAAAAAAAATTGAAAAACACAGCTATAGCCTATGATTAGTCTTTAACATCCAGTGTACCAAATATTGTGGAAGAGATTTGAAAGAAACAAAAAACACAATCCCTGTACTGAGGGAACCTGCTGATTGTGAACTTCAAACCGCCCTCTTTCTCATATTCAAGGTTTTCCATTTCCTTACCTTGGCAGGTAAGGAGATGAGGCAGGAGGCCTCAAGGAATCCATTTCACAGGGCAAGGGGCTGAGGACAGTATATAGAGTGAATGTGTGTGTGTGTGTAGGGGAAGATTTTTGCAGGAGTGTGTTCCTGTTTTCAGGAGAGATGTATGAAACAAGTAGATGTGTGTGTGTGTTTGTGTGTGTGTGTGTGTGTGTGTGAGTGAGAGTTGGGGGGGAGAGAGGGAGAGGAGAGGATCCATATTTGGTAATGTGTAAGAGAAGTATGTGAAGAGATTGTGTATGAGTAGACAGGAGCAGCAGAAAGAAACACACGTGCATGTGAGACGTGAATGCTGCAGAGAGATGTGTGTGTCCATCATAGTGTTGTGTGGGGGTAAATGGTAGCACACACATGCTGCACTCACTAGGAGCCACTTAAAAAGGTCCAGCTCCCTCTTCCTCTCAACCCCTGCGGGCTCACTTGCAAGGGGCATGGTTGTCTGACCAATTCTTCCCTGAATCCTGAATCACCTGGGGATCCTTTTTATAGAGGCAATTTTACCTTTTTCCCCACCCTGTTTGTAACTTTCACTAAAATGTTTCATTTTCTCTCTTGCAGACAACACTTGCTTCTCCAAAATGTTGATAGGTCCTATTTCATTTTGGCTTCCTGACTGCACCAGTCATGCTTTGCCCCTTGTGATCTTTATGTTCCCTAGGAAAGCAAAGAAACGCATTGAAATGTCCACTGGCCGCAGCTGATTCTGTTTATCAGAGACAACACCACTCAAACAAGTTTATTTACTATTGGTCATTCCTGGCAGAAATCAAATATCCTTTGCTATTTGCTGCTTCCAAACAGGACTTTAAAGCATTTTTCATCCTTTCAGCAAATGGAGCCAGCTGAAATCCTCCCTTGCAGAGCTAACCTCCCTCTGTCCTGGCAGAAGCAGCCTGCTAGAATGACAATTGATGGCGGGAGGCAGTCTGTGGTATATGATTGCATGTAAGAAATTGTCAACACTACAGCTTCCTTACAGTGAATCTTATTTACTTCCTGAAGAAGTATTATACTCAATCAGACAGAGCAAATCTCTTTGCCTGGCTTCTATGCATGACTTGCAGCTTGGAGGAGTTGTAATTCTAACCCTCTGATGTGTTTTCCCTCATGACACTAAACTGTTTTCCCCCTAATGTACAAGTTTAGTTTGATGAGAAATTACCCTTTTCCCTTGGAAAGGCTATTTGTTGATCAATAAATGAATGGGCCATTGGTGCTGAAGAGAGAAAAGGGTCTTCAAAATCACCACATTAACTCAGTCCCACAGTCCCTCAGTTCCACTTAATTCCCAATCTTTCTTCTGACAAAAAGCGCCACCTTCTCCCTGAGGCTTTCCTTAATTTCCCTAGGAAGAAGCCACCTTTTCTTTTTCTGAGCTCTTTTTCTGAGTATGTTGATCATAACTGTTTTCATTGCACAAAAAATATCAGACTTGAAGCCAAGACATGTGAATTCTTGGCCTAGCCCTGCCATCTGTCAGCTGTGTGACCTCAGAAAGTCTCTTCTCCTCCCTGGGCCTCAGTTACCATATATGTAAAATGAACAGGACACAGCAGAGTCTTTAAAACTCTCCTGGTTCCAAGGTTTTTAAATGGTGTCTATACACAAGGTATTATGGCAACACTGATGCACCCTAGGAATTTACAAACTCTTTTTGTAATCAAAGGACTCAAAGACTCCAGATGAAATAGGGTGAGAGATCTGTGAAATCTCATTCTGCTGGCGTTGGTCCCACTTAGTCTTATTGATTAGAAATGTCAGTTGTGATCTCCTAAACCAAAGACTATAGTTGTCAGCAGAGGGGAAAGGCTGAAATATGACCCCAGTGGGAACTGTCCAGCCTGTACAGCTGTTGTGATGGAGCACAGTTTTTAGCTACATCCCTCCCTTCTCCCCAGCTAAACAACTGAATGTGGAGAAAAAATGCCTCAGAAAAGGAATTAGACGTATGAAATGGAATGGCCCCAGAAAAATCTGTTCTTTGCAGAATCGCCAAGCCAAATGACTCTAATTCAGTAAGAGAGAGGATGATGTATATCATAATAACTCTAGAATTCTCCATCCGTCAAAAAAAAAATGGAATTAAGCACCTGTTCTTTGCTAAGAACCAGGTGAGAAACCAAGTTTAGGTAAGATAAGGTTCTTGCCCTCAAGGGGCTTACTAGCCAGTATTATTGTTAAGAGACAGACCAGGGTAATTAGAATACACAAGATTAGATGATAAGGGCCTTAGTGATGTACAGGTAAAGTGATTTGAGAAATCTGAGGGGAAGATTACCAATTAGGATGGGGAGAAAGTAACAAGAGAATGTTTCAGGGGGTGGGGTAGAGGGATTGAGCTTTAAAGGATGCCAAGAAATTTAATAGGCAAAAATGTGGAGGAAGAATCATCCAATGAACAAAAGCAAAAACAAGAAAGCACAGGAAGTCTTCAGTTTCAGACTATAGACTATGTTGCGTGATGTAGTGCAAGTTAAGGCATCAAGAACACACTGACATACTTAGTGCTCTCATGCTTGCAGCCCAGATACTAGGTCCATTGGTATAACCCTACCTTCAGTGTTCTCTTTTCCCATGAACACATTAGTGAGGACTCAAGATGGTACTATTCAGTTATCTCACATCTGTCAGAGTTCTATAAGCCTTGGTCCTAAGACAGGAATTGCTCTGTGGGCATCAGTGCTAGGACCCAGATGGAATTTCTTCTTGCCAGCTGCATTTCGGCTTCTATGTACTTTCTTAATTTAATTTTCTCTAAGATCTCTAAATTGAGGTTCACTCTCTGAACTTTTCAGGCATCTGCACTTAAAGATACCCACAAACTACTAAGTATCCATACCTAAAAAATGCTTTCTAATTGCTTGTGAATCAAAACAAAGATACTCCCTGAAACTAATCCTCTGGCTCACAGTTATTCTTCTCCAACTGTTGCAACACTTTCCAATCCCTTCCAATCCCACCCTGCAGTAGATTGTATTCTACTCTCTTTCTTTGATACTCTTTACTCTTTCATTGGAAAAGAATCCAAGGCTCAGGAAAGCTAAACGCTTTGGATGAGGTCAAACACAGTGAATTTTTGTCAGAACAGACCCCTGACTTACGGGCTATGGTTCTTTACATTATTGTATTCTGCCTATTTTTAGAAGAAAGGGACATTCGGCTATTCATTACATGTAAGAGTTTCAACATGATTCTCAAAGACGAAAGGACCCTTAATCTGGATACCTCCTGAGTCACTGCTCCAGCTTCACCCCATGCTCACTGCTCCTCTGCCCCTCAGTTAGACAAGGCCTGTCCTAAATTTCAAGCATGTTCATAAATGGTAGTGTCTCAGATTTCTAGGTTTTCTTTTGCTTCAAATTCTGGGAGCATCTCAGTATCAAAGTCCCATAAGATTCACCTCCTCTAGGAATCCTTTCCTGATTGCTTTATTTCTTGTCACATAAATTGATAATTTATGGAATTATGAAATGGGGGCAGGCATGCCCAGTTCTTTTGGTAATCACTGGTAAAGACCATGATGACAGTGGGAACTGGCTCTATAATCACACTTTAGTAAGACACAGAGGATATAGGGTCAAACAGTACAGAAAGTAAGAGACAAGCAGCTAGATGCCCTGGGGTCAAGGGATGGAGTGGTGAAGGAAAATAGGCAATGTGAGGAAGAGGATGGGGTGGGGGAAAGGTAGAGAGTATCATTCATGTAACCATGGATTAGAGTTGGGAACATTGCTGGGGGTGGAGGGAGAGGGACTTTGAGGTCTCATTTTATATGGTTTTGGGGGGGTGGAACTAACTCTTTTCTGTTGTTGGTAAAACTTTAAAGCTAACATGTCCACATCATCTAAAAGTTATCAGCACCATTTCGTAGTCTGTTGATCTTCTGGAACTTGTCTGAAATTCATGTATCATAGGATCAAAAGGTACTCATGGCAAAGTCTAAGTGGCTACTCCTGATTCAGCATATATTACCAGAATGTGATTTTTAGTTAATATATTACAACTTGTAAATTATGCTTCTTTGTTCTTTGGGATGGTTTTTACATGACTGTAGATTTATTGATTTAAACTATAAGAGCTGGCACTGACCACAGAGCATAAAATGTCACAATCAGAAGAGATTTTACAGATACCTAGAAACTTCTCCTCATCCTATAGATGATGAAACTGAGGCCAGTGGCAGGCGGTAGTGTCCAGCATAGCATAGCTAGTCAACAATAGTGCTGAAACTTGATCTGAGATTCCCTGGCTCTTAGTCCAATTCTCTTTCCTCTCTCTCATGCTCTTTACCTGCGCTTGGGGAGCCTGTTCAGTCATTGTTCAGTTGTGTCTGACTCTTCATGACCCTATTTGGGGTTTTCTTGGCAAATATACTTGAATTGGTTTGCCATTTTCTTCTCCAGCTCCTTTTACAGATGAGGAAACTGAGCTAAACAGGCTTAAGTGGCTTGCCCAGGATCACCCAGCTAGTAAGTGTTTGAGGCTGAATTTGAACTCACAAAGACAAGAGTCTTCCTAGTTCTAAGCCCAGTGTACCACCTAGCTGCCCTACATTAGTGAGCCTATATTCTATCAAATATTCAGCTATGTCTGAAGATGTAGCTCCTCTACAGCATGCTGGAGATATCAATGAATTAATGAGGAGCATGGTATAGCAGATATACGCTGGATTTGGATAGGAGATCTTGTGTTTAGTCTGAGCTCTGCTGCTAACTTGTGTGATCCTGAGTAGGTCACTTTGCCTCCTCAGTGTTCCCTGAGATTCTTAACCTGGGGTTCATGAAATTTTCAAATGTTTTGATAATAAAAGAAGCCAAAAGTGACTTCCTTCATAATCCTATGTATTTTATTTTATGCATTTAAATATTATTTTGAAAGAAGGGGTCCGTAGACTTTACCAGACTGATAAATAGATTCATGATCCAAGGTTAAGAACCTATGTTCTCAGATACCTTCCAATTCTGGCATTCTATGGTTTCTTTTAGCTCTAATATAAAATTTTCCAATGTCCCTTCCAACTCTAACTTTGTGTATCCTAAGGCACCTTCTAGCTCTGACATTCTGTTCTATGGTTTTTCTCAGCTCTAACATTGTGTGTTCTAAGTCCCCATCCAGCCCTGATAATTCTGTGTTCTATGGTTCCCCCAGCTCTGATATTCTGTGTTCAAAGATTTCTTCTAGTTCTCACGTTAGAGGATTCCATGGATTCAGTACCTAGCTACCCTGCTGATCTCATACATAATTATTTTTCTTGGGGATTACACATTCTTGAATAAAAATGAAATAAGACCTTCAGAATAACAGATGAAATACTTTTTGACCTAATATTAATACACCACAGTAAAGGCAAGGAAATGAATCAGTAAGATTAAAAGGCTGGGGAGTTCAGGCATCTAACCCACCAGCTCAAAACAGCAGTAGTGGGGGAGGGCTGCTGTTTTTGTTTTTATTCTCATATATTTATTTGCTCTGACATTAGTACATTAAGCTAGTGCATACGTAATTTCACATAAAAACTAACACTGGTATAATATTTATCTACTTGTCTATGTGCTAGTGCTCAAACCCCTTCTAATTAATATACAAAATGCCACGTTCTCCCAAAGTAATGCCCACTGTGTGACAAAGGTACCCCCTGTACTTGTGTGGACAAACATTGTGAGTGGGTGGGAGTTACGGATTAATGGGGTTTCTGGTGGGGAAGAGATCAAAATCCTAATGGGAGAGTAAAACCCACTGAATGAGAGTTAGGGCGCAGCAGCAAAGTTCTTGGATCAATGCCCAAGGGTCATTTTTTTCCCTACAGATCCTCTGTAGTTCTCAGGCCAGGCTGAGCATACCTGGAGGGCCTAGAGATGAATAAATGACTGTTAAAGGAAACTGAAGACCCCAACTAAGGAAAAGGATGCAGCTGATAGGGTTGACGTTATGTCATTTAGTATGATAGTGGATATGGCCCCCATTGGAATGTGAGGGTTTTGAGGGCAGACTAATTTTTGCCTTTCTTTGTAACCCCTGTGCTTTGCACAGTGCTGGACACCTAGCCATCACTAACATCAACAACAAAAAAGCATACATGCAGAATAGAAGTAAGGTCCTAACATAGGGCAGGGGTTGGGAACTGAGAAAAGTCTCTTATGGAAGGCTGAATTTGAGCTAAGTTTTTTTTTGTTTGTTTTTTTTAATTTTTATTTTTTATTTATTTAATTTTTTACATTCATTTTCACAAAATTTTGGGTTCCAATTTTTTCTCTCCTTTTTATCCCCTCCCCCAACCCCAATACACCTAGGAATCTAATTTTCCCTATCTCCAATCTGCCCTCTCTTCTGTCATCCCTCCCTTCTCTTGTCCCCATTTTCTCTTTTGCCCTGTAGGGCCAGATGACTTTCTATCCTTCATTAACTGTATGTCTTCTTTCCTAGTAGCAACAACAATACTAAATAGTTGTTCCTAAAACTTGAGTTCCAAATTTTCCCCATCCCTCCCTCCCTACCCATTCCCTTTGGGAAGGCAGGCAATACAATATAGGTCTTATCTGTGTAGTTTTGCAAATGACTTCCATAATAGTCGTGTTGTGTAAGACTAACTGAATTACCCTCCATCCTATCCTGCCCCTCATTGTTTCTATTCTCTCTTTTGATCCTGTCCCTCCCTGAGTGTTGACTTCAAATTGCTCCCTTCTCCCATTGCCCTCCCTTCCATCATCCCCCCCCTTGCTTATCTCCTTCTCCCCCACTTTCCTGTACTGTTAGATAGGTTTTCATACCAAAATGAGTGTGCATTTTATTCCTTCCTTTAGCCAAATGTGATGAGGGTAAACTTCTTGTTTTTTTTTTCTCAGCTCTCTTTTTCCCTCCACTAAAAAGTCTCCTACTTGCCTCTTAAATGGCATATAACTACCCCATTCCATTTCACCCTCTTTCCTCCCACTACATTTCTCTCTCACCATTTACCTTAATTTCTTTTAAGATATGGTCCCATCCTATTCAATTCACTCTATGCTCTCTGTCTCTGTATGTGTGTGCATGTGTGTATGTGTGTGTGCGTGCATGCGTGTACATGTGTGTATGTGGTCCCACCAACTACCCAGATACTGAAAAGTTTTAAGAGTTACAAATATTGTCTTTCCATGTAGGAATGTAAACAGTTCACTTCTGGTAAGTCCCTTAAGACTTCTCTTTGCTGTTTACTTTTTCATGCTTCTTCTCATTCTTGTGTTTGAAAGTCAAATTTTCTTTTCAGCTCTGGTCTTTTCATCAAGAATGCTTGAAAGTCCTCTGTTTCATTGAAAGACCATATTTTCCCCTGAAGTATTATACTCAGTTTTGCTGGGTAGGTGATTCTTGGTTTGAGTCCTAGTTCCTTTGACTTCTGGAATATCCTATTCCATGCCCTTTGATCCCTTAATGTAGAAGCTGCTAGATCTTGAGTTATCCTGATTTTATTTCCACAATACTGGAATTGTTTCTTTCTAGCTGCTTGTAAGATTTTCTCCTTGAGCTGGGAGTTCTGGAATTTGGCCACAATGTTCCTAGGAGTTTCTCTTTTTGGATCTCTTTCAGGTGGTGATCGATGGATTCTTTCAATAGTTATTTTGCCCTCTGGTTGTAGAATGTCAGGGCAGTTTTCCTCGATAATTTCATGGAAGATGATATCTAGGCTCTTTTTTTGATCATGACTTTCAGATAGTCCCATAATTTTAAAATTGTCTCTCCTGGATCTATTTTCCAGGTCAGTTGTTTTTCCCATGAGATATTTCACATTCTCTTCCATTTTGTCATTCTTTTGGTTTTGTTTAGTGATTTCTTGGTTTCTCGTAAAGTCATTAGACTCCATCTGTTCCATTCTAATTTTGAGAGAACTATTATCTTCAGTGAGCTTTTGAACCTCTTTTTCCATTTGGCTAATTCTGCTTTTGAAAGCATTCTTCTCCTCATTGGCTTTTTGAACCTCTTTTGCCAATTGAGTTAGCCTATTTTTCAAGGTGTTATTTTCTTCAGCATTTTTTTGGGTCTCCTTTACCAAGGTATTGACCTGTTTTTCATACTTTTCTTGCATCTCTCTCATTTCTCTTCCCAGTTTTTTCTCCACCTGTCTAACTTGCTTTTCAAAGTCCTTTTTGAGCTCTTCCAAGGCCTGAGCCCACCCGACATCCCCCTGGGATGTCTGGGGTACCGAGGCCCCGCCCTCCACGTCTTTCCCTGATGGCAAGAATATGTCCTCGTCATCAGATCCGAAAGTTGGGATCATTTGCATCTGTTCAAAAAAGCTCTCTATAGTCTTATTTTTCTTCCCTTTTCTAGGCATTTTCCCAGCCAGTTACTTGACTTCTGAGATTCCTGTTCACCCCCGCCTAGATCCGCCCAGCTAGTGCTTGGGGTCTGAGATTCAAATGGGCTTTCCGTGGCAGGCGTGGCTGCTATTCAATGTGAGCTTTAGTTCTGGTGCTGGGGTGCGGCAGGTCTGCCTCCCAGGCTCAGCTCCTTCAGGTGGTTTATGCAGAGACTTTCAGTAATGAAGATCCTGCCTGCTGCTAGGGGGAGTGCCGGGCTGCCGCCGCTGCCTCCACCACTTCCTGCCCCTGCCTCTGCCTCTGCCACTTCCTCCCGAGGGGTCCCGAGCCACGGAGACACCCCGCTCCCCTCTCGGCCAGCCCAGTCATCTCTCTCACTGACCTGTAGCTTCTGTCAGCGGAGTGACCTTCCCGGTTGCCGGAGCTTCCGTCCCTGAAGCCTGCTCTGATCAGCTTCTCTGGGGCCGTGGCCAGGGCAGCGCTGGGGTGGGGTCCGCTTTCCGGGGCATGACGGACCCTGGGGACCGCTCTCCAGGGCTCTCTGGAACAGAAATCTCTTCCACTGTGTTTCTGCGTGCCTTGCAGTGATCCAGAATTCGTGGGGAGTTCATCTTACATTAAATGCATGGGCTGTGGGTTCGGAGCTAGCATACAATGAGTCTTTCTACTCCGCCATCTTGACTCCACCCCCTTGAGCTAAGTTTTGAAGGAAGTAAGGGATGTTAGGAGGTGAAGGTGAAGAGACAGCATTCCAGCATGGGGGATAGCCAAGGAGAAAGCATAGTCAGTTGGTGAAATGCCTTGCATGAGTAGTGCCAAATAAGCTAATATCACTGGTTCACATAACATGGGGAAAGGATTAAAGTATAAGAAGGCTAGAGAGACAAGAAGGAGGCAGAACCTGAATGTCTTTAAAATCCAACTAGAGGATTTTAATATCTGAGCCTGGAGGTAATAAGGAACCACTAGAGTTTATTTAGAAGGTGGGGAGACATGGTTAGGCATGAACTTTAAGAGGATCGCCTTAATAACTGAGTGGAAGATGGACTGGTGTGGTTCAGTCAGCTCTAACAAAATCATTTATTAAATATCTGCTATGTGACAGACACTATGCTAAGTTCTGGGGATACAAAGAAAGGCAAAAAAAAAATCCCCTGCTCTCAAGTAGTTCAGAGTCCAACGAGGGAGGCAAGATGTACACAAATAGGTACAAGCAAGAAAATACAGGACAAATTAGGAAGATCCTTGGAGGGAAGATACTAAGATTAAAGAGAACTGAAAAAGGCTTCTTACAGAAGACTTTAACTACTAGTTGGAGGAAGGCAGGGAATCCAGGAGGTCAAGATGCTGTTCCATGCATGGGGAACAGCCAATGCAAATGCTTGGTTAGGAGATAGATTGTTTTGTTCAGCGAAGGCTGGTATCACTGGATTGTTCAGAGTGTGTGCATGTGTGTGTGTGTGTGTGTGTGTGTGTGTGTGTGTGTGTTGGGAGAGGGGAGGAAATGAGGTGTAAGATGACTGGAAAGGTAGAAAGGGGCCAAGGTAGATTGTCCAGGGCTTTAAAAGCCACACATATTTGGCCCTGGAGGTAATGGGGAAATGTTGGAATTTATTGAGACTGGCCTGGGTGTGACATGGTCAGATCTGTCCCTAGGAAAGTTAAATTGATCAATGAGTAGAGGATGGACTAAGATGGGGAGAGACAAGGTAGAAACACCAACTTATCAAGATTCCTGTGCATGACTTGGTCATTTCCACTGATAAAACAATAGCAGTCTATGATGTTGAGTCATTTGACAATGCCAACAGTTTTGGTGGCAAGAACTCTCTTTTCTGGGTCTGCAAAAAATACAGTTTGCCTGGGTAAATCTCCACAAGGGGGTTGTTTTCCCCACAACAGTGGCAGATATTGGATTGAAAGTATTCAAAATGTTCTTAAGTTTAGATCCTGGGATGTCTCCATCAGGGTCTGTTGGTAGTCTAGATGTCGGGGGTGGTTTGAATGGTTTGGCCCAAGTTGTCTCTCCCTCATGGTGTCTTGCAGCTCCAGTTACACTGGCTTGCCTGCATTGTGAACAGCAGTTGGCTGGCAGTTGGTAAATATGACTATGAGGACTGGGCTGGAGGTAACACTAGTGGTCTGAGTGTGCTGTGACTCCCAGGGCTATCATATTAATCAGCCTGTTGGTGAAAGTTGGTCAGCAATAGTTGCTGGTAGCAATAAAGAAACTGGGCCTTTTCTCCCCAGTGATTCTTCCTTAAATGACAGGGATGAGAGCTGGCCTAGAAGCAAGTCTGGTTGTTTGGGGGACACTGTTACTCCTAGAAATCTTGGGTTTAGGGCCCTGGGCTGTCTCCATCAGGGTCTGAGGTGAGATGGTGGTCAAGGCGGTGGCAGCATATGCTGTCTGGCACATGCTGCCTCCAATCTCTTCCTCAAGGGGCCTTGCATCTCTGGGAGCTGATGAGATTACCAAGTGAGGCAATATAGAGAAAAAAGAAGAAAAGCTCAGGACACAACCTTGGGAACTACCAATGTAGCCTAGATGAAGTTTTAACAAAGAAGATTGATGAGTGGTCAGACAGGTGGGAGGAGAACCAGGAGAGAATGGTATCATGAAAACTTGGAGAGGAGAGAGAGTCTAAGGTTGCCAAGATGTCCAAAAATGACAAGAATGAGAAAAGACTGTTGGATTTTGGCACTTAAGAGGTCCTGAATGACTTTGAAGAGAATGTTTTTAACTGAATTAGGAGGTTGGAACCCAGATTACAGAGGACCACTATAGATGGTTTGAGGAGGGCTCAAAAGGTTGGGCAGAGTTGCAGTGGAGAATGAAACAGCAAATAGCTTGATGAATGCTTATTGATTGTTGATGGACTGGCCATGGAGTAAAATGAAGTCAGGAAGTCTAGGTTCAGAGGTGGACCAGAGCCAGTTCTAACTGACTGGTGAGAGTCAATGTCTAAATTTTCGGCGTGAGCACTTCCACTTTGGAAATTAGCAAATGCAACAAAACACGGCTTGCTTTACCATATTTTTTATTATCTCGACTTAAGAAAGTGATGGAAAATATTTTAATAACGCAGATTAAATTTAAGAATTAAGTCATGATGATTTTTCCCCCATAGAGCTGGTTGTTAAACCTTATAAGCATATCCCTATCTGGATCTGAATACTGACTCTGACACTTAGTAGAGATTAAATAGCTTAACCTCTATGATTTTGGGTTCTTCAAAAAATTAAAATGGGGATAGTAACATTTGTATTATGTAGCTCAAAGGACTGTTCAGAAAAAGGTTTATGTAAATATGAATTATTATTAGATGGGGAGCCAGTTCCAACATTTCTAAATTCCAACATCCTCTAAATTCTCAATACAATCTACTGAGCAGTCTCCCTACTCTGTCTACTCTTTAAAGTGACTTTATATGAAGTATTATACTTGTGTAAACTCATGGGTTCCAGGCTTGCAGCTTTTCTTAGAGATAATGCTAGCTAGCCTTAGGATCCCTCAGGGTTAAGGATTCTCTCATGCAGGGTCAAGAATAGATCAACTTGTCAAGGATTTTCCCGCAGAGTGTATTCCAAAGGGCAAAAATCTTCCCTTTAAAGGCAGTCAGAAAGGCCTTTCCTGGGTGAGTGGAGCAGAGCCAGGAAACCTCTTTGAATCTAGTTGGAGATCCCCCTACAGAATTACACATTTCAAACCACATCTGGAGTTGATCTTTTTGAAGTCCTACATTTTAGGAAGGACATTGACCAACTATGGCAGGTCCACTAGTACTGGACAGCAGCACAGAATAGTGAGACCAGGACATATGAAGCTCATTTGAAGGAACTGAGGATTTCAACCTGGAGAAAAGGCAAATGGTCATTATTTACCAATATTTCAAGGCATTTCAAGTGGAAAAAGGGGCTAGATTTGTTTCTGCTTCTCTCTAGAGAACAGCACTACAAGCAATGGAGGTAAGTGTATGGGTAGCTTATCTTTGTGGGAGGTTATTCATATAATATGAAAAGATTCTGTTGGGTTAATATAGGAAATAAAAGGTGAAGAGTCTTACTCCCTCCTCCAGTGGCATCCATCATTGAAATATGGACATTCTTTTGTCATCACTTCCCCCTCCTCCTACCAGGTGTGACTTTATCTCCATTCACTGCCCTCATTTCCACCCTGATGAGGGGGTTTTCCTTAAACACATACATATAAGACAACATAGAGGAAGGCCATGAGGCCTCTTGTAGCAGCTTGCCTAACCTCCTATGAGACAGAAGTCATTGCTGACCTCCTTTTGCCCAGGAGAATACCAGGTTCATGCTTTTACTTGTTTTGGGAATTTATTTATTATTTATGAAATATAGGACACCTGTCTATCTCTGTGCCCATTCCAGTCTCTCCTCAGCTTGGTGCAAAAATTCAGTAAAATTCCTTTTCACTTTGCTTCAGAGCCCCCAGCCAAGAAAAATCCTGGCAACTTCAACATAGAGTCCATTTTCTCTATCTCCTCTCCCTGTCTCTGTCTCTGTCTCTGCCCATCTATCTCTCTCAATTACTTCCTCTTTTGTTCACATCCCATTCACTATAATAAAATACATACAAATGAGAAATTGATATTGATTTTTTTAAAAAAAATTTCTTCTGTATTTCAATATTAATGAAATTGAATTATAAACAAATTTTTAAGAGCAGGTAAGCTTTGTGCTTAGCATATGGTCTCCCAAGCAAGGAAGAGAGGAAAAAGAAATAAACAGCTATCCACTGTCAGTTTTCCCAAATAGAAGGTTGGTTATTGACGAGCCCACCCAGATATGTCTCTCTTCTCAGTCTCAGACTATTCTTCTGACTCCGTTAACCAGAAACAGCAATCAGAGAGGCTGCCCAAACGCAGAACACGCTTTCATTCCCATCCCTCTCCCATGTGTTCAGGGCCACCTAGCACAGTCTATCTTACCTTTTTTGCAGCTTCTCCAAGTCCAGGAAAAGGTAGCAGTCTCTTTAAGGCATATTCCCTCTTTGTCAGTAGGTCAAAACAAACTGAAAATTTTCATCTTGTCTAGCAAGCTTCATCTCAGATGTTTTACAAATCTTGGTAGAAGGATTGCTCCATTCATTCCCAGAGTCAGGAATTCTGTGGGCCCTTGGAAAATCACTACTTGTCATCTGCAATCAACTATCAAAATAACATAAAACAATATAATAAGGATAAACAATCCAGTATCTCAAGTACTTTTCACTGCAAATATATATTTGCGACAGAAACAATAAACATTGTTCAGTGTACAGCCATCACTTGACAAGCTGCTTCAATTACCACATGTCTAAAATGCATTCAGGGCATTGTTACATGCATATATTATAGCTGCGATACATCTCTAGGAAACCAGCAAACCATACATAACCACAAAAATAAATCAATGTAATATTAGTAGGTTTAAAAAGCAACAGCAGTGTGTACCCCAAAAAACAAAGAAAACCACTCCCTATCCATCTCTATGCTTATTTCAATCTTTCTCCGACTTAAGCTTAATGAAGCCCATCCTTGAATCCCAGGTACATGTTGCCCCTAAGGAGAACTCTGTGCCAGGGGACAGGGAAGTTAACATAGTCCCCGTTAAAAAGTGCTTTACAACAAAACTGAAGACTTCTGTCCAGTGCAGCAGGTTTCATCTCAGCTGCAACATAGCATAGAGGGGAATATGACATAAGGAAAAATTACATAAAAATTGAAGTGGTTCAGAGGTAGACTGAGCTGCCTCAGGAGGAAAGGAGCTCTTCCTGCTAATGGAGGCTGGACAGTCATTTGTCAGAGATGTTGTTAAGAGAATTCCTATTCAGAAAGCATTTAGACTAGGTGCCCTATGGATGAGGCCCCATCCAACTCTGAGGTTTTGTGATTCTGTTTCCAAGATACTTCCCCAAAAGAGATTATGGTACTTCCTGTAGTTGCTTGTTTTGTACTTTGAGGTTGTGAACCAATGCTGCTGACATCTCAGGCTGGGATCTCTTGCTTAGTGCCTTGCAATCCAGAGTCAGAGCCTTCCTTCCCACGAGAAACATTATTGCTTGAATGTGGAGCTGATTAAAAAAGACACTAACATTTATTCACAGCTACTCTGGGATGCTGTGTGAGTGCTGCTCTACTCTAACACAAATTTGCATTTCCTAATTGAATTAGAAATTAGCCACAACAACGAGATCCCCAGCCCACACCTTCTTTATGATGAAGAATTTTGAGGGAAGGATGCTGAGAAATAACATGACCTGGAAGTGACAGGCTGGCTGCCTGGCCTCAGCACAAATTTCCACTAGATCCTGAAGCAGCCACAAGGTAGAGAGAAGAATGATTTTCCCAGGCCTCACCCCAGCCTAGACCTGACTCACACATTATCTCTCCCCTATCTCTGTCCCACAAATGGGAGCTGTCATGAATCAGAGAAGTAAGAGGCGGGGTCTCTGCCTTAGAGAGCCTTAACCCTAGCTGAGGAGACAAGAGAGTGGTGGACACTCAGGCACGAAACAATTAGAGAAGAAGACACTGTATAATAAACTGCTAAACTGTGCTGTACAGGCAACTGGAGAATCAGAGTGTATAATAAGGTGCTAATTGCACAGCACAGACAAGAAACGTTAGGATATCTTTGGCTCTGGAGTCAGGAAAGGCCATCTGCCAATTTTGAGGGAAAATGGTTAACAGGATAAAATGGTTCATTTTTCCCCACAGATATTTCACCTGGACTCCCACAGTACTCCAGCTGGATGTAAATCAAATGACTCCATGAACCCACAGAACTATTGAGTCAACATGGAGAGGTTAATACAAAGTGGAGAAAGTTCTGGACTGGGAGGTAGAAGACTTAGGTTCTCTCTTGGCTTTGCTACTTTGCAAAGTCACTGTGTGACTTTGGTGAAGTCATTAACCTGGTCAAGGTTTTCCCAGCTGCAAAATGAAGGGACTGGATTAGAATTAGGGGTGGAGAACCTGCGACCTTGAGGCCTTTTGACCAGGAGGGCCACACTTGAGTATCTAGAGGGACCACATATGGCCTCGAGGTCGCAGTTTCCTCACCCCTGGACTAGATGAACTTCATGATTCTGTCTAGCTCTGGAATTCTACGTTCTAAAAGCCCTTTCCAGATATGAAGTCACAATGTTCTAGGATTCTATTTTGTCCATTTCCTTTCCCCCAAGGAGGACACTCCAAAAGATTTCCAGTTAGCTGGCTGCCTTGTTTGTATGAATTCTCAAGAAAGCAACTGCTCTCCCTACCTTGACTGACTAGATTGTAAACGACATAAGGGTAGGGAGAATGCTGTATAGAAACTCCGTATGTAGCGCCTGAAACAAGGTAGTGTGAATAGTAGATATTTAAAATTGTTGGTCAGTTGGCTGAGTGAATGAATTTTTGGTCATACAACATGTATGTCATTCTGTCAGAGAATTTATTTTTTAAAGTTTAATGTGTGTTCCTTTGTATTTTTGTTTTTATGTCACCTTCATTTCCCAAAATATTCTTCCTACCTCCCTCTCCATGAAAAACATAACAAAGGATTAAAAAATGAGAGGAAGAAAAGCTACTTTTAATAACCTGCTTTCTATTCTCCTAAAAAGAAATGTGATATGGTGGATAGAATACTGGACTTGGGAATCAAATAGTTGTTTTGGTTGTGTATAACTCTTAGTGACCTTATTTAGGATTTTTTTTCACAAAGATACTGGAGTGGTTTTGTCATTTTCCTTCTCTAGCTCATTTTACAGAGGAGGAAAATGAGGCAAACAGGGTCTTGCCCAGGGATACACAGCTATTAAGTGTCTGAGGCCAGATTTGGACTCAGGAAGATGAGTCTTCCTGAATCCAGACTCAACTCTCTGTCTATTGTGCTACCTAGCTGCCCTAAGATCAAGAAGACCTGAGTTCAAATCTTTAGACATTTACTAGCTGTGTGACCCTGAGCAAATCATTTAACCTATATGTGCCTTAGTTTCCTCATCTATAAAAGGGGTCATTGGAGTAGATGGTTTCTAAGGTTCCTTCCAATACTGAATCTCCGATCCTGTGATCAGTAGAGCCTGACAGTGTATACAGTGTTCCACAATCATTGTCCCCCACATTTATAAGGAAGCTCTTACATATGTCTAACCTGTTCTTTGGTTTTCCTCATCTACCAGTCACTCAATCTTTCTTATAGCCTATTTCTTCTTTCTGTTTTCAGGAGAAGAGAGCAGAAGAGTTTAAGACACTGACTGACAGCCTCCTAAGCTAACCCTGAGACCTCCTGTCCCAGTAGTAAAGCCTGTAGCTTGCCCTCATTAAGTGAGTGATTCAGCTTCCCCGCCCTTCTCCTGGTTACCTCTGAAAGCATCTATACTGTTCTGAGTAGCATTTCACTGGGAAGAAAATGGCACTGCTGTTAGTTTCCTACTAAGGAGGTGCTTCCTATTAATTCGTGAGGGTTACACAGCTCTTCCAAGCTTGGAGGAGGGGGTGGGAATAGTGGTGGCATGAGAGAAGGAAACCTCTGACTTTCCCCTTGATGAATTCAACAGCATCTCTGTCTGTTGCCCAGAATATCCATTCCTCAAAATGATGAATGTCCCTTTCCGCCTTGTTGCTTTTGGTGTTCAGCATGAAAGCCAAAGACACATGTAAAAGCCCTTTAAGGATCCTAATTTACATGACAAGTACACAGATTACAAACTATCGTATTTCACTCGATTTTACAGCTGGCCTGGCAATTGGAGAACTGCCCCTCCGCAGACCTCCCCATTATTAATCTAGAAGCCCAACGAGGGAAGCCTGATTGTCTTTGTTCTCTCAGCTGACATGCCCTGTAGCCAGAGCTGAGGTACATCACATCCAGCTTTTTTCATCTTCTCTCTAACAGGCTCAATACCTTAACAAATTCATAGCCTGTATATACTACAGGCAGCTTCTATGAGGCATGCTGTATTATCAATACCTCTGACATCAGTAATTAATTTAGGAGGGTGTGAATTATGGACTGCAGTGCTCTGATCTTTCTCTCTTTGATTGGAGTTGTCTTCAGAATTCTTGTCATCCTGGTTCAATGACTCCTTTTGCATCAGATTGGACAAGCACTGTCCTGAGTTTGAAGGGAATTCTAGAATTTCCAGGTGAAAAGGAAAAAAGAATTCTTTTAGAGAGAAGCCAAGATGAGGCCAATACAGAAAATATATCTGACTTGAGAGAGGCCACCACTCTAAAATCCTAACAAGGTTCTGATCCCTGTTGGGTTACTGTAGTACAGAATTGAATGTCAACAGAGACCTGGGTTCAAATCCTGTCTCTAACATGGCTATGTAACTTTGGAAAAGACAATCTCTTTGAGTGTATTTCCTAATCTGTAAAATGAGGATTAAAAATATCTATGAGAATAAAGTGATTTAATGTATGTAAGAAACTTGTAAGACTAAAAGTATTATATAAATGTCATTTATTTTTAGTAATAATAGCAATCATAAAATAATTTCCCCATAGGTGATTCATACTGCTTAAAACTCATCTTTTCCAGGAAGCCTTCCCTGTGAAACTCTATCTAATGAAAGCTCCTCCATTCAACACTTTTGCCTTCTGTTTGCAGTATATTTAGGATCATAGATTCACAGCATAGTTCTTAGAATCATTGCTTTTTCCAGGTAGAAAGAGCTTCAAAATCATTTAGTCTAATTCATTTTATGGGTGAGAAAAATTCAGGTTCTAGGAGACATGACTTGCCGAAGGTTGTATGGCTTAAACCTTTATACCTGTATAATACTTTCTATTTTGAAGATCCATCCATATAATTTCATTTGATCCTCATGATAATCCTCTAAAAAAAGGGATTATTATCCCAGCTTTAAGAAATTGGGGCCTAGAGGAGCGGAGTGATTTACCTGATAACACATAGCATATAGTGGTGGGTATTACTGGGACTCCTTGTTGCTCATGATCCATCACTCTTTCCATTACACCATAGCATCTTCCTTTGCCCCATCACCAGATTTACTGAAGTATTATGTAGGTCAAAAATTCCAGGGCTTAAAACCTGGTGTTGCCGTTTCTTAGCTGTGTAATCTTGGCTATGTCCATATTCTGCTCTGAACCTCATTTTTTTTTAGCTTGATGATGACAAAGTTAGACTAAATAATATTTAAGGTTTCTTCCAGCTCTAACTTATTATTCCATTATCTTATAATGAAATTGATTAGAAAGAGTAGTAATATAATCACCCACCAAAAGTAGCATAAAATACCCAGAAAATGATTTGTTTCCCTAGACTGGCACACTGTTCTTCCTTTCCCAGACCGGAGATTAGGAACTAGATGCTCTTTTCATTTTCTTAAGAGAATGAAGACAAATCTATGTTCTATTTGTTTTTATTCTGTGTTAGTCATTAATTAAAAATTTGCTTCCAAGAAGCATATGATTAGACTTAATGGCCACAATATTGTTTTTTGATGTTTTCCATCTTCTGAAGGATGTCAAGTCTGAAATGAAACATTGACTCAATACCCAAATGTCAGAACTGGCTGAGAGAGAAAAAACATTTTCTATATGGAATTATAAATGCCAATACTTCAAAGGATCTGTGATTCCCCCATCTACGGGGCCCCCTGCTACCAATTTCCTTAATCCTTTAGCTGATGAATTGATGTGACCAAAAAAAAATCGTTACCTTGTGACCAACCTTCTGATGATGAGCACCTCCAGAATGAGCAAGGCTATATTTTGGAAAATGAGCATCTAGTCCATCACTGGACCAGTTCTCTGGTATTCTCCAGTACAATATCCTTCAGAACTTTTACTCCTCTGGCCTAACCTTTGAGATGCTATGAGGAGGCATTGGAGGAAGGCCTCAATGGAGGATGAAAGAACACGTAAATCACCTAATTCTGAAGGAATACTAAAACTTCCCAGAGGAAAAAAAATTGGAAAGAGATGGTGCACATTTTTACCTTCAGAGATGGAGTTGTATGCTACAAGTTTCATGTAAATCTTGATTTGGATACTTGCCATAGTTTAGGATTATCGACCAATCAACCAGCAATCTGGCCAACCAATCAACATTAGGTAGTTCTTGTGTATAGCAGCCTGTGGTAAAGGGAATGGAAAATGTGAAAGGTTGGGGTCTTGACCTCAAGAATATTACAATCAAATTGGGGGGAAAAGGGTCACACACAGATAAAATCAAGAACAAAATTACAGAGAATTGAATTGAGTGCCCCACTGAGTGCTGATGACCAGAAAGCTGTAGTTCAGAAGCTCTGTGGAGGCAACATCATGGAACTGAGTGGCTAGGGAAACCTTCTGTTAGGAATTAGGACTTGAGCTGGGTCTTCAAAAGTTCGACTGGGTTTTGCTAATTCCATCTATTCAACTCAACCTAATTTGATATAATTCAACAGTCATTTACTGGGTACCTATCATATACAAGCTGCTCTTTCTCACTCAAGTCAAATTAAATTGCAAATCATGTCTTGATTGATCAAGCAAGTCTCCTTGATGTCATGGTCCTCTTCGAGAATAAAGAATAAATCATAATCACATGCAAGACATTGTGTTTGGGATGGGGGTATTCAGAGAGAGCTGATGCAGACCCTGCATTCAAGCAGATTACAATTTAAGGGACAGGAGAGAATATATACAACTTACAGTGGTCCAGTAACACAAGATGAGGCTTTGGAGGACCTGGACTCTGCTATTTGCTTTTCTGTAACCTTGGGCAAGCTGCACACAACATGCAAAAAATGGAATTGTGATACGTCATAACCCATGAGGAAAATCTAACCATTTGGCAATGGCTTTGAATGAGAGACAGCAGGGTAGAGTAGAAAGAGCACTGGACTTGGAATCAGGAGAGACCTGGGTTCGAATCCTATCTATGATCTGTATTAGCAGTGTGATGATATGCAAATCACTTAACCTCTCCTCGTCTTAGTTTTGTCACCTGTGAAAGGTGCAATAATATCAGTAGTATCAACCTCAGAAGCTAGATGACTTAGTGGATACAACACTGGCCCTTGAGTCAGGAAGACCTGAGTTCAACTCTGTTCTCAGACACTTACTAGCTGTGTGACCCTGGGCAAGTCACTTAACCTCTGTATTAATCCACTGGAGAAAGAAATGGCAAACCATTCCAGTATCTTTGCCCAGAAACTCCATAGACAGTATGGTCTATGGGGTCACAAAGAGTAGGATATGACTGAAGGAAAAAATCAACCTTAGGTGATACAGTGTTGGCATCAACTTGGCCTTGCTCAAGTGCTGCCTCTGAGACCTCCTAGTTATATGACTATGGACAATTATGTAACCTCTGAGCGTCCCCAGACAATTCCCTAAGATTATAAATTACAGATGATCTTGTGTTTATCCTTTGTGCTGAAGAAGGCCATGCCATCAGAGAAATGATGACATGACTTGCCCTTGATTTCGTTTTGAGTGAGGGAGGGCTGTGCAAGGTCACCAGCCTCACTTCCCCTCCAGAGCCATCTGAATTCGGTGACTGATATTTCTCAGGATGACTGGAGATGGCCCAGGATGCAATGGGAGACCTTGACCCCTGGTACAGATGATTTATTTGCATCTAGACCAAATGAGATAATAATTGTAAACGCACTTAGCATGGTACCTACCACTTAGTAGTTCCTATACAAATGCTTATTCCCTTCTCCTTCCCTTTGCATCCATAGAAGGAATTTCTATCCTAAGAATTTCACACTTTGATGAAATTATGTGTCTGGACCCCAAATAAATCAAAATGCTACCTCATGGGGGTATGGTAAATGTAAACCTTGAAGGCACCACATAAATATTGGATAGTATAATTAGACCTTAATTATATAATTATACATAAAAATTATCTGTATGTATTATACATGACTATGAATAATTATAACTATAGAGCAACTAGATGGTGCAGTAAATAGATCACTGGGCCTGGAGTCAGGAAGAACTGAGTTCAGATGTAGTCTTGGACACTTACTAGCTACATGACTCTGGGCAAGTCACTATCTGCCTCGAATCTTTGTCTGCCTCAATCTCTTTGTCTGTAATTAGAATAAGGATAATAACAGTAGCCACCTCCCAGGATTGTTAGGATAAAATGAGGTAATATTTCTTAAGCACTTTGCAAACTTTAATAAACACTAGCTATTGTTGTTTGTGTATATACATGCAAGCATATATATGTATTTATATTATATGTATGCATACATAATTATTAAATTTTTGGGATAGTCCCACCCAGATCTTGAAGATACTACAGATACTAAGATCTAGGAAGATACTGAACTCTTGAAGTGCTGCTTTAGCATGAACCACACAGACCCTTCCCCATGGTTCAAATTTCAAAATTTGCAGCAGGTTCATAGCATCCTAGTAGGATCCATAGAGCTGAAAGGATCCTCAGAAGTCATCAGTGACTTGTCTAAGATGACACAGGTACTACATATCATGACAGAATTTGAACCTAGGTTTTCTGATGCCTAAGCCAGTGCTCTTTCCACTTTCCTATGTTGGGAACAGGCTTCTTTCAGATGTTATTTCCAAGTACAAAATGAAGGATTGTAAGCAGTTATATGTTATGTGAGTCCTGGAAACTAATGAAATGACTGATTGATGACCCAGGCTTTCTGTGGGATATATTAGCAAAGAAACTGAATGCCTACCCAATGAGAGCTTTGTGGTAGATTCATTTTTGTCCTGGGGGACAAGATAAAGGACCTATTATGTTTTTGCATTTAATCTGGGAGCGCAGTACAGGAGGTATTTATGGGGTGGAAATAGCACTCACCTTATATCCAAGATTAGCAGAGATGGAGCAGTTAATACCCCTTTGAAAATGGAACTTAGTAATGAGCAACATGACTGTGAAATTCTTAGTAGCTCAGGGGCACAAAGGCTGATAACAAGCCAACTGGTGAGGATACCAGAGACCTTGATAGGAAAATGGTGCCAACTGAGTTATACTAGTCCTCCCAGAACCACCAGGGGAGTGATCACTTGGGTCTAATATCTTCTTAATTGCAGTTTTGACTTCTCTATTTCTTGTGGGAATTCTACATGGGTTAGCCAGGGTCTTGACTCTTCTAGATGTTTTCTTTTAAATGTCTTTTTTAGATGTTTTCTTTTAAAATGAAAGAGTTGTAGTGAGGGGAAAGGTGTTATAGTGGATAGAATGCCAGGCCTAGAAACAGAAACAGAAACATCATCAGGCCTCAGTTATGTATTAGCTCTGTCTGGGCAAGTCACTTAACCTCTTTTTGCCTTAATTTCCTCAACTGTAAAGAGGGGGGAAAATTAGAACACCTTCCTTCGGGCCTCTGCTTGAGGGCTTCCAATGATGAGGGACTGGCTTCTCCCCAGGGGCAGCCCATTACATTTTTAGACAGCTCTAATTGTTAGGATCTTTTTCTCTATATTGAGCTGAAAAGAGAGAGTCTGACATGATGGATGGCACTGCCCTGCTTAATAAGCTTCAGTGATTCTCTATTGGTTTGTCATTTAAAACTCTTTCTAACCTGATCATGTCCTGTCTTTCCTGTCTTTTTACACATTGCTCTCTCTTACAAACTTGACGGTCCAGTCATACAGTAAGAGCATTGTCGTTTTGCACACAAGGTGCTGTCTCTCCTACCTCTGATCTCTGAACCTTTGCATTGACTGACTGCTTTGCTTCCCCATCTCTACCTCCTAGACTCTCAAGACTCCACTTGATGGCCACCATTGAAAGAGGCCTTTCTATGGTCCACCAGTCAAGAGCGCCTTCCCCTTCAAGGTTATCTTCTATTGATTCTCTGTATGTTTTGTATGTACACAGTCACTCAAGAATCCATTCTAAGCTGGGACAAGTCATTTCCCTTCAATATGACCATCATGTAAGATGTGTGGATGATATAATTGCTAGAGTTCCTTATAGCTCTGCTCTTAAGTTCTTTCATTTTTGCTTACTCTTCCTCTACGCTCCTTGATGCCACTTTCCTCAACTTGAAATAAATCATTTAAAAGGAAAAACAAGTCTGTCTTAAAATGTTGAAATGTGTTGAGCTGCCTCTCACTAGGCAAGGCTAGTGCAAGGTGAAAGGTCCTTTGAAGAGAGAGGCCTTTTTGGGGGGGATGAAGGATTCAAAGCTGGATGCCTATTACCAGCTGCTTCAGGAACTGACTGTCAAAGAAGGAGGATCTTTGAAGAAGAAAATTCAGACATCAGGGCA